>JAWZYV010005659.1:0-20956 GCA_038373885.1 Cheiracanthium punctorium
ACTTACCTTTAATACCGTCTCTTCTGAATAATTTTATTTATGACTAGCTGAAGTACCCGTCCTCGACGGGTTAGTGAATGAAAATTTCCAAAAAGCAAGAACTTTCGTCAGCATTGTAGGAGTACACAGAATGGATGGAGTATGTTGCCAAAGTAAAGAAAGCGAAGTTATAATTTTCATGTATTGTTAAAATATTACAGGTTAGAGAGTCACTAAGTAATATCATTTCATTCGCTTTAGTCGTAATTATGGGATGCGCGAACGAATATGGACGCATATTGAAATAATTTTCGCAAAATCTCAAAATTTAATCCACATTTTTGAAAAATTGGAAGCCTAGAATTTAAGTTGAGTGACAACCTATCATGTCACCCAAATTCGTTTCATTCCCTGCAGTCTTTATTTCGTGATGCTGGAACAAATTTTCAGCATTTTAAAACGATTTTCGAAAAGTCTCAAAATGTAAGCAAAATATTTTTAAAATTCAACGCCTATAAATTAAGATTAGCAACTACCTATCCTATACTCAATTTCGTATCATTTGCATGAGTCGTTATTACGTGATGTTTGAAGAAATATAAACGTATTTTGAGAGAATTTTCACAAAATCTCAAAATCTAATAAAAATGTTTAAAAAATTGGACTCCTATAGTTTATGTTGAGCAACCATCTATCGTGTGACCCAATTTCATATCATTCGCTTTAGTCGTTATTACGTAATACGGGAACAAAGATTCACTCAGTTTTAAATGATTTTCACAAAATCTCGAAATCTGATGAATTTTTTTTAATTAGATGCTTATAGTTTAAGGTGAGAGACCACCTATCATTTCACCAAATATCATTTTTTCACCTTTGCAGTTATTACGTGATGTGCGAACACTAATCTACGCAGTTTGAAATTATTTTAACAAAATTTTAAAATCTAATCAAGATTTTTTTTTTAAAATTCGACGCCTATGTTTTAAGTTGAGTGACCACCTATCATGACACCCAATTTCATATCATTCGCTTCAGTCGTTTTTACGTGATGCTTGAACACAAATTTACGCAGTTTGAAACGATTTTCGCAAAATCTCAAAATACAATCAAGATTTTTTAAAAATTCGACGCCTATGTTTTAAGTTGAGTGACCTCCTATCATGACACCTAATTTCATATCATTCGCTTCAGTCGTTTTTACGTGCTGCTTGAACACAAATTTACGCAGTTTGAAACGATTTTCGCAAAATCTCAAAATACAATCAAGATTTTTTAAAAATTCGACGCCTATGTTTTAAGTTGAGTGACCTCCTATCATGACACCTAATTTCATATCATTCGCTTCAGTCGTTTTTACGTGCTGCTTGAACACAAATTTACGCAGTTTGAAACGATTTTCGCAAAATCTCAAAATACAATCAAGATTTTTTAAAAATTCGACGCCTATGTTTTAAGTTGAGTGACCACCTATCATGACACCCAATTTCATATCATTCGCTTCAGTCGCTTTTACGTGATGCTTGAACACAAATTAACGCAGTTTGAAACGATTTTCGCAAAATCTGAAAATCTAATCTATATTTTTTAAAAATTCGACTCCTATGTTTTAAGTTGAGTGACCACCTATCATGACACCCAATTTCATATCATTCGCTTCAGCCGTTTTTACGTGATGCTTAAACAAAAAAAGCGTCACAGACAGAATGACAGAATGACAGAATGACAGACAGACAAACTTTTTTTTGAGGGTCGCATCGGATTCCCGGGTGCTTGAAACGGATAGACATCGCAAAATTTTTGAATTCCAAGAAATGTACAGACAAAAGTCTAATTTTATTTATATAGATTTTACCTTAACCAAACATATTTTAAAAATAATTTCATTCAAATATTAGCTTATTTTGTAAAACGTTCAGTAAAAATTGTCACGCGTTTGTTTGCATTTTTGTGGACATTTAACTGCCCCTTCAAACCCTAATATATTTTTTAAAAATTGTCGTAGACATACGCGGTTTTTCTCCATGGTTCAGCTTTAACTGTAGAATATTAGTATGTAAAAAAGAAAAACACGTTTTTTTGGCCAATTTTGATGATTTGGGTATTCACCGTCCCCTTAACCATGAATACTTTTACATAGGATTAAGTTCCTCCTTATCTGACATATGTAAGGATATTTTTTTCAACTTCGTCAAAAGTTTTCATTCTACCTCGTTTGAAAAAGTAATTGTGTCAAATAACCGAATGAACTCACTCAACTAATCGGGGTTCCTTTTACGGCAGTCAAAAGCGTCACATCATAATTTAAAAACTACGTGAGATTAATAACTCTGCCACAAGCTTTACGTCCTATACGCAATCTGTGCGATTCTAAATAGCTCCTCTAGGTGGCAAAGTTTTATATTTTTCACGAAATTGAACCATGGAGGATTTAATTTGAGCATTTAAGGGGGGTAGTTTCAGAGGAAAAGTTGGAAACTTAAATTTGATAAACAGTAAAACTGTTGTAAGCCATTTAACTTTTTACAAAATAAATTTAATGTCTGGCAGTTGGGGATTCTTCGCTACGCCACTGATGTTTACAGATTTAGTGATTAACATTGACGGACTTTTGTAGATTCCCAATTCTGAACAATAAACAAACTCTTCATTTTAAAAATTGTAACTTAGTGTACTTAAATATCAACAAAATATTACTTTAAAACAATAATTAAAGGCATGCAATGGTGTTGCCAGATTAAAAGAATATTACGTGTTTTAGACAATGACATAACAGACAATCTTGAGTCTGATTCAATAAGCTTTTAAAAGGGTTAAAAATACCACCGAAGTCCTAAACTTAGTGGACAAAACGTCGTTAAGCCTGGAATAAATAATAAAGGCTGGATCCCATTATTATTTGTTTCCTCTGGGGAAAACTAGTTAAAGATTATAAGGACTAATTTATCCCACGTTTTAAACAATTCAAATATAGAAACAGCAGTATAAGATGAACAGTTATAAACAAATATTAAAAATGCAACAATTCCCGATTCCCCGTTCATTGTTGCAAGAAATGTAAAAACCTGCACTCATATTGTTTTAAAACAGAGGACGTTAAGATATTGTTGAAATTGCCCATAAGATTTCAACAATCAACTAACAATGCATATTATTTCCAAGGAAACTTTTATTGAAAGTGTTCGTTAAAAAGTTGAACATTTGCGATTTTAGCAGCAATTTAACTGCTTTTACTGATTATCTATTTATTTTCACGTTTATTTCATCTTTGCGTATCGTTGTTACAACTTTTTTCCTCAGTCTTTTTTCACTGATATCGTTTTAACTACCGCCTCATCTAACTTCTGATCAAATACTACACCTGCATCCAACTCAACTTTGTCGAAATGTCTTCTTCAGTGCTTTCCTCTGTTGAAGGAAGTCTGTGGGATACCGGTAGTGACTATTTTACTGCCGTCTCTGGAATAAGTTCGTACGTAACAGCTTTGGCTCCCTCTCCAAGACCTGTCCGGCAGGCTCCACTAGCTCCAAATCCTGTTCGGCAGGCACCAGTGGCTCCATTTCCAAAATCTATTCATTATCCTTGGCATCTTATGGAACGTTTTTTGGAGGACTGTGTCGCTCCTTCGCCTCTTAAGCTGTACGGGGATGTTTATGGTATCCCGGGAGCATCTGGATGGGATCGTCGACTGCGAAGTGCAGGTCTTGATCCATCTCGTTATGTGAAGAAGAGGAAGTCTAAGTTAGTGAAATTTCTCAAGAAAAAGTTTTCTTTCCTGTGTGCCAAGGAACTTCAGAGTAATCTGGAGTAAACTGAATCATCCAATTTTGACTTGAACTCACGCAAACTAATTGGAGTTCCTAAAAATCTTAATTGTGACTTCCAATTTTCTACTTTTAACACAAATCTTCAAGATATCAAAGACTACTTCTTAAAATCACCCAAATAGTCCAGGCCAAGGTTGAAACAATCCGTTTCGAGCTTTTCAATCTTGGTACATACTTACCTTCGTCTTATGAGTCGTTGATGAACTCTTCTTCAGAACAGCAAACACTTAAAGCTTTCAAACTGTTCAAAACTGTAGCGTCAGAAGCGAACGCTTCAATGTTCTAATTTTGCTGAAAGGTGAGCAATTACACAGCGTCTTCAAGTTACCCGACTAGTCTAGACCAAGGTTGAAACAAACCGTTTCGAACATTTTAATCTTAGTAAATACTTATTTTTGTCTTATGAGTCGTTCCAGAACTCTTCTTCAGAACAGTAAAGACTTAAAACCTTCAAACTTCTCAAAGCTGTCAAAGGAACGAACTCTCAAGAGTACTAATATTGCTGAAAGGTGGGGAACTACACAGAGATTTCAAGTTACCCGACTCGTTTAGACCAAGGTTGAAACGAACTGTTTCGAACTTTTTAATCTTCGTAAAACTCTTATCTTTGTCTTATGAGTCGTCTATGAACTCTTCTTCAATGCAGCAAAGGACTTCAAACTTTCAAACTGTTTTGCTGAAATGTCGAGTCAAAGACGAACTTTGCTAAGTGATGTTGACGAAAGATGACAGCAACAAAGCGTGAAGAATCCACACGTTCAGTCTGAAAACTGTTCCAGACGTCAAAATCCAGGTTGAAACAAAAGTTTCTAACTATTTAACCTTGGAAAAGCTTACTTTGAACTTATGAGTCCTTGATGAACTCAAATTTTTACTTCACGGGAGCATATGCAAACTTTTCGAAAATATTTGCTGAAGTGTCGAGTCAAAAATGAACTCTAGAAATCAAGCCTGAGCGTTGAAGCTCGGACTATAGGCTATGATTGTAGGAGTCAAACAGAACTCATTCATATTTTTAAGAACTAACTTAAAAAGAGCCTGTATTGAACTCAGATTTTTATTTATCTTTTCCTTTTTGTATTTCAATGCATATTTAAATCTGTAAAACATTTTTTGAAATAAAAACAAAATTCTCATCCGATAAAGTGTCGTGCCTTTTGATTAATTTAACATTTTCTTACAAGCAATGCATGTTTCAGTTAGATGCTATTAGTAATGCTGTGGTTTAAATGAGTCATTTTTCACTAAAAAGATAAGCGGCAGATAAGCGAAAACCTATTTTTCCTACTCTCTCGCAAAATAATATAAAATCGAAAACTGCAATAGGGGGAACTAGGAAGACTTGACACCGTTTTTGATTTTACATTTTTATTTATTTATTTATTTATTTATTTTGTATGGCAGTTTGAGCCGAATAAAAAGTATGAAAAAAATACTCTTTTATTTTATACATTATTGTGGTAAAAATAATAACATAAACCTTATTAGAAAGGGTGCAAGAAACGTATATTCTTTCAGTCTGTTCATGGCCTAGGCCTGGGGAGACTCGACCCTCTACTTAGGGAGATATGACCCCCTCATGAAAGTGAAAAAACGCATAGATATTGGATTACAACACAAAGACTTTGCGATTTAAAAGTTTTCATGTTCAATAGGTGGAATTTTGAGTGAAAAAAACATCGCACAAGGTGAAGGGTTTAGTTAACTTTATTCAAAATCAGCAGAAAAGCAATTGTCAAACTCAATAGTGATTTTGTCATTTTGAACTGCAATGTCAGGAGGACTGAGAAGACAAGTTTCCATAGCTTTTCAACAGTTCTACAGCTGCCTTCAAAATGTCTGGAAAAACTGCTTCTCTGCGCTTAGCACCATCCTTTCTAGTATATTTTTCTCTCATCTGTAAAGGAAAATATTTCATCGGATCAGACCTAAATAATAATATTTTAGTTATTTTTTAATTAACAATTCTTTGGGCTTAAAAATTAAAACTATTTTAGTAATTATTTCTTAAAGCAATTCACCAGCCAAAAATATTATATATCTTAGTTATTCATTACATAAGAACAGTTCAGTAAGCCTAAATATTCACTATAATTTAGTTATTAACTAAACAAAAACAAATTGTTAGGGAAGAATCATAAAATTTTAATCATCCATAAAATAAAAATTCACTCAATAAAACCAAAAACATCAATTAATCATTGGGTTAAGACTCCGTAGTCAGCTAAGGTCCAATCTCCCTATAGTTAGCTTTACTTTATTAACTCTAACTTTTGAACAATTTGCATTGAACTTATTCAAAACTAAAGTATTTCAAAATGTAGCCAAAAAGGAACTAAATCAAGTATACTTCTGGAACTGACTAACTTCAAAACTGGAAGTTCAAATTTAACAAATTTTACCTTCAAAATTTGCTTGTAAGGTTATCAATCAATCAATCACAAAATTGCCAGAAAACTTCCGATAATTCAGTAAAGGCACTTCCCTGCAAAATGCTGTTGTGGTATTAGTAAACCAAAAATAGGACCACAATTTCACCCAAATTTCCCTTTCGTAAGAAAAATCCCAATGGGTCAAGTCATAGTTTCCCCTACCTGCCTAGTTGAAAAATTTACTTCTTTTAAACATTTTTATGCCCGGGGCACTTTTCAAGTATTGTGCCCCTGTATGCTAGGGCTGAACGTAAAAAAAAATTCGATTTTGTTTTTACCCTAGTGCTAAAAAGTTGTGTACTGATGGGTAGGTCACATGTGCGAAATTTTAAGGAAAACAAAAACTATCTTCCGGTTCCAAAATGACTATGTTTTTAAACAGATTTTTATTATAAATGCTTTTTTCTATTGTTTTGTATGTAGCTCGTCATTTTGTTTATAAATAAAACTCAGAATGAAAGACAACAGAAATTTACCACAGAGAGATTGTAGTTAGTGTAATGCGTGGGCACACGTAGATGTTCTGCTGTTTTCACTGTCCAATCACAATCAAGGTCTCCTTCATTTAGAAGGGGGATTTACCTTTCGTATTTTTAATTCGAGAGTGTTTCTCTTTGCTTTTGTTCTCGAGCTAGTAATTATTTTATAATCGTGCATTCTAAATTAGTTAAAACTAGTTAAATATTAATAACACTGCATGATTCAGCAATTATTTGAAAGAAAACAATAATGCAGAATAGAAGCAGTGTATTTTGTCCAGTGTTTGGCACTCCAACAGAGTTAAGTTGTCATATTTTGAAAACATATAGGGATGTAATGAAATATTATTTGTTGGTGCGAATTGATTTTAAAGAAAAGTTGAAGAAAGCCAATCCATGTACTTCAGAAATCGTAGATAAAGTTGCAGAGAGAATTGAAGAAATTAGGCGCACAGCATCTCTGCCATTTATTTCACGCCAACGTATAGTACAGATGATTCGATCATACGATGAAAAATAAAAGAACATAAAGAAATATTTTGGTGTGAAAAAACTGACAGCCTCAACTTTAGAAACGAAGTTTATAACCTTCCAGAAAGACTCTGAGAAGCTGTTCGACATTTCTTCCTGTAAATGTGTTTCATTTGATAAATGTTCTTGCCCAAATTCTAAAAGAGTTCCTGAAATTGAAAAACCTTGTCTTATAGACCAAAGAACAGTTAGGCAAATGTTCACCGGTGCAGTTAATTTAAAAGAAACTTTAAAAATGAGAAAGCGAGCTGATAGAAAGCAGAAAGAGACAGAACGAATGATTCTTAAAAGAAACGTTTCTTCATCTTCTACTCAGTCTAGGATCGCTACTCCTGATCAAGATTCTGATGAAGATTATCGTAATTCTGATGATAATGACATGGATTATTTCAAGTCTTCCTCACATACAGCCAGTTTGATACAATCTGAAAGGAAATAGACGCCACGATCAAACCGATACGCAGCAGTAGCTATGGCTTGTGATAGAACTGGAGTTTCAGATAGGGCTGGATCTATTACTACAAGTGCTGTTTTAGAAGATTTGGGAATGATTACTGAAAATGACACATCAAATGTAGTTGATCGACATAAAATAAGGAGAGAAAGGAAAAGAATTCGGACAGATTATCAACAGGAAAATGAAAGAGATATGGAAACACTAAAGGGACTTTATTTTGACGGACGGAAGAACCAAACTCTAATTGAAGAAAACATAAGAGGAAAAATGTATGAGAAAACAGTGCTGGAAGAGCACATTACACTGATTAAGGAACCAGGAAGCAACTACCTTGGACACACAGCATCAACGTCCTCATCGGCTTTAAACATTTTTCAAATGATCTTGCAGTTCTTGGAGAGTAATAGTATTGATATTCATCAGGTAGCTATAGGGTTCGACGGAACATCTGTTAATACTGGTTACAAAAAAGGCATAATTCACCGTTTTGAGGAAGCTATTGGGAAACCCGTACACTGGTTTATCTGCCAGTTACATGGCAATGAGTTGCCACTCCGTCATTTAATGCAGCATTTGGATGGTGGAACGAGTGGCCCTAATGCATTTTTTGGTCCAATTGGGAAAGCTCTGGCAAGTTGTGAAAACCGCCCAGTTGTAATATTTGTAGCCATTTCGAGTTAATTTCGAGAAAATAGATATAAAGGATCTTAGCACAGACCAGCAATATCTATGGAATATTTGTCAAGCTGTCTTAAATGGAAGCTGCTCATCAAGTTTGTCACAAAAGCATCCTGGGAAATTATCTCATGCACGCTGGCTAACAACTGCAATTCGCATTATGCGTTTGTACATTACCTGTTCAAAGACTTCAAACTCTGGCAAAATTCGTTATGAAAGTTTACGCCCCTACATGGTTTACGATCAAACTAAACCCATTTTGCACCGATGGTCCCAGAAACTTGTCGTCGATCTTATTATCCAACGAAATGTCTATTTCGGCCATCCAGAAGCGATAATACTGTCGATGATCACAAAGCCCATTCGAGAACTTGGCCTATGTAGGATTTTACAGGCTAGAAGAGAAAAAAAGGAAGGAATCCGACCCTACATCATTCCGTCACTTAGCTTAACGCAGTTTCATACATAGATCCTATTGATTGGCAGAAATGTTTGTTGACGGAACCCCAATAACAACACGTTTAACAGAAGATGATTTGAAAGTTGCGATTTTGAGTGGAGTGTCTGTAGATAAACACCTGGAAAGTCTAAAATTTTCATGCCACACCCAAATGTTGAACGTTTTGTGAAACTCGTAACTGAAGTTTCTGCGCCTGCGTGTGGAGAAGATATGGAGATGGGTTAGTTAGAACGTGCTTAGAGTCCAGAAAAGATATGCCCTCACTTGAAACCAAATGCGAGTATCGCGTAAAACCGAAATAGCTTCAAGACAAGATACTTAAATGCCCATGTGGTTGGGTGGGCACGGGTGGAACTCGCAATGCATCCAACTCCTCCTTGTGAATTCTAGGTTTTTTCGAATTTGAATTCAGAAAAAAGCGAAGAGCTGCATAGAAAAAAAAAAAAGAAAATTAATATTTTTGACAATTTGATTAAAATCTGCGAAACTTTTCAGGCATTTTGGAGCCGGAAGATATTTTTTGTTTTCCTTATAATTTTACACACATGACCTATCCACCAGTACACAACTTTTCAGCATTAGGGCAGAAACAAAATCGAAAACTTTTTTTTACGCTCCGCCCTAATGTCCAAGTCGACGACATGTGTCGCAGAACTAAGAACTTGCAGAACAATCACATTGAGGAAAAGAGGGGTACCGGAAAGAACAATTATTCAAAGTAAGTTATCATCGAAAAGGCGTCGGACTGTCTGTGCTCTTCCGATATCCCAACATTCTACCGAAAAAAGAACCACACCACACACACGCACAGAACGGTCAATATGTCTGCTCTAGAAAAAGTCTGTTGCTTTGAGTGTAATGCGTCTATAATTTTAAAAAAATTTAAAACGCATTATCAACGCTTTCATACAAAATATATCGGTGAAGCATCGCGCAATTAATGAAACGAGCATTTCTGGTTTCTTAGTTCCATCTAAAAGATCGCCAGAAAAAGTGCATTCTGATTCTGATATGCCATATTTTGCCTTAAAAATGCCGAGAACAGAAACTGATACCGAAGTTTTGCAGAAAGTTGACGTGTCCAAGAACGTCTAACACGTCCAAAAATCGCACGAAGTTTACAATGCAATCCTCTGTTTTGCGATGACTTTTCATAAGTTTCACAAAACTGAACTGTTTCGTGGCTTTAAATGGTAAAATTCAGGGTCTTCCTATCGAAATGATAATAGATAATGTAAATTATCTGACAATCTTGAAAAACAATTGTACTTTTTAAAACACTTTTTTACGTGACATATAATGCTGATCAGAAAAAAACGAATTATTATGCATATTAAACTGGAACTATTGATCCATTTTTCGAGGGAGGGGGAGGGGCGCAATTATGTCCTTTGGCCTAGGGCGCAAAAATGATTAAATCCGGCCCTGGAAACGTTTTATATCGATATCTCCTAAAATAATTCGAATTTTGAAAAAATCCCTTCGAGGTGTGTCGGGACCTGTCATGGAGAATTTCCGTACAAAATTTGGTAGGTCTACAATCACCCGACTGAATGCTTTGAGTGCTTCTGCTTGTGCCATCACTTTCTTTTTTGTATGAACGTCTTTTTAATTACTTCCTACCATGTTCTCTACTGAAATACAGTCTATTGCAATCGAAAAAGGAGAGACACAATTAGATGTTGCAATAATCTAAATGCAAAATATTAACATTGTACGGATAAGTTATACGAGTTACGTTTATACGTATGTACAGACGTTTTCACAAACACGGTCAAAATGGATCCGTGGTCAGGAAAAATGTATCGAACATGCACGAATACGTATTGTTGCAGAATACTCTGCTTATTTCCTGGGTTCGTCGTTCTAAGTCCAGTTGGTGTAGAATGTTCTAGTAAAAAGTCCACTTGTCAGGATAGAACATGAACTTTATTGCTTCTAGAACTTCGCCGAACAATCAGCTGTACAAAAATCACAAGCACAGACAAAAAGTAATGTGCTTTTAACAGTCCGCTTAGATCTGAAGCTTTCGCAAATGCTCTATTTCTCACACAAAATAAATCACTTTCACAGGCAAAAATTCACTGAAAATATTCAAGGGATATTTTACACAATCCCTTAAGACACAGCAATGAAGAATTAACAAACAGCACTTTAAAAACAGCTTCGAAAAAGCAAGCGAAAATAATGCTCCTATAGCACTATTAATTCACAGAGCAAAGCAAGCTTACTCACTCTCAGAGCTCAACTCACACACTGGAGGCTCAACTCGCACTGAACTGGGGCCGATGAAACACTCATATATATATAGGTGGCGCAGAACCTACGAGATAACTTCCCGAAGAGTCTATTTCTCGAGGGTTCTACATAAAGCCGGAATTTTGATTACGTCATAGAAGAGAAATGTTATGTTATTATGTCATTTTAATGCAGAAAAGCAGCTTTACAGGCCCCATTGAGAAAAACGCGCCAAATGGTCCAAAAATGTCGCCTAGCTTGGCGACTTTTGGCGAAATATCGCCAAATTTGGCGCCAAAAATAAGTCCCAAAAGTGAAAGTCACCGAATGTCCTAGGATGAATATTTCCCGAGATTTCTACAAGCCCCATAGAAAAACAGAGGGAAAACCGAAACCTCCGTATCTCCGGTTCTAGTGGACTGATTTTAATTTTACATTGCACACTTGTCTCCAAAAAATTAAAAGAAAAAGTCACTAATACCAAAATAGAAAAATTACCACACAGCCAAAAGTCCACTACCCTTATAACCAGAAATCCTTTAAATCCGCATCATTAACACCTGAAGCCAGACTTGAGAGTCCATGCCGGGAAGCAACGACAGGATACATAAAAAATTTGCTTTTCTTCATGCAGGGTCAGTAGTTATAATTAAGCAGATGAAACTGAATAAGAGAGTCTGACAAACAACCTTTTTAACGCCTAAACACAGCCCTAAAAACCGACATGAACGAATTATGGTGAATTTTCAGTCCTAGATACTAGCATGGGACTCTGGAGAAGGCTATAGGCTACTTAGAATTTTACATTCTTTAAATATACTTTTATTAATTATTAATTAAAACCGTTTTTACGTTGCCATGCTTGCGCGAGTTTCTCCCGTATCAAATGAATCTGTTCTTTGAAGCTACAACAAGAATGCTATTACTTCAATAAATAAGCGCCGTGCATCTGAAAACATTAAATCCACGGAAATAAAGCCCATATCAATCTATATACTAGAAATCCATCCATACATCACAATAATAAAAATGAAGTGTTCTCCAGACAAATCTACAGAAAAGCCAGACGCTTTGAAATTCTTGAGCCCATGACTGAGCCATAACTTCGGTAAAATTGACACCTGAGACCGCTCAGATCTTTTCAAATTTTAACTACTTTTCTAACCAGATTAATTCAAAATCCAGTTTTATCGCCCGCACAAAATGATTTATGCTTTTGAAATAAAGCAGAAAGACATTACAATTTGCAAAATCATATACATTTGAAAAACATGAATTGGTATGGAAATTACGTTGATTTTACGCTCAAATTAAAAAGCATAAGTAAAAGCAAAAGGGTACTTACACTCGTATTACCCCGGCGATCCGCCAAGACGAGCCGATTTTTTGCCACAGATATATGCCGGGCCATGAAATTATTAATGGTTTTGAATACGATCCATCAATAGACACAACAGTCCTGGCAACGCAGAACTACAAAACAGTCTTGGCGCGAATGACCGCCGGGATAATACATAAGTCCAAGAAAATGTCCAGATGTGTTACCATAAAGTTCATAAATTCCAAATCTACCAATAATATACATGTGTACGTTTGTGATTTTGGATGTTTTTGACCTGAATCACACAAAAATGGTTGAAACAGATATTGGAAAATTTTGTAACTGAAAATAGATTATGCCCTGGATTAAACATACAGGCAACCTTTCAAGCATATAGCATAACATAATTCTTTTAAAAAGACACTCAAAATATTCTAAATGCGATTGCGCTCGAATAGAACATTTTGTAACACTGCTAAACCGATTCTAACAATTTCATAACGGATAGAAAGTATACATTCAATCCTTCAGTATTAATAGTTTAGCTATTGAATTAAGACCGATTGAATGCACTAGGATCCTAGGTCATTGGAGAACCCTTGGGATTTCAAGCGATCATTCCTCCAATATTACTCGAGATTTCTACAAATACTGCCTAACGGAGAAAAACTGGGTTTAGAGAGTCACGGAAACTGGGAGTGGCTAGTCGTACAGCCGCCACCGACGGTCTCTGAACTCTGGCACCTCCGCCTCTGCAGTTTTGAGACAGACACCGTCGCATCCTAAATGTTATAGGCTACCTCTAATGCATATATCACAGATAGTTCTTTTCAGAGATTGCTAAACCGAATCTACATTACGCTCTATGTGTTATCTCTGTAAGTACTGATCCGATTCCTAGAACTACCTGATAGTATGCTACACAATATCCCGTTGAGTATTATAGCCTAAAATTCATGCATGTACATCTGTATGATACAGTTCCTTTACAGGAAAACTCAAAATAATTCTAATAACTATTACGCTCTGTAACTACTATAACCGATTCTAAAACTTTTTCACTAATAGAAAGCTGCTCTATTTCTGATTAACATAAGCTAAAACGTTCTATTGGCATAATGGCATAAATTTTCATTTACAAAACAGTGTCGCAAATCACTGTCGTAACTGTCTCTATTCGCCAAATGCCTGAAGAAAATCTAAATTTCTAGTAACTCTGGCATATTCTCTTACTTTATAAAGAAGTATACTACCCCATGCAGTTAATACTTCATTTGATAACAGAAGTAAAAAGTAAATAATATTTAAATAGCTGTTCTTTTGTCGCACACAGCATACATTTGTTGTTCACACAATGCTACATTTTCTCTCGGCGACCTAATTCTAAAGCAGACGCGAACGAAGCGCGGGTTAGCAGCATAGTATATACTATAAACTACAATTATAATTAGGCAAATAATCCGGCAACATGACGTGTGCCTCCCTCAAGTTGTGCCAAAATTCACCAACGTTGGCGACTTTTGCGATAATATTGTCCAAATAGGGTGCGACCAAATTCTTTGAAAAATGAACGATTGCGTAATTCTCAGATATTTGCGATTGACTTCTAAATCGAAGACATATATCAAATGTGTTGAATACTGAAGATATGGCAGAGTGTGTCATGTAGGAAATATTTTGAAAATTCGTTACCGCTCTGTAATCAACCAATTTAGTGTATATTGTGTATTCTTTAAGAAATGGCAAAGGATATCTGGGTAAGACTGGTGGAATTTCTCCGACCGACGCAAATCAGTGTACTGCGTATGAATACCAAAGACGGGGTTAACGCGCTACATGGAACAAAATAGCAAACTTTGATTATTTAGTGTTTGGAAAATAAATTTTAGACTGCTGACCCTTCAAAGAATAAGATTTGGTTCTCCGTGTTCGTCCGATACCTTCCAGTTCAACTACACAATGAACACTTCTATTGTTACCTTACTAACAACTTCTGAAATGAATTCAGTTTGATATGTCCGTTCTTTGTCCAACCGTCCGTGTTCTAATGTCGTTAAATTAATGTAGCGATTTTTTTGTCTATGTATAGTACTATGATCCTATTGAACATATTGTAAGTCCATTACAGTGTTTTTACAGGACGAAAATATCGTTCAATATACATCGCAACTCTATGAAAAGTCCTTCTTGAAAACTTATTTAGAGATACGAATTTTTCTGCAAGAGAAAACAATTGTTGGCTCACACGAATATTAAGGCGCTCAACGTAATCGCTCTCCCATCTCAATAATAGCTTGTCTGTATTTATTAATAGTTCGATTCTACAGCGCACCTTAAAAAATTCAATACATTACGAATCTGTGGCCATGGAGTTTCTGTTTTTTTAAATGCGTCTTTACAGCTTGCTCATAAAAATTGATATACATACAAAGAGGTCCTCATAAAACATAGTGATAATACGAGCATTAGTCTTATTCTGCGAAATCTCGCCAGATGTAAAGGATAATACATTGCCAAATTTCGCAAAAATAGGTCTGTTAAAATAGTGTTCTGCACGGAACCTGCATTTTATAATTCAATGCGTTGTTGTGGCATGTAGTTTTGATTTTCTTTCTTGTTTTGTTAATTATAAGAGTTCCGGAGGCAAATTAAAAATATCGGAGAAAAGAACTCCTGGAAATGCGAGAGTAGAAGAAGAGAGTTAAAATTAGCATTATTTCTGGGCTTAATCCATGAAAGAAATAGCATATACTGAATATACTTACTTTTTCAAATGACACTCTGTCACCGTGTTATAATTGAACTTCCCCTGTAAACAGCCAGTCTGCAGCTGGAAAAGGATGAGAAGATCCATTATAAATGTGCTCCAAAAACTACTGAACATATGTTGAATTTGTTATGCTTATTTTGAATGATCCATTTACCAGTGTTAAATTTGCGGTTTTTTCAGTTAAAAAGTATATCCCTGGGTTTATGTATTACTTTATTAAGATGTCAAATATAATTTTCCATCCTGTTTGATACCTATTTCCATTTAATTTTCCATTGTATACATATTATTGATAGAATCTTTAGTAGTATAAAGCCGGATATCCGGCAGAGAAATCGGATATCCGGTTGCTATGATTCGGATATCCGATGGTATTTCGGATATTGAAAAATCAGTCGGATAGGCGGGATATCCGTTACATCCCTATTTCCATTCTATTTTATTTTATTTGGAGGTGCTGGGGGACCTTTCATAATATTAATTTGCAAAATCAGTGCCGTAGCTAGGAGCTGGCCAGGTTGGCAGGTGCCAGGGGCGCAAGCCTCAGAAGAGTGCACTTGGTAGTCTTTTCCTGCGTAATAGTAAGTAAGATCTAGAGTAAGTAAGTCTTAGAGGTACAAAATTCAAATCTTGACAATGGGCCTCACAAGGAAGGATTAAAGGGGGTAGAGGGAGAGATCGCCCCTCCTGAGAAAAAAAAAATGTAAAATATCCCATTTTACTTCCATAAAATAGATTTGTGTATGAATCTTCCAACAACCCCCCTCCCCCCCCCCCACACACACAATTGCAATAATACGTCACTGGGCCCTCATGACCCCTAGCTACGACTTTGTGAGAAACAAAGAAAATGACATTATCAATATGAAATGTCTCTAATATTTTTGGACATCGTATTTTACCATAGACAACCGGAAAAATCCAGTAACTGATATACAGTAACTGATATATATTACAGTTAATAGATATTTAAAATGCTAAACTTTTTGTACATTTCATTCTTCTTCGTAATAGTGTAGTAAATCTATATTTTGTATTTAAAAAACTAGAACACTCGAGCAGTGGGGGATTAATACAATTTTGTCGGGGGGGGGGCTTCTAGTTAGAAGATTGACATATGCATCCATTTTATGGTAATAAAATAGGATCTTTTACATTAATTTCTTTTCTCTCCGGGAGGGGGGTCGCCCCTCCGCCCCACTCCTTTTAATCCGCCCTTGCATTCGAGGGGAAAAAATATTTTAGTTTAAAATAATTTTTCAACGTTAATTTCTTGTACATGAAAATGTAATTCTTTCGCAATTTATTTCATTGGCTTAAGGCGCAAAAGGCGCAGGGGGACACGTCCCCCTGTCCTTACGGGCCAGCACGGGTCTGATGCCATTATAGCAGTTTGCGTACAGCTTGGATATTTGCAAGCGCTGTATTTCGCGGTGCTAAATAAGCCAATCTGCAGAAGATTATATATGTATACTAGCTGAAGTACCCGTCCTTGACGGGTTAGTGAATGCAAATTTCCAAAAAGCAAGAACTTCCGTCAGCATTGTAGGAGTACACAGAATGGATGTAGTAGGTTGCCAAAGGAAAGAAAGCGAAGTTATAATTTTTATGTATTGTTAAAATATTACAGGTTAGAGAGTCACTAAGTAATATCATTTCATTCGCTTGAGTCGTCATTATGGGATGCGCGAACGAATTTTTACGCATATTGAAATAATTTTCGCAAAATCTCAAAATCTAATCAACATTTTTGAAAAATTGGAAGCCTAGAGTTGAGTGACAACCTATCCTGTCACCCAATTTCGTTTCATTCCCTGCAGTCTTTATTTCGTGAGGCTTGAACAAAATTTCAGCATTCTAAAACGATTTTTGCAAAATCTCAAAATGTAATCAAAATATTTTAAAAATTCAACGCCTATAAATTAAGATTAGCAACTACCTATCATATCACTAAATTTCGTATCATTCGTATTAGTCGTTATTACGTGATGTTTGAGGAAATAGAAACGTATTTTGAGAGAATTTTCACAAAATCTCAAAATCTAATAAAAATGTTTAAAAAATTGGACACCTATAGTTTATGTTGAGCAACCATCTATCATGTGACCCAATTTCATATCATTCGCTTTAGTCGTTATTACGTAATGCGGGAACAAAGATTCACTCAGTTTTAAACGATTTTCACAAAATCTCGAAATCGGATCGATATTTTTTAATTAGATGCTTATAGTTTAAGGTGAGTGGCCACCTATCATTTCACCAGATATCATTTTTTCACCTTTGCAGTTATTACGTGATGTTCGAACACAAATTTACGCAGTTTGAAATGATTTTCGCAAAATCTCAAAATCTAATCAAGATTTTTTTAAATTCGAAGCCTATGTTTTAAGTTGAGTGAGCACCTATCATGACACCCAATTTCATATCATTCGCTTCAGTCGTTTTTACGTGATGCTTGAACACAAATTTACGCAGTTTGAAACGATTTTCGCAAAATCTGAAAATCTAATCAAGATTTTTTAAAAATTCTACGCCTATGTTTTAAGTTGAGTGACCACCTAACATGACACCCAATTTCATATCATTCGCTTCTGTCGTTTTTACGTGATGCTTAAACAAAAAAAGCGTCACGGACAGAATGACAGAACGACAGAAGGACAGAACGACAGAATGACAGAACGACAGAATGACAGAACGACAGAAGGACAGAATGACCGACAGACAAACTTTTTTTTGAGGGTCACATCGGATTCCCGGGTGCTTGAAACGGATAGAAATCGCAAAATTTTTGAATTCCAAGAAATGTACAGACAAAAGTCTAATTTATTTATATAGATGGCAGCCTTACATGAGCAATGATTATCGGTTATGAACATTTGTAATTCGCCAAATTATGAAAAGTCGCCATTGGTAGCAGGATATCCTAGCTGTTTCGTAATTTTTATCTAATAAGAAAACATATTAATTTTTATCTAATAAAGATACTTTTGGTGCTAATAACAAAGAAATATGAAGCACTGCTTTGTTAGAAATAATTATTAACTATACGTAAGTCGCTTAATTATGAAAAACCGCCATGGATGGCAAATACGCAAAGTGTTTCATAGGTTTCACACAATTAAAAATAGAGGAAAGTTTAAATTTTTATGTTTCAAGGAGCATGCAAGAAACAAGCAATGTGTAGCTCGGTAACGGTCTATCTTGTCCAACCTTTGGCTTTTGTTTGTTGAATTGATGCCTTTTTTACGAATAAGCCTTATTAGGGGCAGAATGCCTCATACGAAATGCGAGCGTAGCGAGTTAGGGGCCTTGGCCCCTTGTCTTGTATAAGTACAATTTATTAAGATTGTTGTTAGAGTTACGTGTGACCCTTGTGCACACAGTATAAATATTAAATTTTTTTTCAAACGGCAAATAATTAAATTACTGTACATATTTTTCTGAATTTTACCTAATTATGTCAGTTTTAAAAATCCCTTTTAAGTTACAATTTAAAAGCTTGCTCTATTACTCACGGAAAAGCTACGTTTAACTTTAGTATTTACGTTCTTTATAGCTGCTCGTTCGTAAATTTTATAGGATCTCTTTATTTTAAAATCAATATTAACATATAAAATACTGCTACGAATTTTGGGGTGATCTGCTCTTTTGGGGATTCAATTAGGCTGAAATTCATATTATACATGTCAATTAACTAAAATTTGCATTATGTTTTATGTAAATCTGTTAAGTAGAAGGCGAGATAGGAAGTTTTGGGTTTCTTATTGTTTAACATAGAGTATGGTGGTTTCTTTCTCTTTAGTGGTATCGCTCAGTTGACTACGATTTTGAGACTAACTTTTTGGCGCAAAATTTGGCAATGTTTTACCAAAAAGTCGCCAAATGTCGCCACATTTGGTGCAATTTTATTAATGGGGGCCTTGTTTTCGTCGATGGGAATCACGCAATAGCATCAGTATTACGTCATCAATAGGCAACCAATAGGAAATGTTCCGAGACTATAGAATGAGAAAGCCAGATCACACACAGTCCTTCATGTACCAGCAGTGGCGGCTCCTCCATCTGAGCACATGAACACGTGAACCCCCAAAGAAAAAACTAAAAAATGAACACATTAACAAATTAAATAAAAAAATATATAAAGTACACTTCTAGATTTTGTGAATTTAAACGTGAGTTTTACTCTCCCCCCACTATTATTAAATACGCTTATTAAAGGTAACGCGCTGTTTTGCAGGTTACTACAGCACGATATTTCCTCCGATCGCACGTGCGAGCGGAAAAATTTCCTTCTGAACCGGTCTCGGAGAACTGAAGCGGACAGCGTCGGTGAGAAGTGCGGCGCTGCTGATATCCTTCCGATCGCACATTTTCACAGTGCACAGGGAACATTTTTTGTGCGGTTATCTCCTCCGGATTACGCCTCGGTTTGTTATGTTCGGTTAATTATGTTTTTGTAGGTTGATTTTCTTATTAGTTTATTTTTCTTCATTATTTCACTAAAACGTTACTTACGAACTAGTGCAAATAATTAGGATGGGCGTAAAAGACGTGTTTCGGAGCTAAATCAATCCCATTTTTCAATATCATCCTTTAAAAAATAATTGAAATAAAATGAATCAAGACAACATCTTTGCTAAAACTTATTTTGTTTTAACGAAATGTAAGAGCAAAGATGACTCGTGTTCTTTCAGTTGCATGCATTGCTTTCCTTTAACTCCTGGAAACACAAATATATTTCAACGTGTAAGTTGCGTCGTATCTACGTACTTAATTTTTGGAAATTTATTTTGTGAACCTCCATTTAAGTAACCCACGAGCCGCCACTGTGTACCAGCACTTCACGATCGAATTCATTTCTGTGAGCTGTTTACTGAAGATTGTTCGCCGAATTCCTATAAGCAATAAAATTTGTGTGTAGTTGTCGCAAAAAGTACACAATACAACTCAATTCCCTTGTAGAAAAAAAAAACGAGAATGAGTTTCTGGAATTCTAGTTCGAACTGTGGACATGTAATGTGAAGAAAAACAATGATTCGATGTGTTTGAGTCTCTCGGAATTATGTGTAAATAGTTTTGTAGATAGGTGTGCTTATTAAAGGTTATTTGTTCTTTTAACTGTCACCGCATTTCTTAACGACATCTATTTTTATTTTCATCCCGAGAAAATACTTCACCATTCATTTTTTAGCATTCTTCTACATGACTTGGGGGATCCGTTCTAACTACGGACAAGAGACGTGGCAGTTCATGAGCAGGGCCGTGCGGTAGATTTTATCAGTATGATGCAAGTCTTCAAAATGCCGCCTCTTCAGTATAAAGGGGGGTAAACAGTTCAACTCTCCCCACCCCCGAGAAAAAAATTAACATGAAATCCATTCATTTTTCATTTTTAACGAAAGGATTACATTTAATCTCATCGCCCGTTAAAGAAAATCTGTGTACGCCACAGCACCGCTTAAATGTTTCTTCTTTAAAATAAATGCTGATTACGATTTAAAAGCAAAACTACACAAAATGTACACAAATGCTTTATTTATTTTACTAACATTAACAACAAACTATTACAATTTTACTCTTCTAACTTTAGCAAATTCGTGGATTAGGGATGCTAGAGTAGCAGCCAGTGGCGGCTCGTCATTAAGGGCCAGAGGGGCCTGACCCCACCGACTAAGCACCGTCTAAATCAAAATATCTTCCTATTATGTAAGGCAGTTCTTTCAATAATTTACCTTCATTAAAAAAATACACGCGTTTTACTCTATTTTAATACTATCCATTAA
>JAWZYV010005660.1:0-10147 GCA_038373885.1 Cheiracanthium punctorium
AAATTTATCTATTATTTCTGTTATCAGTAAAAATCGAAGAAAGCCGCAAAAATATCCAGGCACAAATGGGTTAAAAAGAATGTGAATTCTAGTAAATTGAAATAAATGAGATGATTAAAATTATGCTAGATTCATGAGTGCTCGGGTATGATATTCTTAAAATTTAATCTCGGCATCTATCTTATCAATGGAAAGTAATCCTTAATCTCTATTTTTTCTTATTTTTAAAATTGTTATAACTCAGATCGATGAGGTATTTTTAAGGAAGTAATTTATTTGTTTTAGTACTACAGTGCCATCAAAATGAAGCAAGTTTTTTAGCGTTGACATTATTTGTTTACACAATTTGCCACATTGAAGCACTTTTCAAATTCGTTTGCAGATAACATGTCGGGGAGAAGGGGCGATCATAAAATGTAGAAAGTCTCACAAGGTTTGCAAATTTTGATAATGATCGCCAAGTCAGGTGCCAAAAATAAGTTTTCAAAACCGGACAAAGCTTGGCAATATCTTCCAAATTTGGCATGGTTATGTCACTGGAAAAACGGTAGACGGCCGAAGTGTGAAGGCCTGGGGTTTTGATAGGTTTCCTCCAGATGTAACGTGAATATGTGTTTGAAACCTTTTAGAAAGTCCTCCGACCAAGGCACCACCATCTTTGGCAGATCGCAGTAGCGTAGCGTTGCCATAATCACACACATACAAGCTGACAAATTTGGCTGTAAACGGGCAGATGCGACAGTTTATTACAAATCAAAAGTATCTTAAGAATATGCCTGATGAAGATAGTAAAATAGTTTTAGTGGGCGATTTTAGACCCTATTTCAATCCTGAAAAAGTGTTTTATGGAACCAAAATTTGCCGCCCCGGACAGGGGAGGGGTCCGGTTTGTCCGGTCCTAGGGCCGCCCATGGTGCCTGTCTAAAGACGTAATATATTGAAGATGTCCATAGACATTAATGTATTGAAATTCTAATGGGCAGTCCTGTCAATAAACTGTCCAGTAAATTGGAACCAAAAATCGAGATACACGTATATATAGATTAATTAACATTCTATTTAAATAATAGTATATGCTTCATGAAATTTCATCATAAATAAATAAAATTCCACTAATGAAGGCTTATAATCGGAAAAAGATGTTGTTTTTTGCTGTCGTCAATAGATAGCGCCATCAACGATCGGTTCGATTTGAAAGTACACTGAACGGTAAACTTCTTCTATTGATTCGTTCATGTATTCATTCAATTGATCATCCTTGACAAGTAAGGTGCTTTAATATTTTTATATAAAATAACTAAAATTATTGAAATATAACTTCCTAGAAAAGGAAATGAGGATTTTCTTTTTGAAAAGGGAAAATGCTGATTATTTCAGCAGTTTGAAGTTTTCTTAAGGAAAATTAAATTTTCTGAATGTTCGTCTTTTGTTTTCTTTTTTGGCAACAATTTTCATGTTTTGTTTATGAGTGTTTCTAGTTCGAACAGTTTGAAGGCCGTGTCTACGCTGCCGGCCGGCCGGAAACGGAGTACTTCGGGCTCTGCTGCCGGCTTGTGCAGAAGTCGTAATTTGGTTTACTGCACAGATATGGGCGTGATTTCAAAAGATGTAAATAAGCCGGCCGTACGCTTCGTGATTGGCTCATTCGGAACCGTCTTATTTGCCTGGTCTGCCAAAATAGAAAATGAATCGCGGGGTGTATTTAAGGTTTCACGCCAACAGGAAGTTCTTATATGCACTCTTTGTGTTTACGTTTACCTATTCGGACAGTGCGATTTACCAAATTTTTAATTAAAGATGTGGAGAGAAAGAAATGATTTTGTTTTGATTATAAAAGTTATTTATGCTGTTGTAATTTTATTCACTGTTTAAAATATTATATTTTAAAAGAATTAAAAATTACTTAAACTGCAAGTGTAATAACCAAATTGTTGCATTGATCATCTTATTTATTTTTAATTATTATTATCTATTTTTAATATGTATCGTTCAAATACTAAACATTTATTACCCGTTACCTTGCCAACTTTTTATTAAGTAAAATCCTGTTTTTAACGAAAATATATATATCGATATTTCATTATGTCAACGTGTAAACGTCATAATTAATTATGTTAGCTGAGAAATCTTAAGTTTTGATATGAATTGTGCAGTGGATATAACAGACATACTGTTTGGCTTACTTTTTGAATACTCTTATTGAACTTTTAACTAGCGGTCAAAATTGTCTTTTCATTTAGTCAATCTTTCCCTTCATATATACTTAGTATGTGTTAGCATAATTGTTATTTTTTTAATATAATCAATTTTAATTATACATTTAGTTATGCCAAATGTAAATATACTGCATAAGTTTATATATTGTTCTCTTTCTTTTATGGATTAGTTTTTGACAGTTTAAACCAGTTTTAGATGCTTGTCATGTCAAAAACACAGCCCAAGCTTGTTGCATATGTGTGTCAGGGTTAGAAATTAAGATATTAAAGTGAGGTGCCAATGGCACCCAACTATTTTATCTTAGTTGCCAAAATGATCTACTTGGGCGTAATTTTAAAATTATGTAGTGTAGTCATTCAAATATCAAATCATAATAGCCAAGTACGAATACTAATTAAAGTTTGTTTACTAAATATATACATCTGAAAGTAGGAAAGTAAATATGTAGAATGTTAAATGCTGCTAACGAATTAATAATAATAAAATTACTGCAATATTTAAAAAAAAAAAATTGGAGCTGCAAAATACTGTTCTTTTATAAAATTCTGCATCCTATGCAGGCTCTCTGTGCAATCCATACGTGCAAGGTCATGTGGCATGCGCCATCGCCAAGCTAAAAATGAACTGAGCTCTAGCCTTAAAGGGGGAAAAAAAGGAAACAAGCAAACAAAAAAAAACAAATGTAACATTTCATTATATTTATGGCAAAAACAGAGCCTGACTATCACAATGGTAAGCGAGGCACTAGCCTGGGGTCTCAAAATCAGATAAATTACCCTATATAAATGAGATTTCTGATAATAATGACTTATTCCATGTAATTCTGACTAGGTAATATGGTTTGAAGGGTGATTGGTGATAAACCTTTCGTAAAATTCCGAATGTGTCAAGTATGTTATAGCGATTGCCGTTGATCAGTATGCTTTGCTAAGAATTTCTTTTTTTTTTAAAAGTTAGGCGTAAAAAATGACGACCAGGTATTATTTCATGGTCGTCAAACTTAAATTTCTGGGTGAAAAATACGACTAACGACCGCTTATTTCTAACCCTGATATGTGTTTATTTGTATATTAAGCGTGTTCATTAGGGGAGGGTCATTCCATTTTAATGTCAACCTTCAGACCAAATTTAGTGTAATTTGCTGTCAACCCTATTTTTTCATGTATCTCGTTTTTTCCTTGATCCTATCATAGTAGAATCCATAGATAGGACCGTCACGAATGTGTTAGATGCCTTTGTGCAAACACTGATTTAGTGCCCCTATATAAAAAAAAAAATTCACCTTCAAAACAAAACTATCATTTTACTATTCCATGTAC
Organism: Cheiracanthium punctorium; assembly: GCA_038373885.1. Lineage (NCBI taxonomy): Eukaryota > Metazoa > Arthropoda > Arachnida > Araneae > Cheiracanthiidae > Cheiracanthium > Cheiracanthium punctorium. The sequence goes on from JAWZYV010005660.1 coordinate 3,537, forward strand.
TTATTGTTGGAAAATATCATAATAAAATCGAGTCTCAGGAGGTTACCCCCTATAAATATTCAGTTTTTGAAACAAAATTATGATTTTACAACACCATATTAGTATTCGGAAGAGAATATACAGCATTGCTCTGGACTGTAGTGTTGCCCGATGGATACCCGGCACTGCGGAAAACTCACCCATGTGTTTGTAAAGTCAATAGAACCAAAAACACTGAGGTAGGTATCTAACAGTTACCATGGTTGCAGAGATCAGATTTGCTTCCATCTAGACTAGTCTTTTGCAGAGTTCTAGTGATATGGAATTGATTAAGTTCAAGCACAGACTTGGGAGGTATCCTTCAAGGAGTTGCCTGTTCCTTACACCCCCCCCCCTCCCCAGAGAAAAAAGGATGAAAGAAGGGGGAAAGGAGAATAAAGTGTATTTTTTTTCAACAATAATTATAGAACACTGCCATAATGTTTAACGAGTGAACAGGGTGGCGACAGATCATGGAAAAATCATGGAAGCATCAGGGAATTTCGTAAAAATATCCAAAAATCAGGGAACTTTCGTTTTCACCTAGTTGACAAGATCATTTTTAGTTGTGGATCAGCATCTAACTCACAAGTCATAGTGTCGTTCTGGATCATACAATACTCAAGTGATGCAGACACATTATGAATCCAAGACTCAATTGGTGTAGGCACTATATGAGTCCAAAACCGCAGGTATTCGGACTTGTACTAAGATACGGATCATGTGAGAAACCAGACATAGGCCTAACTTACTAAGGGCAAGAGGAAGCAATTGCCCCCTTAAAATTCAAGAAAATTCATATATAACCCATTTGAAAATGGTATTTTCTACAATAGGAAACATTTGCCCCCCCCCCTCCTCCCCATGTTAAATGCCAGCTTAGACATGTGAATCAATCAGATATATGAATGTGAATATGAAACACTCTTTCTGGGTCAAAACTTCTGCATCTGGGCAATCCAGTAACAAATTATATTGACAAGTAATGATTCGTTACCCCTAGTGGTCAATTGCAATTGCCCTTTACACCAAGAGGGTGGAATTTTGTAGTCATTGTGACCTCTGTCCCCTTATTCCACTCTGGAGTTTTCTACAGTCACAGTAATTTTGATCATTGTCAGGTATACGACGATCAGGGAATTTTGTTTCTTAATTTCTGTAGCCACCCTGGTGAATGCACTGTACAACTAGTAAAAAGGTCACTTTGGTATAACGTTTCCGATTTACACAGAGACACCAGGACATTGAATCGAAAGTAATGAGAAATCCTTAAATCTAAATAAAAAGCATGAAAATATTTTAATTTTATATGTGAACTGTTTGTTTTTCTAAATAAAGTAATATAATACTAAGAAAACTACAACAATACAAACGACAAGTTTTATCATAGTTAATATTATTTGGAAGCATTGATTTTATTGAAGCTTCTTTTGATTATCCAGATTTACATAAGGTAGGTTTGAAATTCAAGGAACCCTTTTCAGAATACAAGATAATGGCTGATGGTTAATTTAATTTCAAGAACTTTAGATGTTTTAATAAAAAGTCAAACATTTCAAAGGGCTGATTAATTTTTATGACTTTCTCATTGACAACTCAAATGGAAAGTGCAGTATCTCTTATTGCTACAATATGGGAAAATGGAACAAAAAAGGTAAAAAGAACATGGCTTATGTATTTTATCAAATTAAATTCTGAGTTTTGTTTTGAATGTAAAATATTTAGAAGGGAAAAAAAAAACTCTTTTCTACTGCAGAATTTAAAAATTTGCTCACTGTTTAAAATGTTTTCAAACGCATGACAATGCATTCATAAAATGTTTAAAAGCATGGTACAAAATAAAAATATGTATGTTTAAAAAATGGCTCTATCAATAAAAACAAAATATAATTTGTTTAATGTTAAGGAAAAAATGTTGTAGGTCAATTGTTGAATTAGATCTTTCTAAAATGATAAAACAATTTGCACAAAGAAAACCACAAAAGTCACATTATAATGTCTAAAATTCTTTTTAAAAAACGAATATCCTTAAAAGAGTACTAAAATTTTGCCTGCATATCTAAAATTTGTTAATATGTCAGAAAAATATATTCACAGTAAAAATATTTCATCATAAGAGTAAAAAACTTAGAATTACAACATCAAATTTAATTATTTGATAATTATGGCTGGTATTGCTTGGAATAAGCTGGTTTAGTTGACAGATTTTTTTTAAAGGAGCCACTAGTATTCAGGGTTGGCATGGTTTAAACCAAATGGTTTTTTTCTCAAAAAAAACCAATTGGTTTTTTTAAAAGAATAATTTAAAATTACAAATACTACAGATAGAATACGTTCTAATATATTTTTAAATTATCCTCATAAGTATCAAGAATAAGTTTATTATATCACTCTAGATACCTTATTGTTTTATAATTATTAAAAATTATTAATTAAACTTAAATTATAGGCTGCATTTTTTACTTGAATAATGCTTGATACTTGAACTTTTCCAAAATAGAGGTTTTGTGTTTTAACAACTTATTTCTAAACCTTAAAAATATTATTTTGAACTAGTTATCGCCATTATTACTGATGTGTCGCTTAGAGCTACATATAGTCCTTCCCGGAATTTCCCTCCACAATTTGGAACCTCGTCAGAAGGTTCTTCTGAAGGACTTCTGAATATTGGCACCCCTCGGAAACTGCTAGCGACCGCCGAGAGGACTTTCGGAACCACGGATTTAACGTTCACGTACACCGCATGTACACGGTGGTCTTTAGTGGTACACCGGTATCGAACCCACAACCTTCCGGTTACGAGTCCAACACCTTAACCACTGGCCTACCATGGCCCATTATTACTGATGAATCTAAGAGCAATATTCCATGAAAAATGTAGTAAACAATTACTATTGTATTATATTATACTAGCTGCCAAGGTGGCCAGCTTCGCCCCCCCCCCCCATATCTTACCATATTTACTCAGTCAGTTTTGTCTAAATTATCGGAGTCCTTTCAACGAAAATCATATTTCATGGTTTTAACAGTATTTGTCATGAAATGTATTTAGGTTATGGTTGCTACAAATTTTGGGGGTATCATGACAAAAGCTGATGGTGACCATGGGACATGTGAATAGATCCGAAACATTTTGGGGTCCTCATCATGGCACGGTGGTAATGTCACTGAAAATGGTAGATGGGCGAAGTGTGAGGGTCCCGGATTTGGGTCCCATCATGCGGCTGTCGATCTAACGGTCTGGAGTTTTGGTAGGTTTTCTCCAGATGTAACGTGGATACGCGTTAAAACCTCTTAGAAAGTCCTCCTGCCAAGGCATCTCCTATCCTTGGCAGATCACTCTTAGTACTGTTGCCATCAATCAAATCAAAAAGAAACAATTTGCTTTTTCGTGTATGGAAACATGAAATGGCTAAAATATACTTCATTGCAAAGTAGTTTTTTTTTTAATGTGCAATAAACGTGAAGTAAAAAAATCCGAAAGATTTTGCTTCTTTGCACATACATTGTTATTTTTTAATCTATCTACTGCGTGACACACGTAACCAGTAACGAATAGGCTTGCTTCACTTGATGTCATTGAATTGCTAATCTGGATTTTTGCACGTGTTTTATTGTTATTACGCTAATGTTTACATCTAGTTCTTACCGCTCCCAGCATAAAAAATATCGTCAATTTTGGTACCGCATACATTAGCGTATTATATAAGTAGATACTAAATATAAAAAAATAGTATCTCTAAATAAAATATTAAAATTGAATTATTTCAATGTCCACATAAGTATAGCAACAATTGTTTATTTACTTTGTTTTAATTATTTTCAGAAGAAATATTAATTTTTATTTGAACATTTTACAAATAATTTTATTTATAAATATGTAACATGTAATTATAAAAGGATTAAATAAAAAAAAAACCCAAAAAACCTGGTTTAAACCAAAAAAAACCCGTTTAAACCAAATAAACCCGGTTTTTTGGTTTTTTTCAAATAAACCAGGTTTTTTTTCCAACCCTGCTAGTATTATTTGTGCCTGCTCATCATTTTTTCCTAGCAATTTGTTTAGATACTATCTAAACAGGGACCCTACTAGGAAAAGGAGAAAGGGCTTTCTGAGCTCTTCATCTGCTCATAATAGTGATAATAGTTTCAAAAGCATGGAACTCAAAAGAAGTATGAGAGACTATTATTACACACATTATCCATTTTTTATGAAAAACAACATTTTATAAGAAACCAATATAGGAAAATTGACTTGCACTCAGGGGGAAGGGGGATAACGGGATATATCCCCCCCCCCCTGAAATTTTTGGATTAGTGATGAAATTCCGTCTATTTATACACATATAAGTTCATATCTCCTGGCTATGCACCTGCTTGCACATGAATACTTTTTTTGCAAAATTGTACCATGGATGGCACTTGAGGGATTGCAGATTTCCATTGAGTAACTGATGTAATGAAAAAGCATTAAATGTGTTTGCTACCACTGACACAAGGGACACAATTCTCTCTTTCTCTATGCTTTCCCACCAAATGCTGAAAAAGTGCAATCCGTACAGGCGGCTGTGTCAAAAATATTCTATAGCTCTGTGGCATGCGATGGGCACTTTGATTAACTGCCATGTTATTGGTGGTTCAATCAATCAATGGCAACAGCTGCACTTTTTCAGCATAGGGCAGTCTATCTAGTTTTTTTTTCTATACTGATGTATGTAGGTGAGTCGGAAAATGTTTCCCCTGGCGACTGAGGATAGGTGTGTTTGAAAGTCAAACAATATAATGAGACATGAAAGATATGACACAACTATATTTGTCAACATAAGTAACTAGCCTCCTTCGGCGATCAGTTTTGGCCATCGATGGCGGCTTCGCAGCCAAAATGTGCAACCTAGAGCACACAGGCCGCTCCGCTACTGGCTTGTGCAACCTATGGCACACTGGCCTCTTCTGACCGAAATTTGCAACCTACGGGCCGTCTGCCTTCGTCAACCAGCTGGTCTGACCGTTTCACATACGGGCTGCATTCACACATTTTGGTGAGTGGCTGCATCCGGCAACCAGCTGGTCCGCCGACGGCCTCTTCGCAACCAAATAGTGCAACCTACAGTCTGCCCCACCTTCAGCGACCACCTGGTCCGCCAACAGCCCACTTTGGAAAAGAAATGTGCCCCCTACCAGCCACTCGCCTTCGGCAACCAGCTGAACAAAAGCTCAATAGTTTGTCCATAATTATAAACATTTTGTTAGTTGGAATAATCCATAGCTTTTCCATGAGAGCTGTGACAGGCCAAAATGTTGCCCACATTGCGTGTCACCTCTTGATTGACCTGGCAGTTCGCCAAATATTTTACCCCTCCTCTCTACTTCTGCTTGATTTGGGAGAAGAGAAAAAATCTGCATCTCACATGCAGTTGTGCAAACACACGCAATTATGATACGCTTTTAATATATAGTACTTTAGTGCGTATTTAAAATCTGAAAGTGTTTCAGATTTTAAATACGCACTGATTTTATTTATCTGAAAGTGATTCAGAGCCCATTAAGCTCAAGCTCCTTCAACAAATATTTATAAGCCCTTCCCCCCCCCCCCCCCCAAAAAAAAAATCATCATACAATAAAAATATTGTATTTCACTCAATGTACATACAAACGCTAAAGAAATAAAACTTTCTTTTTAGTTTTAGAAGTTTTTTTCAGCCGAGTTCGATCTGTATTTGGGATGCAGTACTCCAAGAGGTGGGCTATGATGGGTCAAAAAGTAGATATTGTGCATTCGGTGCCACGAATCACACAAGACAAGTACATAGAAATCACATAGTACATTTCGATACTAGAATGTTATACAATAAGTGTAGCTATACCAATTCTTGATAGCTTTTTGTTAAATTTAATTCTAGATTTATGGGGCTATACAAAAAGTCTTCTAACCTACTGGCCAATTTACCATCTACAACCAGGGGTGTAGTGGGGCTGGAACTGTGTTCCGTAACTCAAATGAGATTATTATTATTACTAGCTGCCTTCGGCGACCACTTTGGCCGTCGATGGCCAATTCGCGACTGGCTTGTGCAACCTACGGAACTCGGGCCTCTTCGCAACCAAAATTTGCAACCTGCGGGTTTGTTTTGTTTTGCCAGGAGAGGACAGCTTGCATCACTGAATGTGTCGCTTAGAGCTACATATACGTCCTTCCCGGAATTTCCCGCCACAATTCGGAACCTCATCAGAAGGTGGGGGACTTCTGAATATTGGCACCAGACTTCGTGCCGATACACAGACGTGTAATCGATTACGATTACGATTAATTTTCACTTTTAGACCAGGATTACGATTACCGGAGAAAGTATAATTCCCGATTATGGTTAGATTACGATTATCATATAAAACCCAATTTACGATTACGATTAGATTACGACTACGTAATCTATTAAAACTTTCGATTATGATTACTTTGAGTCCGATTACGATTATATTACGATTACAAAACTTTTCTTTTTACCCTTCATGGCATTGATATTATAATGTCTAAATTTTACAATTTTAATTCAAGAACAGAATAATGGGTCCATCTGTTTCAGGGAGCTAAATTA
>JAWZYV010005661.1:0-10840 GCA_038373885.1 Cheiracanthium punctorium
GAAAGGAATATAAAGAGGATAACGCTCGACAGCAAGTTACTTAGATGTGAACTGGCAAAATAGTTTTCATATATGTAAGTGAACAACATCCTAGTTCACAAATGGAATTCTCTTTCATTTCTAACAGTTGAGTTAGAGTGAGGACGGACGGACAGACGGAAAAGATAGGCAAGTCGAAATCATACGGACTTTTTAACTTTGTAGGAAAATGTTTAACTACAAGAACTGTTAAAAAACATATTTTTACTCCTTTAGACTCGCAGTCAAAATTCCGCAGCTCGTAAGCACTTTAACACTTTCTTGTAGATATTAAAGATTTTACATTGCTATATTTTATTTCAAGAATTGCGAAACTGAAAGACAACAGATGTCAAATTTCTTATTTTCTAGGAGGCAATATCCTGAAAAACTGTGTAGCTCCGAGTGCTTTTCAATTTTGGAAGAGGAGAGAGTTTTTCAATTTAAAATTTCTGCTACTGCCACTGATTATGTAATAGTACATGCATTTTCATCCCCCCCTCCCATTTATGTTATATCTGATTCTTTACTTCACAAGAAAACTCGTCATGTTTTTAAAAATATAAACAAGTAAAATCATTTTAAACATGTCCTCGGCATTTTCTGAAAGAATGACGATGGTTAACACTTTGCAGGCCCAGCGTCCTCTATTAATTGTGGAAAAGTAACCTGTACGGTCGTGCAAGGGAAGCATCATAATCCATGCGCATGACTGCCAAATTTTACACTTTTCCCCCCCTTCGGAAAATTTTTCACCACTACCTTTTTTCAATATTTATGATATTGATGATGTTAATTTCCTTTCGCTTAAGTATTTGTGTTATTCTACCTATTTTGCGGGAAATTATTCTTCATATTTGGGTATTGCTAAGTAACTTTCAGGCGTATTGGTTACGTGAGCAGAGGAGAACCTCTTACTCTTTGCACTGTATTGTAAACATTTGACCTGTCTAAACCTTCAAACTTAATAAGGGGATGTACAAAATTACAGCATATTCTAAGAAGTATCGGAGATATGGAAATGAATGTATATTGACATAAACCAGGACAGGAGAAAAAAATTCACTTTAAATTATCACATTTCAGGGCTCGTACGCAAATCATGAAAGAAAACAATGCTTGAATAAATACATAACTCTTTTCCTGTCATTGGTGAAGCGCCTCACCTACTTTGCCTAAACATACCTCTGATCCTTTTTAGGAAAAATTCTGAAACTTTGCACACAACCGCATTAATGTGTGAGGCGCGTCTTTTTAATTGGGAAGCTCTCTGTTGCTCGTGCTCGTTAAAGTTTCAACGGTGTATTCATTGAGATTTAATAACTGGAAATTTTAAACGAAATCATAAAATCATGTACTTTCTTTTAACGACTCCTTAGTAACTTATTAAATACGTGTGCGATCAATGTTTAAGAAACACAGGTCAATATTTTTGAGACACCCTGCATTTCCACCATTGTTGAAATTCATCACTGACGTTCGTACCCCGTTCATATACAAGTCCTCATGCCTACGATATAGCATACACTGAAGTAGGGACAATACCGCAGCCTCAACGTGGGCGTTCTTGTATTAAGTTTAAGGTGTGAAAGCCTCGACGTAAGATAGAATTTCAATTTAATTAAAATATACTTTTTTAAAATTTTCTGGTAAGAAAAAAAATTGCAAAATTTCTACATGTTTTTGAGAAAAAGAAAGTTTTCGTATCTCAAAATTTTCCGATATTTCTTTATTGAAGTAGATTTCAGCTTTACGAAAGTGTAAAATTAGGTATTAACTGAAAAAAAAAATCTTCATTCATAAAATAATCATTCACAAAGTTAAACAACCACCAAACTTCTTTTTCAATTTTAATGAAAAAAAGAAAAAAGGAAGGAACTCTGAAACACTTTCAGATTTTAAATAAGCACCAAAGTGCTATATATCAAAAGCGTATCATAGTTTATGCGTCGTCCCTATTTTTCTTCCTTATTCCATTAAGTTTGAAAGTGTATCATTATTCATGACTGTGCCGTATTTTTCTTCCTTGTTTCATAAAACCCATCTTCTTAAAATCGCCTACTAAAACTATTTTACAATCCTTGCCAGGTATATTACAACTATACATCACCGTTTTAAATATTGTTTCGAATGTCCATCATAATCCATGAGTGTGCCGTGTTTGTCTTTCAGGGGTTGATTCCTACTTTAACAACCCCACTCTCGCCAAGTCGCTATAATTAAACATATTCAGTTACAGTGACGATTTTTGTATGTGTGTGGCTATCGTAATTTAGAATTAAAATGGCGATTTGGAACAACATGTAAGTACAGCATTCCGTTACATTTTTATTTATTTTGGTTTCCCAATTAATGTAGCTTTAATAATTAAGTGCCTTCCAATTCCTTAACTGGTGCGTTTATCGCTCATTTGTTTACTTTAGTTTTCATATAGTTCTTTTGGGAGAGTTGAAACTTGTGCATAAGTCTTAAGAGACCCATAACTGCAAAGCTCGGCAAAGTGCGAGATTTTTTAGGTTGGCGAGAGCGGGGGCGTTAAAATAGGAATCAACTCTTGCTTGTACCGTAAAACACATCTTTGGAATCGAAATCTATCTAAAAATCGCCTACTGAAACTGTTTTACAATCTTCTCCAGGCCTATTCCAATTATATCCCGTAGACATTTTAAATACTATTTGGAATGGGCATCATAATGCATGAGTGTACCGTGTTTTCCTTCCTTGTTCCATAAAACACTTCTTCGGAATAGAAATCTGTATTGAAATCGCCAACCAAAACTGCTTAACAATTTTCGCCTGGCATAGTCAAACTATACTTCAACTTTATTAATACCATTTGGAAAGTGTGTAATAATCTATCAGTGTACCGTATTTGTCTTCGCTGTCCTATAAAACACTTCTTCGGAATTAAAGTGTATTTTAAAATCGCCTACTAAAACTATTTTACAATATTCGCCAGGTGTTTTCTAGTTATACTCAAATATATTTATAAAAAAACCCCACCAATTCGTTAAAAAAAGGCACATTTGAAAAGTGATACGACGCGCTAATGTCCACACAAAAAACCTGATTAATTTTAATATCACTCTGGTGCTAATAACACTCAGTCCCATTAAAGTCGGGAGTGGAGACGCTCTTAATCCATCTACTCTTAATCCTCTAAGACGCTCTTAATCCTCCAAGTATGAAGCACTTTGAAGGTCTTTGAATTGCAACGGAGTGCCTTGTGTACGTCTGATCAGTGTAGTGTATTATAGGTTAAGGCAGTAAGTTTTGGAGCATCTGGCAACTTCGCACACCGCGCCTAGTATACCACTGAGTACAGTTTCAGAGACTCTGATCCAGAACAAAGGAGGTTAAAATTACATGAAAGCGAAAGAAAAGGGTTTGATATATAAAACTACGATATTTAATTTTCAGGTTGCATATTTTCTCTTAAGGAATACTGATAAGTCCTTATCCGTCTGCTCTAAATTAGCTTTATTGAATATGTATTGTAAAAGCGTTTAAAAAGACACAGTAGCTATATAACCAAAAAAGATATATACCACCAGAAATTCAAATGAATTTGTTGTTTTATGTTAATTATAGCTGAAAGCCACTTAGGTTAAACAGTATATTTTTAATACATTTTTTCAATAAAGCAACCAAATTATCCATTAAAATTTGGAATTTCGATCAAAAACTTCTGTTTCCGAACACAAAAATTAATGTTTACTAAAACTGATCAATTATATGCCCGGAATTGTTGTAGCAATGGTAAATAAAACCCATCAGCATACAATGAATTATTTTCATTTTACCAAACCTCAAGCCATCCTGAGTTTCATGTCAGGTTGGCCATTATAATCTGCGTGATTAAACATCGGGAATGCGAAACGCGGGTCTTCGCAGTCTGATCCATCCTTTCCCTTGAATTACCCCTCCCCTGCGTCATTTTCGCATGCGTCAAAACGTAGCCATCCGTGGCTGAGAGGATATACAGGCTACGGTGTTGACATTTTGGTACATATCTTTGCACTCGAAGAGTCATGCGACCAAGGGAGCGTGAGCATCTTTGTCCAAGATAACCATAGAAAAATGGTCTCACCCCCTAGGTCACATGACACCATCATTGAGTCCAAAAGGGTGTGATCAAAGTGTGAACACCACATCCGGTCTATCTTGTTAGCCATCGGCCAGTGGTGTTCTGTCAGTGATTTCTGGATTGGGGAAAACATGGCCTTTTTTTTTCACGAAATTAGCAGGATATCTATGCAGTCGTTTCCGTGCATTGTTATCTTAAAGCAGAAAACAAGGATTTTTAAAACGTTAACATTAGGGAAATTTTGTTGCTTCTTCAAAAGTTTCATCGAGGAAAAGTTTAGGATACCTTCTTTTATAGGGTATATTCATCATCACTTCATTTTCAAAAGTTGATATCTCTCCAGTAGACAACAAAAGTTATATACAATTAAAGAATGATGGACTGCTAAAATATAACTGATTAGTTCGAAATTTATTATATCAGCATTCGCATCTAGAAATAAGTACTAACAGTAATTTCTAAAAATTAACTAAATTTGTTAATGTATATGGAAACAATTAATATTTAAATTGTTATTATTAACACAACATTAGCCGTAGCATAAGAAGAAACGCGCAAATTTTTCAGATTATCTGATTTACAAGTTTTAAAGTTATTTTTGCTCGACAACTTCAAAAACGATAATTTTGACGCACTATAAAAAAGTACAGATGCCTTAAAATGTGTATTAATTTTCTACGTCTCTTATTTAGTCAATGCTATATAAAAAAGTTTATAAATAATTTTTCTTCTGAATAATGAACAGAATTTCTTCCTGCTTTAACTTTAGTGTTAAGTTAGACAAACTTGAGCTTAGAAAAATTTAAGTGCATTTCTTTTTCAAACTAATTTATAAATTAAAGAATCTTTTTTATTCTTTTAAGCATATGGCACTGGCCATGGCAATTACTGGGGGGGGGGTGAGGGGAGGATAAGTGAACATTTTTTACTAAAGTATGCATGAGAAATTGATTTTTGATTTTTTAAAAAAATACTATTAAAACTTATGAAAGAAAGAATGAATTTCTCAGTGGAAATTATTAAACGTAGAGAAAAATTAATGAGTTCCCTGTAGTATAGATAGGGTTTTCCTTCTTCAACATCAAAGAAATTCCTAACCACACACAGGCAGGTAATCAGAAGGAAGGGCTTAAATATATTCTAACTACTAACCTGGTCTTTTCTCGCAGCGATCACACACACACAAAATAAATAAAATAATAAAAATAATAATAACAACATGAATAATAATAATAATAATGTCTTTGAGTGTTAGACAAATTTCTTATTTTAGTTTTGTGAATAACTCATTAAGATTTTCGCATAACACGCGACTCAAAAAATAAAAGAAAAATTATTATTTTATACCTGATTCATTTCTTATGAAGAATAGGATTTCAGATACGAGATCGACATAGGAAATATGACTTACACTCCAGTACTTTATTTTGAGAGAATATAAATCACCTACACAATTGTGCAAGTATGAGCTTAAAGGTTACTAACTTCTAAATCCCTGTTTAATAACCCTTTCAGCCCTGGCCTACACAATTGTATGGATCAGATAGACATATAATAATTCCTCTTATTTCTTTTCAGTTGTGTGTTATTCGGAAAGCTTAATGAGTTATTCATAAAACTAAAATAAGAAATTTATTTTGCACTCAAATACATTTCTTTTATGTGATTGTAGCAGAAAAGTCCAGGTCTTAAAGGATTATATATGTGTTTAATTACATTCCGGAATGAGTTGGAAGCTATGGAGGCAACATCAACTATAATAGAATAGAATAGAATGCAACAGAGCATAACGATCAATTTTGAATCGCATCAGGTATCAGGCCTGTTTCGGAATATTATTCGTAAAATTGATATCAGAATTTATTTGATCTGTACTTTCATCCGCTGAAAACTGGAGAATGCAATGAAATTGTATCGATATCGAAGAAAAATCGAACAGACTGCTCAAATGATCCCAACTCTGAAAAAGTGCAGCCGTTGCCGAAATTCGATTTAAAATCGTTGTGCGGAGGCACAGCCTGATGGGAACTGAAAATCTTTACCTGTGGAGCACGTGATATACGATTAGATCGATCGCCACGTTGCTTGCAGTCCAATGGAGCAATGCTAACGTCTGCACTTTTTCAACGTAGGGTAGTATAGCCACTTGCTCATTTAGATCGGTGTGAAAACGTTTGCTACTGAAAAGGCTAAAAATAACATTATTTATAACAAAGGTCTGTAATTTTTTTGTGAATTCACTCATGCTCAAAAGAAATTTAATAAGTTGAAATAATAAATTTCATTTTACGGCAAATATCAATTTTTAAATATGAGTAATCACGTAATAGTGGGAGACCTTGCCCCGTGCACGCTTGTGGTCGTCAACTGCCGAATATAGTTCAGGGATTTTTTGGGAATGACTACGCGATTTCCGACCGCAAAGCTCACACATCATACAACTTGCACATTTTCAGTTAATGTTGGTTTTGAAAGGAGAAAATATGTACTCAATTATGTAAATATCATAAATATTTGTATTGAAGTGGATAATTAACATCTGATAACTGGCAATAACTTTCTTGAGTTTGACCATTATAAATACTCTTATGTAGCATATAGTTGTTAGTACCATTACCGATTCCTGAGAAATATTTTTATGCGTGTCAAAAATTCAAAATTAAATTGCTACTGCATTGTTTGGATAAATTATAAAGAGGAACTACCACTGTCACAAATTGTAGGATCCACCATAGCGGAGTTCTCGTGATATTACGTTCTAAACATTTGAAAATCAGGGCATACAGCTAAGTAATGTTTTAAGAAGCAGTTCGAACAATCATACCACGATGCTTAAATACGTTCAGCTGGAGTTCCTGAGTTTGCGCGTTCATGACCCGAGAGAGGCAAAGTAACTTTCATTTTTCTTTCATTCATTTAATGGTATATTTAGTTAAATAATAAAAAGTAAAGTCCAGTCAGTGATATACAGCCCGAATTTATCCTTGTATCTCATTCCGCGCAACTACAAATAAACCAAGCCTGTTGAAAATATTCACGGTTATATAAATGACAATCATAATAACTCGTAAATGTCGTTGAACAAAGGCAATGGTTAAACATCCAGTGGGTAAAGTTTTCCCTTAAACTAATTTCAGATCTTAAATATCTAAGTACAATGACCAACAGACGGCTCGCAAACTTTATTCTGCACATGCACTTTATCATAAGGCACTTCATCAGCAGAGAATTTCATAAGTAGCGCCGCTGAGTATCATTTTACCTCTTATCATTATGATTCTCGACGCGTTATGTTTTCCCAGAACTTACAAAAATATGCTTTTGGAGAAAATAAACTTGTATGAAACATTCGCCATATCATGAAGATAATTATTAACACTGCTCGTTTTAAATTTGGGATGAAGAAATGATTAAACAGGCTGCTTTGCAAAGTATAGCTCCTTCCTTGTTTCGTAACTTACGACTCTTATGGTATGGATCAAGATAATAATGCTTTGTGTGTTCTAGAAATAGACACCGCTGTCCTTTCATAAAATAATGCGCTGCAGGGAAGGAAGATTTTGCTGTAGGTTGTGAAGCGCGTTAATAGTGTAGTTATAAAGATGCAAAATTTTAAGCAAAAGCATGCATCTGAAAGTAAGTTCTCTGATATGTTGCATTCAATACTTTTGTACGTCATTGCCGCTAGGTAGACTTAAAAAAATCATAAAAGTTCCAATTGTTTACTTTAAAGCCAGGATAACCCTCTTTCAAATTTATCTTTGAAACGGATCAGCTAACATCATTTTGAGTTTGCAGACTAATTACTAGTGATGGCCAATGATTCGATGAGTCGAATCAGTGATTCGAATCTTGGTACTGAGTGGCTCAGTCTTTACACTCATTCTCTACTGATTCGAATCTCAAGCCCTCAAGGGAAATACATTCCAAGTGCGAAGGGAAGGAAAACTTATTTTCCCTTTGCCGTTCCCAGAGATTTTCCCTTACTCTTTCAACTCTTTCGACTCTTTTCGACTCTTTACGACTCTGAGTCGATAGATGATTTGAAACAGTAAATGAGTGGGTGTGGGTGAGTTGGTCACTGAGTTGGTGCAGCAACGAATCTTTACTGATTCAGTGTTTCGCTCTGTTTCGGTGATTGTATACGATCGTTGAGATTCGTTAGTTTTTCGAATCTTCTATCGACTCAGTGTCGAAAGGAGCCGAAAAGAGTTGAAAGGATTTTTCATTTAATTGCAGGGTTTTTTTCGAATCTTCTATCGACTCAGAGTCGAAAGGAGTCGAAAAGAGTTGAAAGGATGTTTCATTTAATTGAAGTTTTTTTTTCGAATCTTTGGTGTTTCATTTCTTGGTTGGTGGTCGGATTTAAAGTTTTATCTGTCTGTGGGTGTGGAGTGGGTCGAACATCGTTTGGTTTTGGCGGGGGGCATAGGCGTTACTTCCTAAGGGCAAGAGGGGTCAATCCACCCCCCCGAAAAGAAAATTAAGAAAATTCAAGTATCAGAGCTATTTATAATAATGGTATTTTATACATTCGGAAACATTTTGTCACCCCATCCAAATATTACATGCCAATTTACGCCAATGCTCGTGGAAGAGCGGGGGGGGGGGGTCTCAAAGTTGTTGTTTAAACCTTTTTCCCTCGGGGGGACTCCCTCCTTCCAACTTGTCTGGCTGATTTAATATTTGTTTAAAATTTAATGAAACATCCCTTTTCTACTTTTAACTTCAATATATGTCCCCCTGCCCCCACCCTCCAAAAAAAAAAAAAAAAAAAAAAAAAAACGAACGTTAAGTTTACATGGTGGCGGGTTTTCATGTGAAGGGAAATAGAATGAAATAAAGTTAGGATTGTGCTTGTCACTTTTAATGAAGGATACAGGGGCGGTATTAAGCGCTCTCACAAAAGGACTTTGTAGTAAGCAAAATAACATTTCGCTTTATTGCTGCAGATTTCGTTTAAGATATTTTTTTTACCTTGTTTTTCGTTTAAGGGGAATGATTTTATTTTCTTTCGTAATTCAGAGAAATACAAAATAGGGTCTAAAGCAGTGGCGTAGTTAGTGTTATTGACAGTGGCGTAGCCAGGATTTTATTTCGGGGTGGGCTGGGTATCAAATTTAAAGATAAAGTTCAATTGTAAGCTAAGTAAAGGGTCCCATTTTTTTTGGGGGGGGGCAGCAGCCCCTCAGTAGGACTGGGCCAAAAATCGATAAATATCGACATATCGGTTTTATTTCAACATCAAATATCCGATATTCCCATTTTCATTTCAGTGAAATCTCGAATTCGATAAAGGTCAAAAATACAGGCCGGTCAGGGGCGTAGCCAGAAATTTTTCATGGGGGGGGGTTATGACTACTGCAACTCATATATATGTATACGTGTGTGTGATAATGTAGTGAAGAATATACATTTTGTATGGCAAAAAATTCCTCATGGGGGGTTATGACCCCCCTAACCCCCCCCTTGGCTACGCCTCTGAGGCCGGCGATAAGAAAATCCTGAGATCAATACCAGCTTGTGATGCTTTTGCTACTGCTTTCTCTCCGTTGATGACGATGCCGGATCGCGGAAAAAACAGCTCCATGGTTTATTAGTCTAATTACCATAATTAATTAACGTATATCTCGGAAACTATCCACCGGAGCGCGTTTTTATTGATTCTCGGCCCCCCCTAGACTCAACACCCCACCGATACTTAAAATTTCGAATGCTTTGACACCAAACTTAACCTTTTAATCTTACAGGCCCAGGGGGTCATACGAAGCTCCCCTATATTTTCAATTTGGGCATTTTAAACACTAGCCTCCTCCGCGGCATCTCCAAAGTCTGGAAACCATCCCAGAGCCAATTTCTACATGTTTGCA
Organism: Cheiracanthium punctorium; assembly: GCA_038373885.1. Classification (NCBI taxonomy): domain Eukaryota; kingdom Metazoa; phylum Arthropoda; class Arachnida; order Araneae; family Cheiracanthiidae; genus Cheiracanthium; species Cheiracanthium punctorium. The sequence continues at coordinate 9,976 of JAWZYV010005661.1, forward strand.
GTCCTTTTAAGCCTCAATCATGGTTAATTAGTCTAATTACCATAATTAATTAACGTATATCTCGGAAACTATCCATCGGAGCGCGTTTTTATTGATTCTCGACCCCCCCTAGACGTACACCCCCATCGATACATAAAATTTCGAATACTTTGACACCAAACTTAACCTTGTAATCTTACAGGCCCAGGGGGTCATACGAAGCTCCCCTGTATTTTCATTTCGGGCAGTTTAAATACTAGTTTTACTCGAGCAAGGAGAGAGAGATGCTAGCTGCCCGAGAACTCAGCGGAGAAGAAACCCGATGAATGGGTGAAGGGTGTTTAAATAGTACGGCTTTCGGCGCAGAGAGAGGGAAAATTTCTTTAGTTGTTTTATTGATTCAAGATTCGAATCATCGAAGTAGTGAGTGAGTTGAGATTCGAATCAGTAAAATGAGTCGAACCGCCCATCTCTACTAATTACTTCCATTACACACAACTCTTCAAATAAATTGTTTTCGCGATGAAAAATAATTGATTAGAATGTTATAGCAGTAGCATCGTACTGCGCACTTTCGTTCGAAGTTTTTTCTTTATTAATTCATTAAATTACTGTTGATAAAAAGTGGTGAGTTACCTTCCTTACAGTTTGGTAATTATTCGTATGCCAAGAGAATCGTTGCAAAGTAACATTAGTAAAGTTATGTTAGTAAAAAGTCTTTTACTATAAATAAAATGCTTTGCTTTTTACTAAAATATGGGCTAAATTTTAGAACATAATAATTTACAAAGTTTTTAATAATATGAAACACAACAGCTTTCACGATAAGTATAATCCAACAATGCAAGCCCCCCAAATCAAATTCTCAAATGAAATAAATCCCCAA
>JAWZYV010005662.1:0-10199 GCA_038373885.1 Cheiracanthium punctorium
GTGTCGCAATAACCTCCATGTTCCCAGACAAAAACGTTTCCTCTGGGGATGACAAAACTAAGCCTTGGGGTCTTCTGCTTGGTATTTGCTTCAAAAATTAAGAAGCCCTGCTAACGATCGGTTGTGCTGCCATCTATTGACTCCAGATTGAGGTAAAAATGAACTTTTCGGGAATTTGTGGTAGGAATAAACTCGTTTGAACGGTATTGCTTCTATCGAACTAATCTGGATTTGAGGTTGGTACAAAATGCTGTAAAAGCAGAAGTGCCTAATCTCCCATAATCCATGAAAAACAAAAGATAGACGGAGATTGTTGCGGAATCAGTGAGTCAGGGATCAGGTAACTGTATAGTTGGATTTTAGCTCACTTTATTCATTTGAATGAGAGATGGAATACTTCAACTTTTCATACAGAACTCCTAAAATATTAATTTTCAACAACAACAATAATTCAACAAAATTACCTGAAGATTTGGGAAATAGTAGAAAGTAACCCTTTTGAAATAGATAAGTACAGTGCAAGCGCTAAGTGCAGTGTAAGCGATAACTATTTATAGACAGAATTTATTGAAAGTCCTTTTGCGTGAACCTTTTAGATGTACCCAGTCGATCGCAAGCAAAAAAGAAGATGCACAACTAGATGTTACAACAGTCCTAAACACAAAATTTCAACAGTCTGCATCTAATCCTTCTAAAGTTAAGTGGAATACGTACTTACGTGCTCTCTTACACATATACATATATGGATGTACATGTACAGAAGTCACAAACTTTTCAAAAAGGAAATTTTCGTCAAAATCAGTAAGCAGAAATTTTTTTGCGATTTCATATTTTCCTTTATTCCGTACACAGAAGTTAAAAAAAAATCATTCATGCATGACATTGCCGTTTCATAATAAAATAGTGTAATCCTAAGTATTATAGGCTATCTTTTATGCATATAACTCAAATAGTTCTTTCACAGGAATACTCATAAGAATTACTTTACGCTCGCTGTGTATCTCTGTAACTGCTGAACCGACTGAAAACTTTTTCAGTGATAGAAAACTACACTATTCCTGAGTATTATAGGTTAAAATGCATGCATGCAGCATAAATAGTTCTTTTACAGGAACACTCAAAATAATTCTAATACATTACGCTCTATGGGTATCTCTGTAACTACAGAACCGATTCTAAACTTTTTCACTAATACAAAGCTGAACTATTCCTGATTAACATAGGCTAAAATTCATACAAATAGAATAAATATTTCATTTCGAAGAACACTCAAAAAGTTATCAAATATTGCCGTAGCTGCTTCTATTCGCCAAATGCGTAAAAAAAATCTAAATCTAGTAACTCGGCATAATCTCTAATTTTAAATGACGTATATTAACCTGCATTATACTTCATTTAAAATAAGTAAAAAGTAAATAATATTTAATTACAGTCACTTTTGTGTCTATAGTGCAAACACATTTTTTATTCACATATGCTTCATTTCTCTGTGGATTTAATTCTAAAGCCGACGCGGTCGATGTAGCGGGCAGCAGCTAGTTTATAATAATTTTAAAATGATATTTCTTAATGAAATAAAATAAGAATACAGTGGAGTCTCGACTTACGCGAGGGATACGTTCTAAGACCCCTCGCGTATATGTATGACTCTTTGAAACACATATTCAATTACTTTAGACACTTATAAACACCCACTCATTTACCATTTTAAACGATTCCCTAAGCATATAATACCATGTCATATATAAAGTAATGAGTAAAGGGAAGTTTAGACTGGGGTGGGGCAGCGTTATTTCTTCTGGCTTTAGTGATGCTGCGACGGATGAAATCCGTTCGCTGATTGGTGCTCTTCTGCAGTAGCAAATGGCGAACACGATACGTACATCCCGCGCACTACGCACTTCTCGTTTGCATTTCTTACTGTTGGCGAAAAATCTCGGGTTGCGCTAGTAGAGTCTTCGTTAGCTCCGATAACTCGAGAAAAATTCGCGTAAGATAGATCTCGGTTTAGAGCGAGTCCACTGTATTAAATACACCTCAAAAAATGACTGCTCAGTGAGCAAATAATTTATAGGAATGAGTATGTCTGGAAATGCCGTTCTTAGCTTTGAAGCATGAAAAGGTTATTGTGATCAACAAAAATATATTCATATTTTGTTCAAATGAAACCCGTACATGGACGTTTGAAAAGGAACGAAGAAAGAAGCGCCATACAGACTCAAGAGTGGCTGTTTCTTTTTTCGTTTGTTTGTTTCTTATTTTACATTTGTGTATGTTGAAAAATATTAACAAACTAAATTAAATGAAATATTTTTTCAGCGTCTAATCAATCATAGTATATGAATTAAGTAGCCCTGTCACGCAAATACCTTAGTCATTATAAGTTAAAAAGATAACAACTGGTTGGCAAATCCAAGGAAGGAAAGATTGTCAGTTACTTATTTGTATTCACAAAACATCAAATTATGGACTACAACACGTTCAAGCATTTTTCCGTTAAAAAAGAAAAATGTCACCCATTTTATTTATTTCAATATTTACTAAACTGAATGTGTTTTCCTCCAAAATCATATGCAGACAATTAATTTTCATCTTTTAACACATTCCAATGAACTTAGACATGTTTATGATATCGATTTGTCCGTCTCTCAACGCTCTAATTAGTGTGCAGTGCATGTATTGCCATAAAAATATTTATGCACTAACATGGACTTAGGTATTATGTATCCTTTTACAATTGGTACTTATTTTTAGAGGCGGTTATTCGTTCCCTTACAGGAGAAGCACACTAAGAATTCGAAAATGTCTATTTCAAAGAAAACATACATAATTAATAATGCGTATAATTCTAATTTCTTGCTCTCTATCGGAAAGTGATATAACATCAAGTTTGTCGAAATCGGGACACTTTTTTATACACCTTTGCTACTTGTTAACTGCCAAATCCACGATGATCCAAACTTCAAAGTCGCTTATGGTTCCTATTTCTCTTAGGACATGTGCAACGAAACTTTTAGCTTTTATACTATGAGGAATGTCTGGTGATGGCGGGCTCTTAGACTATAAGAAATATGTCTTGTTTGTGTTCTAAGAGAGTAGGTAATGTTATATATTTCAAATCTAAAATATTTTCCATTGATATTTCATGACTATTAGCCTTAACCGTTTTCAAAGAATTGCATAACTTTAACTGTTTTATTCAATGAAGGCTTTCTACTTAAAATGAATTTAAAAAGTGTTGTCCATTAATGTTACAGGACTATTAGACTTAACCGCTGTCTAAGAATTACATAACTTTAATTGCTTTACTCAATGAATGCCTTCTACTTGTAAATCAATTGTAAAAAATATTATAAACAAAAGAACAAAATAAAGAAAAATTCTTTTAAAATTTCGAATAACGACGTGTTCAGAACGGACATGAATTATCTCTGTTTAGTGACGTTTTTAATAGTTTATTATGCAGTTATTACATATTTTCAAAATAAACATCAAATACTTAACGGATAATTAATATTAATCTTCCATTCAAATTCAGATAATGACAGTATGCAAAATTTTATCCTGCTCATCTATTAAAAGTATATATATTTGTAAATATTGATAGACTGTCTTTCACTTCACTGACTTTTGATGCATTGCTTCCCAGTACTCTAATCGAATGTGCTGTGGACTAACATGGAAAATATATCGACAGCGAAATCGATGTGTGAGTTATATCCTATGTAATGCGGACAATGCAGCCTATACTTTGAAAAGGGATGCGATAATGTATCCTGTTTTAAACAGAATATTTCTTTTATTATGAAAGAGGAAGTGGAACTAGATACCTTCGATTCATACTAACACAAAACATTTTACTACAAATCTTCTTTGTAACTAACTCACATAGTTTTAATATTTGAAGAGAGATTAAATTACTCAAAAAAGCGTCATAATATTTTTAACACATTTTTTATGCTATAATAAAATTAGCCATTCTCAATAGCAAAATATTAAAAATGTCCAAAGCATGTTTAGATACTTCCGCTTTGATGCATCAAAATAATTCACTTGATTCATGTTTCAAAAAATGAATCCACACTTGTGACAATACGGTAGTAATATTCACTGACGAAAGCCCATAGAACATTTCTTAAGTATTGAGTAAAATATTAACTCAAACTGAGTAAAAATATTATTTTTTAAATTTTAAAGAAAGAATATTTTTCAATTTTTATTTTTAGATACAATAATACCTTTCCATCCAGAAAGTGTATGTGAGTACACTAGTCGAACTGTTTGGCAGTAGACACCTGAATCATCACATTTTTGCAATGCGTTAAGTCGAAAAGAATTCTCTTTTAAGTCTTTTATAACATAATTTGATTCTAAAATCGCCAAATTTTGGTTTGAAATGAAATTTAGATGCTATCATATTAAAAGAGTACTTTAGTTACTTTTCCAAATACCTCTACGTGACAAATGACACCAAAAGTATAAATGATGGCGATATAATTTAAATTTAAATTACCCGTAAACAAATCGCTGCAACACCATTCCTTAACTATTCTTATCATACCGTCTAAATATGCAGAATGGGTAGCAGATCGATATACCTTAAATTATGAATAAATCTCTACTGCGTAATGATACACGACCCTGCCGAAAATTGACTTCCCAGCCAGCCGTTAAATCTTTCTGGCAACTAATAACACGGGGTGACGTAATGAGACTTATAAATGGCGGCATTAAAATGATTTCGTTCATCATTCCAATCTATAGAAACTTCAAGATTTACAACGCGGACTTGCGTTTATAATGTCAAACAGCGTTAACTTTAATGGCGTCCGAAGTCATTTATTATCGGTTTTTATCCCTTGGAAATGGAGAAAGTCACAAATTGAGATCTAGTGGATCAACGTCAATGTTTGTTGAGAGGAGATTGAATCATCCATCACGGGGAAAATGCATTGTTGAAAAATTATACAGTTCGCATTGTTGCAAGGAGGCAGGAATGGGCAATGGGCAATCCAATCAATTACTCGATGTAAATATACTTAAACGTAATTTCAACTATCATCCATGAGAGGAATTTATGAACGTAATGTATGAGGGAGGGTATTAATATTTCTCACATCAATTTATTAAGTGTTTGCTCTGAATAAAACTCTTTGATGTGAATATCTTGAATAGATCTTTAAAGCTTAAGAGAATAATTTAATGTTTGATCATAAATTCAAAGACTGGTATAAAAGAACTGAGTACACATGCATGTGTTATGTGAATGCACGATTTTTTTTTCTCAGAAAGGTGTCTCGTATTCTCATTATTATAGTAATTCTTTTCTATATCCGTTACTCGTATATATTTCCATATATGTATATATACATATATATTATGGTCTTTGACATATATATATATATATATATATATATATATATATATAATCGGGCTCATTGATGGTTGTTGATTGGAAGTCTATAAAATATGCTACAATCACGTAGCTCAAACACTTTTGCTCATTGCGCATATTTTCTGAGCAGTAATTATTTCCGTAATTGTTAATCACAAAACTTTTTAAAATTTCATTTAGTAAGGTCCTTATTAAATTATCTACATTTAATCTTTTAAAACAATAGGCTTAAAATTTAATTTTCATGTAATCATTCGAAATCAATAATTTTATTCCAAAATGAATTTCTTCTATTACTACTTCTCCATGGTTTCGTTAATTCTGAACAAACTAACCATAATTTATTACTGAATGCTCTTTTCCTTTTTGCGAGTAGTGGTGATCTCCTGTTTTTAAGAATAAACCTATGGATGGCAAAACTATACCCAGGCACACTAATGTGAATTTTGACTTTGTGACCTCCGAAAATTTATTCCTCTTTAGATATTAAAAATCCGCCAATGCATATTTCCTGAGGGGTTATCTTGGAGAAGTTCACCTTTAAAGAGCCACCTCCTAAAATTTGCATTGTTTTCTTTCTTTTACAATTGAGCTGGTGTTTTGGGTTGCTTCAAAATTGAATAATTTCTTCGATAAAATACCCAAATATGAACAACTTATTGTTGCTGTCGTTGTTTCATTTTTTATAATTCTCTTTTTATCATCAAACTTTTACCAACTATTTCCTTCCTAATATATTGTGGGATCAAGCAGGGTATTGTACAAAAATTAACGCAACTTGGGAATTTTATTGTTTGTTCGTTTGCCACTTGCAAGTTCTATTGCATAGGTTCTTAATATGCTACACCATTTTCATTTAATTATACTCCATTTTAAATTTATAAGATTATTTCTCTCAAAGTTTATTCTGAATATTGATCTTTTGTTTTTCTTGTTTGTATATGACAGTGCACATGCGTTCGTAATGAATTAAACTGTTTATAATATCATTATTATTAAGATAATTAACATAATGTTACTTACATATTATCCAAGAAGCTGGCGAAACCAGCGTAAAAGTGGAGGGAGCAAAGAAGGAGTAGGAAAAAGGAAATGTGAGAAACGAACTTATGAACCTTAACAAAACGAAAGCCGTTTCTGTAATCATCACCTAGGTGAAATGGGGGAAAACTCTTAGATTCCGTACTTTAACGGAGCAAGTCAGTTGATCTGCAGAATAACAAGGCAATGTGCTCATTCAGCGATTTCAAACTTTATGGGTAGCACATACAAAGTCAAGTGATCTTCAAGAAAGTTCTGGAGTGAAAAAACACTCAAAATACTGGTGTTAAACGATAAAGTAATTAAAAAACTTTGTAAAAAACACACATAAGAAGTAAAAGGAAAGAGGATACGCGTTTCGTTCAAAAATTGATTTGAACTTCTTCAGTCCAAGCCCTTCGACGTAAAGAACACGATTTGAACTTCTTCAGTCCAAGCCCTTCGACGTAAAGAACACAAGGAACTGAAAGTTCCCTGTGTTCTTTACGTCGAAGGGCTTGGACTGAAGAAGTTCAAATCAATTTTTGAACGAAACGCGTATCCTCTTTCCTTTTACTTCTTATGTGTGTTTTTTACAAAGTTTTTTAATTACTTTAAAGTTCTGGAGTGTTCTCGATGGTACTGTCACACAGCGTGCCCGCTAATGTCCGCTGACGCCCCAATGATTTCTGAACGGTAAGAGCTATTCTCATAAAAGTGGGGTTTTGGTACAGTAAAGTTTTATTGCGCTTGGCAAGAAAAACCTTTTCCAGCACCTCCTGGGCGTTCTTATCTCAAAAACGGTACAAAATAAGGGGAAAAAGTATAAGTTGTTCACCATCATCGATTTATAAGAAAAGATATCTTGCTTACATCAGTGTGCAAAACAATGTGCACCCTAATGCTACGAATTGAAGTCATAAAGCGCACATTTTTATGTTCAAGTTTGCAAAACTGCGCTTGCCTGACATTAGGTTAATTTTTCTTTCGTGCTGATTGTGTTTTCCGTCCGCTAAATACACATTTGGACTCTAGTGTGCAGTTCCCGCAGCATATTTGTACAACATAACTGCTAGCAAGCTGGCTCATGTATAAGCAATACGCTTTCACCTCTTATCTTGTACACTGCTGGCCACCCAAATTGCAACACCAAGAAAAACAAGAGATATCACAACAAAATTTATTGTGTAGATAACATGTTGACCAAGTAACAAATGATTAAATTTACAGCATTCTATGAAGCGTGGTTCCTGCCAAAATCAGTACCCAGAGTAGCCGCCGTTGTTGGAGATCACAGCTGCCACACGCCTCGGCATTGATTCAAAGAGACTTTGAATGTGTTCTTGGGGTACAGCAGACCAAGCAGCTTCCACACGTTGCCAAAGTTGATCTGGTGTGACAGCTGGGGATGAACTCTGGGTCAGTCGTTGAGCAACCATGGACCACATGTTTTCTATCGGCGAAAGATCCGGAGAGCGCGCCGGCCAGGGAAGCAATTCAATCTGGTGATTGACGAAGAACCCTTGGACAATGCGTGCCACGTGTGGCCGTGCATTATCCTGCTGAAATATGGCTGTTGGCAAGCCCTGAAGGTAAGAAAGGACAACTGGCTCCAACACCTCGGAGATGTAGCGCTGGCTGGTTAAAGTACCGGCAATGCGTACTAGAGGAGTGCGAGAGAGATATCCGATACCGCCCCATACCATAATACCCGGTGCAGGACCAGTGTGACGGTGCATAATGCAGCTGTTCAGCATCCTCTCTCCACGGTGTCTCCAGACTCGAATCCGACCGTCGTGGTGTTGCATACAGAAGCGTGACTCGTCAGTAAAGAGAATTTCATTCCATTCTGTCGTCCACATCCTTCTTTCATCGCACCATTGGCGGCGGAGACGTCTGTGGTTCCGCGTCAGAGGTAGACAAAGCAACGGACGTCTTGCGGACAGACCATTCTGCTGTAAACGACGTCGAATGGTACGCGCAGACACTGGATGATGCGTTACAGACTGAATCTGCTGTGATATGGTTCGTGATGTGACTGAGCGGTCCGTCACTGCCATGCGTACAATCTGCCTGTCATCACGTGACGTGGTGCACTGAGGTCGATGCGGTCGATCACGTCTGTCCGTCGTACCCTCCTGCACCCAACGATCACATATCCGCATCACAGTTGTTTGGTTTCGTCCAATACGACGACCGATTTCCCTGAAAGATAACCCACAATCTCGGTATGCCACTATCCTTCCTCTGTCAAACTCGGATACTTGATCAAAAGATGATCGTTGTTTCCTACGAGGCATAATTTATCGTTTTTTTGAAAAAAAAGCAAGAAAAACACAATTGCTGTACTTGAAACCGTCGAAATCTCCAAGCCTTAAATAGCGCTTTGAGGTGGCGCCACAGGCGCGCTTGATGTGCGTCTGCGCTGAAATTCTAATCATTTGCATATCTCACCTCAGCTAATGCATGTTGTAAATTTCATATTATTTGCATGCTTCCTTCAGGGTGTTGCATTTACGATGGCCAGCAGTGTATGTTTTCTGTTTTTAACATTAATGTACGAAAGGTGGCTTCCAATATTTAATTGGTGATTCTGAACAAGTTTGTAATGGACATTTTTCGCGTATCTCGTACCGTTTTTGAGATAAGAATGCTAAATCCAAATTTTCCCGCCAGGTGGCGCTGTAAATAGTTTTCTTGTGCTGCAGATTTCAATTTTACTACACCTAAAACTCACCTTTATAGCTATAGCTCTTGTAGTTCAGAAATTATTGGGGTGACAGCGAACTTCAGCAAGCACATTGTATAGTGACGTTAATATGCATTCTGGGGTCTAAAATGTTTATTCGGCAATTCCGAGCGACAAGAAATGTATTCTCTAATTCAGGGTTTCTTAAACTTTTTGGTGTGGGGACCCCATGATATTTTCGAAAATTTTGTGAGATCTCATAAGCATTGCGCACATCCGATACATGCGTGAGTGAAACTATCAGTTTCTTCACTTGCATTGTAATATACTATTGCAGTTTTAGGTCGTTAAGTTTTAATTTTAAGGAGTAGAGCAACGCAAAAATTTTAAACAACTAACAGACTTAAAAATATAATGCAATTGTAAGAATAAATTCAATAACTTGTGTAAATTCAAACATTAACTATAGTCAGTCCACTAAGTGTAGCTGCATTTAATCTCACTACTGAGAAAACCCACTTACTTCCCTAGTAGCAATAACTCATCGGCCGATGAGAGGCGGGTGAGTTAAATCCGAGGAGAAGGAGCAATGGCCGATCACGGCTTTTCGTCCAAAAAAGGGGAAATTTCATCGGCAACTGGTACAAAATGTCCGCTCGGGGGACCATAAAGCCGATCATCGTTTTCCGATGACACCGATGAAATAACGAAAAGAAACCGATAAACTGTTTAAAATATATTTATTAATAAAAAATAAACGACTGGCAGCAAAATTTTCAAAAAATGTCCGTTCTGTTTATTATATTTTCGCTTTTTGTATGCTAAATTTCCGTTTTTCTGAAAAAAAAAAAAATTCTTCCTCCCCCGGGCCCGAACACTGAGCGCTCCCATTACGAGATTAGCGCGCTACCCCTAGACCATCGAATCTTGTCATGCAGCACGCAAAATGTGAAGATCCGGTTAATTTAGTCTCAGATTGGGACTTAGGGTGAAAATTTGACAAAGTGTTGTTCAGCTATTATTAATAATAGTCAAATTATTCGATTGGTAAGAAATTAATTTCACTTTTTACCAATGTATGTAAGTAGCAACAAC
>JAWZYV010005664.1:0-10406 GCA_038373885.1 Cheiracanthium punctorium
TCAGAAATACTAAGATCAATGTGTGCTGACATAAACCATTTTTCAATGGCTCTCGAAGGGGGAAAAAAATCAGGTCACAGGATCGCGTTCCCCGGAGTGGAGCAAAAATTATGAAATTAAAAGAATGTTTTGCGCTCTTCCAACAAACGTGTACATGAGGAATCGCATATAGCCCCCCTGACCCTTTTTGTTTAAATATATCTCTGCGGCGTTTTAGGATGGAATACTGAAAATGTGTACTCCCCACGTTAGTCTGTAGGGCACATTTTACTCAATGATAAATTTTTTGCACGGGGGCCGTATAAAAATTTGCGAATTGTGACTTAATGAGAAATTTTTTCTTAAATTTGCCCTTTTCCCCCATTTATTTTGAAAATCTTTTCAATTGACTCTCGCCACTGATTGCCTGAACTGTATAATGTTATATTGGACTAGTAGCTATCCTCGAACTATTTTTCCGACTTTTATCGGTCCGCAGATGTGAAAAGGTTGGGGAACACCGGTTTTAAAACAGTTTGGGGGGGTGTTTATAAGCGTCTAAAAAGTCTCCTCAGCGTCCAGTTGTGGGTTCGGTTCCCACTCATACCTTGGTGGTTCTAATCTCCTTTATGTATGCTGGTCAACAATTTCATCGTGTTGTGCACTTGATTCGACGAGAATTTATAAGCGTTTTCGTGAAAAACAAGCACTCGAGTCTGAAAATAAACGTTCCAGATGCTACTAGTGTCAGAAATAACGGCGTACTAATCGACCACGGATTGGAAAGAAACTTAAACATTCCGTTTAGGAGGAAATAGACATATCCATTACTTGATGGGGATGGCCGTCAGATGTGTGAATGCCGCTGAATTGTAATGACGCGGTTTTGAAGAGGTAAAGCTGCATTCATACTGGCCATTCCGTGCCGTAACCGCAATCACTCCGCTAGCTTTACCCTCTCCTCGATTGGTTCATTTGGATTCGCCCTTACTGGCCGCCTGCCAATATTCTACGTGATCCGTGGTCCAATAATATGCGTTTAAAAAAATCGTATACATATACCTTATCTCACAACGCGAAATGTTCGGTTACGCGAGGGTGTCTGGTAACGCATCCCTCGCGTCACAGTCCAGACTCCACTATATATTTTTAAAATGGTATTGCTGAACAGTTTCGCAAATCCAATAGTTCGATACGTTTTATAAAAAGAGGATTCAGTTCACTTTTTCCGTGCTCTCATTCTATAGAAAACAAATCATTGAAGTGTGAGAAAAATGTCACTTCATCATCTTATAAAGTGTACGTTGATCTAAGCGAAAGTGAAGGACGGTCCATGGAACACTCGTTGACATTAAGTTAGGTGGCCTTTCCATAAAAAAAAATATTCACAAAAGCAATTTAAAAGGAAATGAACTTAGCGTTCGACTTTCTGGAATGATATCCTTTTGTTTCCTGTGTAGAATTTTTGCACCTTTTTCATATATAGTATGTTACTATCGCAGTCATTTTGCATATCATTATTCATGACTAGAAGCCAAAGCCCGTTGTGGAGGCCATGACAACGGGCGCTAGAAAAAACATTTAAACAAAACAGGTCTACATTCAATCTATTGAATCTTCGTCCACTTGAAATAAATAACTTCCTATTCAATTGTTATTATATGCTAAAATCGGAATGGCATTTTCTACCACGTGCGAAAACTTTCCACATTCGAACGATTGCGTTTCGCCGGGAACATCTCCTCTTATATCAACGTTTCATGCGGACGGAATCACTTTATTTGTGAGAAAAAGGAACTGGGCCATCTAGAAAAACTATTTTAAACGAATGGAAATCGCCATTTTCCGTTCAAAGCCTGATAACCGTGAATTTAGTAGGACGTCCTGTTCATCGCGACAGCTCATTTTGTCAAGCGAATGATTAGTTTTTTCACTCTCGGAAATAAAATGAAGATGAAAAGAGCGAAATATCGCTTAAGAATGAGGAACGAGTGGATTTTTAGATTTTTAAAGGAGCGCAGATTATTTTCTACATTTTTCATTATAATTATAAAGAATTTAAGCGGATCGTACAAACGGTGAAGATGTTAGTGCGCTTTTTTGCTTCACTTTTTAATATTTTTGGAGTCATGACGGCAAAAGTTTTATCTTCAGTTGGTTACCCGGAATTGTTTCAGATTCAGTGAGTTAGGAATCAGCGTGCCTATATAGTAAGATTTTCATTTTTACATACGGTAAAAGTATGAACTTTATTTCCTCTCGTCATTCACCCAGGACGTCCATTCTAGAAAAGATTTTGTTCGTGCAAAGAAAAAAAAAAGCGTTGGTACATCTTACATATTTCAGATTCTGTCACGTTAGAGTAGGGCATCCTGCTAAAAAAATAAATCACAGACGTACATCTATTTAAATAGCTGGATTCATAATACAAAGCACACTAAAAAATTATAAAACAGATTTGTTCAATAGTTCTAATAGTTCAATAGAGACAAATTTGCTTGGACCGCCCGTTCACGTTGGCAGCAGAACAATAGAAAAGGTTTTAAGATGACTGAGCTGGTTTCATGACGTGAAATGGACATCATTCTCACGTATTCTTAATCGTAATAAACTGGATAGTAGACCATGGAGGTTATTTCTAGTCCATCATTTTCAAATCGCAAGTTCGTCGACGTCGATTTAATGTCACGAGAGTATAAAATTGCATTAGAATCTCGGTGCCATTTAAAACTCTTGACATCAGAATGACGTCTACTTTCCGAATTCCTCGTTCCGATACACTGAGAGTAACCCCCACAACTTTGTTTCACGGAGACATCGAAATCCGGAAATATAGTCTACTATATATGCAAACTTCCATGTATAAAAGTGCTTTATTCGAAGACTGTCTCATTTTTCTTGCTAGTACTTTAGGTCAGTGCTTCCCAACCTTTTGACATCGGCTCACCGTTAAAAAATAATAAAACTGTCATTATCAGCGTCGTCCAAAAACAATGAGTTATATACACACATACTTCCTTACTTCTTCCTTTGTTCAAAGTTAAAGGAACTAGAGTGATCACAAAAAATTTCAGTATCCAGATTTTGACGAAAACATCGGTTTGCACTCTCTCTAAATGGACTTCGATGAGTTTCTCTGATTGACGTCTCAGCATACATACGTATGGGTGTTCGTATATATGCATATACAATTTATCTGGACCAAACGCAAGTCCATTTGGACTCGTTTCTCCCAAATGTCTGTGCGTACGTAACTGGCACATCACAAAAATTACGAGTCTTAGAATGCTGAAATTTTATATTTAGGATTGTTTTAACACCTAGTTGTGCACCTCTCTTTTTGGTTCCAGTATACTGGGTAGTTTATCGACAGGACCCTCCAAAAGAATTTCAATACATTAAGGTCTGTGGACATCCTCAATGTATTATGTCTGTAGTGAGTCATTGTTTGGGCTATGCCCGAAATCTCGTCTATTGTCATCGACCTTGGCGAGTTTTGCCGAAATATTGCCCAATTGGGCGAAAAAAATGATTACGTATTTCGCATAACTGTAAAACTTTTAACCGCAGAATGTCGAAATTTTGTATTAAGAGCTATTGTCAGATCTAACTGTGACATAATCTCTTTTTTATTCCTAGTCGACTGGGTCATTTATAGACAGGGTCACCAAAAGACCTTCAATACATTAAGATCTACGGATACCTTCCATTCATTGAAAGTCTGAGGTCCATCACTCTTTCGGCTGTGCCCAGAATCTCGCAAACTATCTCAAACGTGTCGGCTTTTGGCGAAATATCGCCCGATTAAATGCCAGAAATCAACTTTTCAAGCTGAGCAGAGTTTGGCGATATCTCCAATATTGGGCTAGGAATTACTAAACCTGAGTATTTTCGTTGCATCTCCTTCAAATGTTTAGATGAAGTGCACGGAAAATGTTTATAGTTTATTAGACGTACAAAAAAGTCATGTGAGGTCCACATCAGATTTTTTTTTTTTTTTTTTGCTCTTTACTTTAATCCTTTTTCAATGTATCTCTATGCGCATTTCAATGGTTTGGTGGGATGAGAAATGGCTACCCTATGCAATCTGTGTATGAGATGTCTACGTGTAAGATGTCTGTGTCAATAAGAATCGTGTATACAAAGTGGGAAAAATCACGGACGCTTATTCCCTTCAGCTAGGGACGATATAAAAATTAAAAGGTTCCGTTTTGAAGCGACAAAGTGAATCACCCACACATTACCTTATTTATAAATCTGGAAATGGATCTGCTGAATAAATGTGCACCGTTGAACCATTAGGCTTAATGTTCCGCTCAGCAATATAGAAAAGACATAAATCCAGACAACAAAATTCTGAATCCTTCCTTTCTTAAAATTATAACGACTTTTCGCTATTTTGTCTGCATTTCGCACAAATTGACAGCCAATAATCAGTTTGAGATTTTCCACTTGCGTGTAAAACGCTGAAGAAAGCAATTCGAACTAAAAGCCTGCAAATGCACCCTTTTCCCACAACATTTCAGCAATCTTAACTTCATTTTAAATGTTGACAGAAACCGCCTACCCGACACTGTAAGACCCAATTACCTTGAAAAATCTGCTCATGCTTAAAGAAGAGCACAAGCAAAACTTCCACACTTTCCATAAACTGAAAATCCACCTACTCTTTGATTTTCAGTCAATTGTATGCTATTTTCAAATTCGGGGGAAAAGCCTGGTCGATAGGCCAGCAGGCTTAGAATTTCCCAATATTAAAAAGGGGGGAAAATAGATGCGCAGGTTTGAAAATTTAAAAAGGCATTAGTTTCCTAATTTTTTTGCCCTATTTTGAAATTTTTAACTGTTAAAAAAAATCTCTCATTTCAGAGACATTTCGGGCAAAGGGATTGCCCTCTTTCACAGAGGTGCGCCTCACCATGGCACGGTGGTTATGTCACTGGAAATGGTAGACGGGCGAAGTGTGAAGGTCCCCGGTTCGGGTCCCATCGCGCGTCCGTCGACCTAACCATTCAGAGTTTCCCGTGGTTTTCTCCAAAACTTAGCGTAAATACGGGTTAGGACCCCTTAAAAAGATCCCCCACGGAGGCCACCCCACCTATAGGCCTAGATCCCTCGTGCAGATAATGGGTCTTAATCCCACAACATAACACAGAGGTGCCCAAAAATAGAAAGATGACCGACGAAAAAAAAAAAAAAAAAAAAAGCCGATCCCACTTTATATTTTGGAAACGATGTTCTGAGAATATAATCTCCTATCATTGGTCCAGTGATGACAAGGACTGGCATCATAATAGCAGAAAAAAAAAGATGGAGACACCACACGACTTCTTTGGTACGTCTGTCATCATCGATGAACTTGATTCAAAGTGAAATTGAGATGCAATACATCATTAATAATACGGTGTGTCGATTTCTCAAGCAATATACGAGGTGTTATTTAGTTAGGTTCAGTTTTGGAAACTCGAACTTTTCCAATACCATTTGGGAAGTGGCGATCCTCTAATGAAGACAAAATGAACACTGAGCCTTTGGCTAGAAAAGGATGGACCCAAAATAAAATGTCTTTATGAGGGGTGGACTTTCAGAGAGGTTTCTCGGATGGATGAGGACGTTCATACATACATTACGCACGTTGAGACATCACACGCAGAAACTTATCAAAGTAAATTGATGAAGGGTTGAAATCGTGGGCGCCCATACCTATGGGCAGGGAGGGTCCACGGCTCCTTCCTAGCCTCCAGGACAAAAAATAAATAGTGTGGTAGTGATTTATGTACCGGTATAACGTAGAAGTGGTTCAACACTAAACCATGGTACCTTAGTGGGCAGGACCCTCGACTTGCCCCCTTCCTCATACGAAGAATCCTTTGGAAACCCAAGGTTTAACTCGACTTATCTCCCGAACATACACCCGACTTATCTGAACGTCAAACTATTTCTCGATTACAATTCTTTATTTAATCCATGGAAGTTGAAAAAAAAACATAAAAAAGCGCTTCTGCATGGCAGAATATAAATGTATAAGACACGCAAATACGAAAGAAAACACAGTGACATGAGCTGCGCTACTGGATCGACAATCGGGTTTCATCACCCTTGTTGGAGGGAGTTTCTTTTTGTGCGATGGCATCGCTATTGTTAAAACTTTTGAAGATCGCCATCTTGATTGAATAAAACCATCTCTTGAGAAGGAGTTTCGGCTAATATTTGAAAGCGAATTCACTGTCTCATTGTGATTATAGTGTTATTATGGCTTCGTTTTTTACCCGTTTCGTCAAAATGTAAGTGTTTACTTTCATTTATTTTGATTTTTTATGAATTATTATGGCAAATCAATAGGATGTTACGCAGTTATGGATTTAAGCTTACGTGACGATTGAAACGTTGAATAGTAGCATTTTGACAGTTTTTAAATCAGTTTCATGGAATCACTGCTAAGTTTGTGATGCCAAATAGTTGTTTTTGCTAGTAAGTTCTGCGAAATAGTGATATCTGTTTTAGCTAGCGAGTCGATTTGTTAATATTTAAACCGGCGTATAGGAGTCTAGGATCGCAAAGCTTGCCAGTTGAGCGATATTTAGTTGGATGAACGGTAAAATCATACAAGACGGTGCCCCTCATGTAAACACGGCGATAGCCGCTGGAGCGGTAAAATCATACAAGACGGTGCCCCTCATGTAAACACGGCGATAGCCGCTGGAGCTTGGCGATCGCCAAGTGCGAGCGCTACGGATCTTGGCGCCAAGCTCCAGCCATGGCGCCAAGCCACCCTGGCGACCGCCAAGCTTCAACGGCTATCGCCTTCTTGTGACGAATAAACACAAGTATTTACCACTAAAATTTTTACAAAGAAACACAAATTCTAAGTAAATTACACTATATAAAACAGTCAAATCCACAACAAAACATTAGAAAAAGTAGATTAAACAAGCACTTAACTCACCTTTCCCACCTCATTTTTTAATGGAAGGACCGGGAACATCCATTACAACGATGAAATTCCCCAAGACGAAATTCCCCGAGACGCTCACTAACTTACGATAAAGGGTCCGTAAAACGGAATCAAAAACACAAGGAAAATCCAACACAAACTTATTCCACTCAGAATCAAAGAACACCAAACTTCAATCTTCATGCAATTAACACTAAATGAAAATTCTATGCTTCAAATGCACCGCGTTTAATTTTCAGAATTGCCAGTCAAATTCTGATTAAAAAAAAAAAAAAAAAACGATTTTCCAGACCAACATGTGATAAAAAATCCAGACGATTTTCAAGTTTATGACGTCAGCTTTACATATGTTCTCCAAGGCCGGAACCAGAAACTCTTTCGGAGGAGTGCGCAAATTGTGAATATTCATTTTATCTAGTGTAAAGCCTGCTAAATATTGGTAAAAGCCCCATTTATGTAGTGTAAAAACATTTTTCTTCGAGGGGGCGCGCGCCCCTCTGCGACACCCCCAAAAAAACATCAGTGGGTCCGGCCACCGCCTCAAAAGGGCCCCCTCGAAAATATGCTAACGCGGGCCCCTCTGCGAGACCCAAAAAAACATCAGTGGGTCCGGCCAACGCCTCAAGGGGGCCCCCTCGAAAATATGCTAACGCGGGCCCCTCTGCGAGACCCCCCAAAAAAACATCAGTGGGTCCGGCCAACGCCTCAAACGGGCCCTCTCGAAAATATGTTAAGCGGGCCCCTCTGCGAGATCCAAAAATAACATCAGTGGGTTCGGGCGGGCCCCTCTGCGAGATCGCAAAAAACATCAGTATGTCCGGCCACCGCCTCAAGGGGGCCCCCTCGAAAATATGCTAACGCGGGCCCCTCTGCAAGACCCAAAAAAACATCAGTGGGTCCGGGCGGGCCCCTCTTTGAGATCCAAAAGAAACATCAGTGGGTCCGGGCGGGCCTCTCTGCGAGACCCAAAAAAAACATCAGTGGGTCCGGGCGGATACCCTCTTTGAGATCGCAAAAAAAACATCAGTGGGTCCGGCCACCGCCTCAAGGGAGCCCCCTCGAAAATATGCTAACGCGGGCCCCTCTGCGAGACCCAAAAAAAACAGTGGGTCCGAGCGAGCCCCTCTGCGAGATCCAAAAAAAACATCAGTGGGTCCGGCCACCGCCTCAAGGGGGCCCCCTCGAAAATATGCTAACGCGGGCCCCTCTGCGAGACCCCAAAAAATCATCAGTGGGTCCGGCCACCGCCTCAAAAGGGCCCCCTCGAAAATATGCTAACGCGGGCCCCTCTGCGAGACCCAAATAAAAAAATCAGTGGGTCCGGGCGGGCCCCTCTGCGAGATCCAAAAAAAACATCAGTGGGTCCGGCCACCGCCTCAAGGGGGCCCCCTCGAAAATATGCTAACGCGGGCCCCTCTGCGCGACCCAAAATAAACATCAGTGGGTCCGGCCACCGCCTCAAAAGGCCCCCCTCGAAAATATGCTAACGCGGGCCCCTCTGCGAGACCCAAAAAAAAACATCAGTGGGTCCGGGCGGGCCCCTCTGCGAGATCCAAAAAAAATTCAGTGGGTCCGGCCACTGCCTCAAGGGGGTCCTCTCGAAAATATGCTAACGCGGGCCCCTCTGCGAGACCCAAAAAAAAAACATCAGTGGGTCCGGCCACTGCCTCAAAAGGGCCCCCTCGAAAATATGCTAACGCGGGCCCCTCTGCGAGACCCAAAAAAAAACATTAGTACAAGTTGAAGCAAATTAGAATAGTAGACGAAAGAACAGGAAAAAACGAAAAATAACAATAACGCATGCGCAAAACGCAAATTAACAGCTTAGTGACGTCAAATTGAGCAAGCGAATTCGTTACATTCATCGATACATACATTCGAAAATATGCTAACGCGGGCCCCTCTGCGAGACCGAAAAAAAAAAAAACATTAGTACAAGTTGAAGCAAATTAGAAAAGTAGACGAAAGAACAGGAAAGAAACGAAAAATAACAATAACGCATGCGCAAAACGCAAATTAACAGCTTAGTGACGTCAAATTGAGCAAGCGAATTCGTTACATTCATCTGCTTACGTCACACAGTAGCTAGATTAAAAAACAACTATTACGCATGCCCGAAAGTGCAAGAAATTTCGCATCTTTCAATAGTTCTAAATTATCCAATTTACAATATTTGACGCATTATCATTCCTTCAAAAAAAAAGTCGCCAAGCTCTGCACATTTCTTTATGGTTGCCAGTCAAACAACCATCGGCAGGGTACTTTACTAACGTTGAACATCGCTCACGATGTCGCCAGAACCAAGGGGCACCGGATACGGAACATAGACCGGATGAACTTATTAAGGAAACTTGACTGATAGTACGAGGAGAGATAAAAACATAGATAGAGCTTGGTTATTTTCCATTACGACAAGATGAAATAGTTCGCTGTGGTAAATCCGCCAAGGATAGGAATTATGCGTAAGAATGCATGGAGAACTTTTAATGGCACCCCTAATGGGAATGCTGATTCCCCAAATACTTCCTCTCGTCAATGGGTATCAAATATCCAATTGGAGCCAAATAGTAAAATGAAACATGAATAAGCGTTGATAAGTCATCCTGTTTTTACAATCAGCGTTTGCGGTAACCTATATTAATAGTATGTATTTACGTAGTATATGTCGATCGCGCCAACTGAGATGAATGACTTGTCTGTCAGAAATTTTACAGATGGCGAATTTAAAAATGATAATGGAATAAAAACGATTGTCTGATAAAATGAAATACAAAACGTTTTGTCGTTCCAAAGCATGGTTACGACTTTGGTGCAATCCCGAGCTCGCCAAGTAAAACCAGAAATCGCTATAGGCTATAAGAACTCAACTTTTATCAAGGTATGAATTATAGTAAAAGTAGTACACCACTGCGACTTCTGGTACGGGTTGTACTTCAGAAGTGTGACAAGATGTTTAATAGAATGCCTTCTGTAGAGCTTTGGTATTTTTCATCTTTCGGCGACTTTTGATTTTTTGGCGCCTATAGTATGTCATTTCCCGGTCAGGTGTTCCGATAGAACAGTGTGTAGGACTATTCCTTTGCTAGGTAATGGCTTAATGAACGTCGCCCATTTTTTTCGTCTCATTAAGGAGGGACACGTATTAAAAGGGCTTCTTCAGTAATGTTCTCGATGAGGTGTCAGATACTATTTCCCGCAGTTTTGTTAATGGACAGCCTTTGGTCCCCTTTGAATTATTTAACTGGTGGCAAAGAATTTAGGCGATACTTGCATTCCGAAAGAAAACCGCCATCTTAGCCACTGCTGCTTTAGAACTCGTAATGTAGCTTAACCCATTAACGCCCAGCGATTAATGGGCTATTTTTAGATCGTCGCAAAATTTGTCAGTCACACAAGTTCTTAACCATTAATTTATTTTCCTAGTTTAATTTGTTGACTCATAAATCTGATTTCCACAAAATATTCAGCGATA
>JAWZYV010005665.1:0-10379 GCA_038373885.1 Cheiracanthium punctorium
TTTTTTTTAACCAACAGTTTTAATTTTAAGTGAATAATTAATTTTACAACAAATTTTTTTTTAATCAAGAGTTAATTTATTTTTATTATTTTTTTAACCAACAGCTTTAATTTTAAGATAAATAATTTTACAACAAATATTTTTTTAATCAAAAGTTTTAATTTAAGTACTTTTATTTTTTTTTAACCAAGTTTTAATTTATCAAGAAAAAATTTTAATCAAGAGATTTAATTTTAAGTTAATAATTAATTGTACAACAAATATTTTTTTAATAAAGTGTTTTTAATTTATCAAGAAAAAAATGTTAATCAAGAGTTTTAATTTTTAGCTAATTTTTTGTATATCCTATTTTTGTTAAGTAGCCGTTTAACATTAAAGTAGGATTTAGGATACCCATATATTTTCTACAAATTTCTATTCTATTGCGAGAAAACCACTTTAGCCATATATCCCCCAAAACTCAAATTTTTGTATGCAAAACGTATGAATACTCAAAGTATTTATCTAAACATTTTTTCTACCAACACAATTTTGATAAATTTTAGACAGCGATTATACTAGCTTATATTTTCTATAGATCAATTAGAGAAAAAATTGCATTTTTAGTAATCCTACAAAACATTTTTACTTTATATATCACAAGTAGTATAACTTGATTTATAGAATTTCAATACGATACGAGTTAGATTGTTTATGTGCAACACAAATTTTAGTTTGCCAACGAAAGCATAATTTTATACATGCATTAATATTTTTAGAGGTATGTACTTAACATATTTTATAGAAAGGCGAGTTTAACTAGCACAAACTTTTAGACTAGATAGTACTATTGTTAGAAAGTTGAACTATCGAAGATAAACCGCATGTACATAAAATATCTTTCAACTACTTAGATAAAATGATAGTTTTAATCGCAAAGAATTATAATTAGTTGAACTAAAAGATACAAGGTTTTTACTAACGTGAAAGGACATCGTACTAAGTCTTCTAGTCTCTCGGCAAATTTCTTGCATCGAAACTAGGCTAGCAAGTTAGGAAAATAGAGTAATGATTTAAAACACATTATCTCTAAATTCCCTCCCAGCTGCCACTTGTAGAAAGCTTTTTCACCATATATCCCTCAAACCACAGTTTTTGTATACAAACTGCTTAAAGTACTTCGGCTGATAATGCTATTAATATTAATTTCACTGGATTACCAACTTAAAGTTTGCAAAACACCAAAATACAGGAAAAAATACATTAACAACAACAAAAAAATCAACTTAAAGTACAACACATCAAAAGTGCAACTATAAGACCCACATAATTATTTTCAATTAAAGCAATTTGAAAAAATTAAGAAGTAAGAGCTAATCAGGCAAATCAAATTTGAATTACGGTATCAACTTATATGTAACTAAAATAATAGAAAATATTACACTTACCCTGTACTTGTACACGCGAGAGGTGCAAATAACAAAAATACTTAAATAATTCACAAAAGAATGATTGAAGTAAAATCCACGTGCATGCGATATTGCAAACTCATTCGGCACATTACTGATAAGAAATTGAGAGAGATAAGAAAGTGCCTTGAGGCCCTACAGAGTCGGTTAAATAACAGTGGGCCAGTTTGCCGATAAGATAAAACCAGGGTGGATGTTAGGGGTATGCAATTGGGGACACGTGTTTCATTCTACGTTCAAAAATGGGGACTTATGGATTAAGATGTTTACTACTTAAAAACATGATCTAATTTTTACAAATGCATTGGAACTTTGTATAGGATATCTATTGAACACGTATTAAACACATTATGATTATTCTTCTGATCGACATTATATCCTAAATTAAAATATCAAAGTTAAGCTACAACGATTAATATATTTTACATAGTTTAGGAAAATAATGAATCATTAAATTAATTTCTGTGAAACATTTAGCAAAGAGCATTATACTAAAACAAATTATTTTTGCTAAGTTTTGATAAATTACAGTAATAAATTATAGGCATTGCAGATGAATGAGTATTCAGGTATAAAATAGGTATCTACTATTGAAAAACAGGATCTAATTTTAACAAATGCATTGGAATTTTGTATTGGATATCTAGTGAACACGTATTAAAAACTATGATTATTCTAATATGAAAAACAGGGTTAAGATTCTTTACTTGCGATGAAAGGCACTCAATTTTTTATATACTTAAATTTTGCATAGACATCCTTTTAATAAATTCATAAACTAAACTTATTGTTTAAAACAATTTTTACAATAATAAACTAAAATATTTATTTAATAAAGTCATAAACTAAAATTATTAATGAAAACTTGCTAATAAATTAAACTTATTACTCTAAAAGATAGCTAATCACAACATATATCAGAAAAAATATAAGCAATTATAATACCTAGAAAATACCGGACAACACTCTTGTTACATGCGGACAAAACATCTGTTTGCTCGGCTAAAGAATTCTTAGGTATCCGTTGCAGGAGAACATACCTACGCCCAACGTACAAACTCTACAAATTTAACGGCAACTGGTTTTCTCTTATCAGGCATCACAGATCAGATAAGAGATAAGGAAGTCACATGCGCAGAAGACACTTGATAGTGACGTGTGCAAATCTGTGATGATTCAATATCCGGTAGCTTTGTTGGCAGGATGTACTATTTACATTGAGGGGCAACTCTCTGTAACAGGCTAATACAAGTTAGATGATGCAATATCTACTTGTTTGAGAAAGTTTTAAGGTAGAGGGCGCTTGGGTAATCACGTGATTTTTTAAAGAACCAGTAAAGACATTTTAGTTAGATAAAGTGGTCAGGTGTGTGTTGCGAGACTCCCTTTAAACTGTGTGCGCCTATACTTAAGACGTGTGTTTTAATTAATTTTTCGCGAAGTTTCAAAAATGTCTTTGCTTGAATCGATCGAAAATAACTTTAACATTGAATACATTCCCCGAGTTTTATACTCAAAGTGATGCTGATGTTTTGCTGCAAGAAATAATACAATTGCCTTTAGATGTAAAGCCTCTGCAAAGTATTGAGAAGGAAATTTCCCCCGAGTTTTGTACTGAAACTGATGTTGATGTGCTACAGCAAGAATTGTTTCAATTACCCCTGCAAAGTAGTGAAAAGAAAATTTCCTCGACCCGTAAAGTAATTACTTTTGCTGATGAAGGAATCAATTACAGTTTACCTGGAGCAACACTCTCTGTTTACTCTTGGATACCCATTTTGCAAAAAATACGTGAAGATCTACAGAAAGTGACAAATTATGAATTTAATATGGTACAAGTGAACTTTGGCTCTGAAGAACAATCTAAAATTGAAGACGGCAACTACGAAGATTTTAATCCAGACCTATCATCAGGTGTATGCATTCTAAGTTTTGGATCTAAACGAACTTTTTATTTTAAACCAGCGAACAGTGAAACCACTACCATTAAACTAGAACATGGTTCAATGTGTAAGATATATCCCCCAACCAACAAACTTTTAACGCATGGAATTCCTTCTGAACCTTATGTGACAGACCCGCACATTAACCTTACATTTGCCAAAATGTACATTTATGAGCCTTCCCCGAAAAGGGCAAAGTTGGACGATTGGACGGATCATCTTTACCATAGCTTATATGCTTCTGTAAATGGTACATGGCACTTGGAAAGACTTATGTACGTTTCACTTCACGATGAAAGAACTGACTTGAAGATTCATATTAGACAATTTATTCAGAATGCCCAATTAGACTATATACCAACCAGTCAGGGAGTCGTGATGAACCCTTCCACATGGATCGAATTTATTGTAAAACTATTAGATTTTAATATAGATCATAGCAATAGCTCTTTTATTTGTAATAATCAATTATCTGTATTTAATGATGATGGAAAATGCCTCTTACAAGAAATTTACAAAACTGGAGATTCATTCACGTTAAATCCAATTTCCTTAATACTTTTAAATGATCAAGTAAAAAAACTTTGCGAAATGAGAAATGAAATATTGGAATGCATTTTAAAAACGCTATATACGACGACCCTACCTCATTTAATTTTAAAATTAAAGCCGCAAAAATGTAACAGTGAACCCCATATCAATTATGATGAGGCTAAACAACAATTAATGGATATAGTACATCAGGAAATTTTTAAAAACATAGGCCGCGTTCAGGATCATCCTTCACAAAGGATACATGCTTGTTCGAATAGAACACATGTTGATGAGCGAGAGGGTCTTATAAGTAGTAAAGCATGGTTTATGGTCGACATGCCGTATATTGCAAGAGAAATAAGCAAGAACAAATGTACTTGTCATTATGACGGAGAACTTTTTTCAATCATTTTCATTGAAGACTATATGAAGTATCTTCAAAATGAGCTATTTAGTACATTTTTTCAACCGTTTTCAGATTTTGCTAATTCCAAGGATGACAAAACATGTGTAATTATATGATTATTTTGGTGTATAACTAGTATTGCAATTGTAAAAAATATATTAAAACCTCCTGATTATTTTAATGTAAATGATACCCAATGTGCTATCGCATGATGTATATCTGTTGTGCATAATTATCTAGAGCTGTAAGTTTTCTACTGCAATAAGTTTTTACGGACTTATGCATGCTTAGTTATAGAATACTCATTGAAAAGTTATTATTTTCTTAATTGTGTAAATAGTTTGTGTAATTTAAAATATATTTTTGTAAATAAATAAGTTTAAATACGAAAACTTTTCTGTGTTTTCTTTATGTGTATGTGTGTGTTGATTACTTGCAAAATAAAAATCAATGAAATTTTACTGCAGCAAAAAGTGGTAAAGTTAACATACTTGGTCAAGATTTAAGGTTCTCGTGTTGTGTTTTATACTTATCTTTTATACACTACAAGGTAAAAGGTTACAAATTTAACAACATTTATTGAAGCATGTACTATAGAAACATTAATCTACTACATAGAAATAAAATTTTCTGATTAAAATCATAAACTTAAGTGTGATAGGTAAATTGTGTTACATGAGAATTCCCAAAGTACTAATTTTTTATAAAATGAACTTAGCTAAGAAATTAGTTTCCAAAATTTTATAACTTAATCGATTTTACAGGTTTTTCAAAAATAAAATTGTGAGATAAAGAAACTTAGTATTTTAAAATAAAGATTTTTTAGGTGTTCTTTAATGTAAAGATCTTACCACATTTTACTTGTAGTAACAGAATATTTTAAATATAAAACACTATGTTTTTAAAACATCAGAGTATTAACTTAGCATATTTTCATAATTTTTATTAAGTAATGGGCTTGAATATTTTTATGAGAAATATCAACTAAGTGCACATGTTACACATTTTACTGATTGAGATGGTTATGCTTACAAATTTTAAATAAATATACTCTTACTTTTATACATGTTACTTGTTATACATGTTACATGTAACATGCTTATTGCAAATAGTTTTAAATATCGATCTTAAAAATTATCAAAGTTCTAACTACTAAACAGAAATAAACAAATTAAACTATAATAAATTAAGTACACACTGAGATTTTTAAGATCGATATTTAAAACTATTTGCAATAAGCATGTTTAGCAAGTTACTAGCTTGCTATTTGTAAAAAATTCTAAGTCCCTTATCTTGAAAGAGTAACTGAAATGCACTAAGTTGAATAATTCAATGTTTCTAAAAAGACACTTTCATATATCTAGCACTTCAGAAAAAATGTATCATGTTCGTAACATTCGAAAAATAGCAAAGTTCGTCACTTCTATAAAATTTTCAACGTATAGATCTGTTAGTTTATTTCAAGAACATATTCAACGACTAATCAGAACATAAAATATACACCGATGTGCAAAACTTCTAAAAGAAAAAAATTACAACTTACAATCTATTAATGCAGTTTACTAAGTATTTTGTAAAATCCTTTACTTGATAATTCTGAAAAATAGTCTAAGTCTCTCACATTGTACAGACATAAATTATATTACTTTCAATTAGTTAAGGTTTACATAAAGATAAGTTTATTCATCTATGCTAAAATAACTGATTATTTCTGTATCAAACATTGAAGAACATATCAAAAACATGTTAAGCATACTACTTCTACGAAATTTACAAAGTTCTAATAGCTAAGTTCCTTTCGAGAAATAATTTCATAACTTATGAGAACTCATAAACGTATACAAATCAAAAGTATACTTAGTTTGAACAAGTAACATGTATAAAAGTAAGAGTATATTTATTTAAAATTTGTAAGCATAACCATCTCAATCAGTAAAATGTGTAACATGTGCACTTAGTTGATATTTCTCATAAAAATATTCAAGCCCATTACTTAATAAAAATTATGAAAATATGCTAAGTTAATACTCTGATGTTTTAAAAACATAGTGTTTTATATTTAAAATATTCTGTTACTACAAGTAAAATGTGGTAAGATCTTTACATTAAAGAACACCTAAAAAATCTTTATTTTAAAATACTAAGTTTCTTTATCTCACAATTTTATTTTTGAAAAACCTGTAAAATCGATTAAGTTATAAAATTTTGGAAACTAATTTTTTAGCTAAGTTCATTTTATAAAAAATTAGTACTTTGGGAATTCTCATGTAACACAATTTACCTATCACACTTAAGTTTATGATTTTAATCAGAAAATTTTATTTCTATGTAGTAGATTAATGTTTCCATAGTACATGCTTCAATAAATGTTGTTAAATTTGTAACCTTTTACCTTGTAGTGTATAAAAGATAAGTATAAAACACAACACGAGAACCTTAAATCTTGACCAAGTATGTTAACTTTACCACTTTTTGCTGCAGTAAAATTTCATTGATTTTTATTTTGCAAGTAATCAACACACACATACACATAAAGAAAACACAGAAAAGTTTTCGTATTTAAACTTATTTATTTACAAAAATATATTTTAAATTACACAAACTATTTACACAATTAAGAAAATAATAACTTTTCAATGAGTATTCTATAACTAAGCATGCATAAGTCCGTAAAAACTTATTGCAGTAGAAAACTTACAGCTCTAGATAATTATGCACAACAGATATACATCATGCGATAGCACATTGGGTATCATTTACATTAAAATAATCAGGAGGTTTTAATATATTTTTTACAATTGCAATACTAGTTATACACCAAAAACATCATATAATTACACATGTTTTGTCATCCTTGGAATTAGCAAAATCTGAAAACGGTTGAAAAAATGTATTAAATAGCTCATTTTGAAGATACTTCATATAGTCTTCAATGAAAATGTTTGAAAAAAGTTCTCCGTCATACTGACAAGTACATTTGTTCTTGCATATTTCTCTTGCAATATACGGCATGTCGACCATAAATCATGCTTTACTACTTATAAGACCCTCTCGCTCATCAACATGTGTTCTATTCGAACAAGCATGTATCCTTTGTGAAGGATGATCCTGAACCCGGCCTATGTTTTTAAAAATTTCCTGATGTACTATATCCATTAATTGTTGTTTAGCCTCATCATAACTGCAATGGGGTTCACTGTTACATTTTTGCGGCTTTAATTTTAAAATTAAATGAGGTAGGGTCGTCCTATATAACGTTTTTAAAATGCATTCCCATATTTCATTTCTCATTTCGCAAAGTTTTTTTACTTGATCATTTAAAAGTATTAAGGCAATTGGATTTAACGTGAATGAATCTCCGGTTTTGTAAATTTCTTGTAAGAGGCATTTTCCATCATCATTAAATACAGATAATTGATTATTACAAATAAAAGAGCTATTGCTATGATCTGTATTAAAATCTAATAGTTTTACAATAAATTCGATCCATGTGGAAGGGTTCATCACGACTCCCTGACCGGTTGGTATATAGTCTAATTGGGCATTCTGATTAAATTGTCTAATATGAATCTTCAAGTCAGTTCTTTCATCGTGAAGTGAAACGTACATAAGTCTTTCCAAGTGCCATGTACAATTTACAGAAGCATATAAGCTATGGTAAAGATGATCCGTCCAATCGTCCAACTTTGCCCTTTTCGGGGAAGGCTCATAAATGTACATTTTGGCAAATGTAAGGTTAATGTGCGGGTCTGTCACATAAGGTTCAGAAGGAATTCCATGCGTTAAAAGTTTGTTGGTTGGGGGATATATCTTACACATTGAACCATGTTCTAGTTTAATGGTAGTGGTTTCACTGTTCGCTGGTTTAAAATCCAAAGTTCGTTTAGATCCAAAAGTTAGAATGCATACACCTGATGATAGGTCTGGATTAAAATCTTCGTAGTTGCCGTCTTCAATTTTAGGTTGTTCTTCAGATCCAAAGTTCACTTGTACTATATTAAATTCATAATTTGTCACTTTCTGTAGATCTTCACGTATTTTTTGAAAAATGGGTATCCAAGAGTAAACAGAGAGTGTTGCTCCAGGTAAACTGTAATTGATTCCTTCATCAGCAAAAGTAATTACTTTACGGGTCGAGGAAATTTTCTTTTCAGTACTTTGCAGGGGTAATTGAAACAATTCTTGCTGTAGCACATCAACATCACTTTCAGTACAAAACTCGAGGGAAATTTCCTTTTCAATACTTTGCAGAGGCTTTACATCTAAAGGCAATTGTATTATTTCTTGCAGCAACACATCAGCATCCCTTTGAGTATAAAACTCGGGGAATGTATTCAATGTTAAAGTTATTTTCGATCGATTCAAGCAAAGACATTTTTGAAACTCCGCGAAAAATCAATTAAAACACACGTCTTAAGTATAGGCGCACACAGTTTAAAGGGAGTCTCGCAACACACACCTGACCACTTTATCTAACTAAAATGTCTTTACTGGTTCTTTAAAAAATCACGTGATTACCCAATCGCCCTCTACCTTAAAACTTTCTCAACCCAGTAGATATTGCATCATCTAACTTGTCTTAGCCTGTTAGAAAGAGTTGCCCCTCAATGTAAATAGTACATCCTGCCAACAAAGCTACCGGATATTCAATCATCACAGATTTGCACACGTCACTATCATATGTCTTCTGCGCATGTCACTTCCTTATCTCTTATCTGATCTGTGATGCCTGATAATTGATGCCTGATAAGAGAAAACCAGTTGCCGTTAAATTTGTAGAGTTTGTTGGTTGGGCGTAGGTAAGTTCTCCTGCAACGGATACCTAAAAATTCTTTAGCCGAGCAAACAGATGTTTTGTCCGCATGTAACAAGAGTGTTGTCCGGTATTTTCTAGGTATTATAATTGCTTATATTTTTTCTGATATATGTTGTGATTAGCTATCTTTTAGAGTAATAAGTTTAATTTATTAGCAAGTTTTCATTAATAATTTTAGTTTATGGCTTTATTAAATAAATATTTTAGTTTATTATTGTAAAAATTGTTTTAAACAATAAGTTTAGTTTATGAATTTATTAAAAGGATGTCTATGCAAAATTTAAGTATATAAAAAATTGAGTGCCTTTCATCGCAAGTAAAGAATCTTAACCCTGTTTTTCATATTAGAATAATCATAATGTATTTAATACGTGTTCAATAGATATCCTATACAAAATTCCAATGCATTTGTTAAAATTAGATCCTGTTTTTCAATTGTAGATACCTATTTTATACGTGAATACTCATTCATCTGCAATGCCTATAATTTATTACTGTAATTTATCAAAACTTAGCAAAAATAATTTGTTTTAGTATAATGCTCTTTGCTAATTGTTTCACAGAAATTAATTTAATGATTCATTATTTTCCTAAACTATGTAAAATATATTAATCGTTGTAGCTTAACTTTGATATTTTAATTTAGGATATAATGTCGATCAGAAGAATAATCATAATGTGTTTAATACGTGTTCAATAGATATCCTATACAAAGTTCCAATGCATTTGTAAAAATTAGATCATGTTTTTAAGTAGTAAACATCTTAATCCATAAGTCCCCATTTTTGAACGTAGAATGAAACACGTGTCCCCAATTGCATGCCCCTAACAGCCTCCCTGGTTTTATCTTATCGGCAAACTGGCCCACTGTTATTTAACCGACTCTGTAGGGCCTCAAGGCACTTTCTTATCTCTCTCAATTTCTTATCAGTAATGTGCCGAATGAGTTTGCAATATCGCGTGCACGTGGATTTTACTTCAATCATTCTTTTGTAAATTATTTAAGTATTTTTGTTATTTTCACCTATCGCGTGTACAAGTACAGGGTAAGTGTAATATTTTCTATTATTTTAGTTACATATAAGTTGATACCGTAATTCAAATTTGATTTGCCTGATTAGCTCTTACTTCTTAATTTTTTCAAATTGCTTTAATTGAAAATAATTGTGTGGTTCTTATAGTTGCACTTTTGATGTGTTGTACTTTAAGTTGATTTTTTTGCTGTTGTTAAT
>JAWZYV010005666.1:600000-869674 GCA_038373885.1 Cheiracanthium punctorium
CATGAAATTGATGAAGAAATACAGCTCTCACCTGAGCATTCTGTAGTATCGCATTCAATTCAATCCAATCCTGCCGACTACGCCAGTAAAGTTTTCCCACGCTAATTTTCAAATTTTATTGGAACATTTACAAACACTACAACCATCTTCAAAATGGTAACCGATAATTTAAATTACACAATACACATATACAGGCTTAGACTCTAGCCATTTACCAGACGGCTAGCATCAGTACGGTCCTTTATATAATAAATTTTAAAATTCAATCTTTAGAAACAATGCGCACACTTATTTTATTTTCTAGCCCGTGTTCTTTTAACGGCTCGCTCATTTATTCAAGCAGCGGGTGCGTTTATAATCTTTACTGAGGCTGTATAACAGCACTGCAGTCAGCAAGTCGTCGTCTATTTTAATATTCATTTCTGAAAGTCTGTCCACTATTTCGAGGAATTTTCTCAAATGGTCGTGAATTCCATTAGACGAGTCGGGTATCTTATATTGAATTAAAGATTTCAGCAATGCAGCTTTACGAGCAGATCCTTTAGACTGATAGATTTCTCCCAGATTTTTACAGACATCTGATGAAGTGTCACAATTTTTTATTTGTTTGAGTTCACACGTCAGATGGCGATATACACAGAATTATATCTGCTTTTGTTTTTCGTCCATTTAGACCCACGTATCGAACTCTTCTAACGATTTTTCGTCATTTTCCGAAACTTCAAGTTTAGGCTTTGTACCTGGTATATAAATCCAGGCATCATTCTTTATTAAAAGCGCTTTCCTTTGCATTTTCCATGTTTCGTAATTATCTTTATTCAGCGTTTCAATTCGCCAAGTTCCAGCCGCCATTTTGAGGATGAATGATGCAGCCTTGAAACGAACGTTAAAAATCAGCAAATAAATTAATTAATCCATCTGGTGTCCATAACCTTTTAGAAATTTTAGCAGAGCTATGGCACAAACATAGTAAGCGTGGGATTTTAACATAACATTTATTTTATAAAATTAGAACAGAAGAAACAGGCACATCACATAACAAGGTAACATAAAAAGAAGGAAAAAAGTATAGAAGAAGTAAAAAGAATGTGTGCGCGAGCACAGTTACAGTTAAGTAAATAAATGTTTATTGAGGGATACAGAATTCAGGAGGATAAGACATTGCACAATAAAAAAATAAATAAATAAATAAACAATTCAATACTCAACAATTTATTCTTTTATGTCGCATGTAAGTAGATAAATGTTTATTGAGGGATACAGAATTCAGGTGGATAAGACATTCCACAGTAAAAAAATCAACAATTCAATACTCAACAATTTGTTCTTACTTTTACGTCGCATTTTTCGGACAATTTTCAATAAAGGGGGTGAGAGATAAAATGACATAGTCATTAATAGTCATAATAAACATGTTACATATCGATTTTTCATTAGCTTTCTGTGTAAAGCTATATCTTAGTAGGATTTACTAGAGATATAAACAAAGAGTTAATTTCGCCTAAAAGATTTCAGCTTAATTTAATAAACGTTTTTACTTCCTTGTACGGAGTATAAGGAAGTAATGGGATCCCGAAAAATTTCGGGGGCCAAATTTCGACGAAAAAACCGATTTCGACTACCTCTAAATTTAATCATAAGAATTTTTCCGATGCATCGCATCGTACGCTAGCGTGCCCGATCATATAAATGCGTCTGCAAGCCATTTTAACCAACGGCGAGTCTATCTTGACCAGTTTTTCCATTCAGTCTGTTCGTACGTACGTTCGTTCGTGCATACGTATGTATGTAACTCGCATATCTTAAAACCTATTGGGCGTAGAATGTTGAAATTTTATATTTAAGATTGCTGTAACATGTACTTGTACACTTCCCTTTTTGGTCCCAATCGACTGGATAGTTTATCTACAGGACTGCCCTAAAGATTCGAAATACATTACTCTCTACGGGTCGAAATTCATTTAACTTGCATATCTCAAAAACTATTGGTCGTAGAATGTTGAAACTTTATATTTAGGATTGTTGTAACATCTAATTCAGCACCACCCCTTTCCGTTCCATTCGACAGGATAGTTTATCTACAGGGCCGCTCAAAATATTTTAAATACATTATGGGCCGGAATTCATTAAAGCGTATTTAGAGGTAATAGGCTACTTCAAACCACTCGAAAGTGATATATGCTGTTAAGGGTTACAAAACGAATTTCTCCATCGAAAAAAGTGCCTTTATCATTTACAGTTCTGCTACAGGAACATTCAAAAGACTTCCAATACATTACGGTCAACGGCAATTTTAGGAACATTCATCCATTTTAAGCACAATACTGTCGTTCCGATCACGGTCACGTGCCTCCCTCAAGAATTACGCCAAAACTCGCCAAGCTTGGCGACTTTTGGTGTACGTGTGTATGTATTTAACACTGAAACCTCAAAAACTGTTAGTCGAAGAATGTTGAAATTTCATATATAAGATTGCTGTAACATCTAGCTGTGCATGTCGATTTTTGGTTCCAATCTACTGGAGAGTTTATTTACAGGGTCACATAAAAGAATTTCAATACATAAACGCCTATGGACATCTTCAATATATTACATCTGCCGTCGGTCATTGTTTGTTACATGGACAAAATCTCGCCATCTATCGTCGAACGTGGCGAGTTCTGGCAAAATATCACCAAATTTGGCGATAGTCAGTCATTTGGTCCACGCCCAAAATATCGCCATTTGTCTTCATCCTTGACGTGTTTCTTCGAAATATCGCCAAATTTGGCGATACTCAGTCATTGTTTGGTCCATGCGCAAAATCTCGTCATTTGTCGTCAACCTTGGCGAGTTTTGCCGAAATATTGCCCAATTTGGCAACAAAAATAATTTCGCATACTTTTAGCCGTGGAATGTTGAAATTTCGTATTTAGAACTATTGTAACATCTAACTGTGCATCCCTATTTTTATTGCAATCGACTGGGTCAGCTAAATGACTTTAAATACATTAAGTTGCATGGATGCATTCAACTCATTGAAAGTCTGTGGTCAATGACTACTTTGGCTATTCCCAAAATCTCGCAAACTATCTCAAGCTTATCGGCTTTTGGTGAAATATCGCGCAATTAAGTGTCAGAAGCAAATCTTTCAAATGGAACCCAGGTTGGCGATATGGACATATTTGGCTAGAAATCGCTAAAGCTTAGTATTACTGCAGTGTTTTATATCTTTTCCAAAGTTAATAAGTTTAGATGAAGTTTGCGGAAAATATTTTTGATTTAATAGAAGTACAAGGAATTCATGTGCTATCCAGATTTTTTTTTTCCTTAACTTTAGTATCATACACACTGAAACTTATATGAAACTTAACATGAAATTCTTGTTATTTATAACTCATATTCTTCATTAAAAACTACTAAGAACACAAATACACTGCTGGCCATCGTAAATGCAACACCCTGAAGGAAGCATGCAAATAATATGAAATTTACAACATGCATTAGCTGAGGTGAGATATGCAAATGATTAGAATTTCAGCGCAGACGCACATCAAGCGCGCCTGTGGCGCCACCTCAAAGCGCTATTTAAGGCTTGGAGATTTCGACGGTTTCAAGTACAGCAATTGTGTTTTTCTTGCTTTTTTTTCAAAAAAACGATAAATTATGCCTCGTAGGAAACAACGATCATCTTTTGATCAAGTATCCGAGTTTGACAGAGGAAGGATAGTGGCATACCGAGATTGTGGGTTATCTTTCAGGGAAATCGGTCGTCGTATTGGACGAAACCAAACAACTGTGATGCGGATATGTGATCGTTGGGTGCAGGAGGGTACGACGGACAGACGTGATCGACCGCATCGACCTCAGTGCACCACGTCACGTGATGACAGGCAGATTGTACGCATGGCAGTGACGGACCGCTCAGTCACATCACGAACCATATCACAGCAGATTCAGTCTGTAACGCATCATCCAGTGTCTGCGCGTACCATTCGACGTCGTTTACAGCAGAATGGTCTGTCCGCAAGACGTCCGTTGCTTTGTCTACCTCTGACGCGGAACCACAGACGTCTCCGCCGCCAATGGTGCGATGAAAGAAGGATGTGGACGACAGAATGGAATGAAATTCTCTTTACTGACGAGTCACGCTTCTGTATGCAACACCACGACGGTCGGATTCGAGTCTGGAGACACCGTGGAGAGAGGATGCTGAACAGCTGCATTATGCACCGTCACACTGGTCCTGCACCGGGTATTATGGTATGGGGCGGTATCGGATATCTCTCTCGCACTCCTCTAGTACGCATTGCCGGTACTTTAACCAGCCAGCGCTACATCTCCGAGGTGTTGGAGCCAGTTGTCCTTTCTTACCTTCAGGGCTTGCCAACAGCCATATTTCAGCAGGATAATGCACGGCCACACGTGGCACGCATTGTCCAAGGGTTCTTCGTCAATCACCAGATTGAATTGCTTCCCTGGCCGGCGCGCTCTCCGGATCTTTCGCCGATAGAAAACATGTGGTCCATGGTTGCTCAACGACTGACCCAGAGTTCATCCCCAGCTGTCACACCAGATCAACTTTGGCAACGTGTGGAAGCTGCTTGGTCTGCTGTACCCCAAGAACACATTCAAAGTCTCTTTGAATCAATGCCGAGGCGTGTGGCAGCTGTGATCTCCAACAACGGCGGCTACTCTGGGTACTGATTTTGGCAGGAACCACGCTTCATAGAATGCTGTAAATTTAATCATTTGTTACTTGGTCAACATGTTATCTACACAATAAATTTTGTTGTGATATCTCTTGTTTTTCTTGGTGTTGCAATTTGGGTGGCCAGCAGTGTATTAAAGTAATCTTAAAGTAATAAATTAGAACATTACTTCCATTTCTTGAAAATTCTCAATTGCACTCTATAAAAAAATAAAGAAAAGAACAGGAAAGAAAGGACGATAAACTCATTTCACACACATATTCAGTGTACATACTCACTACTTTCACATAAGTTCAAGGGGGAGGGGGTGCAGCTTTAAAAAAATGTCATCTCCTGCAATATTTTTCGTTTTGTAATCAATTACGGTAAATAAAAATTTTCCACACATGTTCGCGAAATTTTTCGGGGGGGAAACAATTGTCTCCTAGTTACCATATTTTTCTAGGAAGAACTTTGGGGGTTTCTCCCATTTCATCAATACTCCCAAACGACTGAAAGTTACCATAGTTACGCTCCGACAGCGAAATCTCAAGTCCTTTTTGATAGGAGACCTGGGGATATTTTTCTTTGCTTTCCCAGTTTTGCAGACTCATCCTATAATTAATAGAAATA
Source organism: Cheiracanthium punctorium (assembly GCA_038373885.1). Lineage (NCBI taxonomy): Eukaryota > Metazoa > Arthropoda > Arachnida > Araneae > Cheiracanthiidae > Cheiracanthium > Cheiracanthium punctorium. The sequence goes on from JAWZYV010005666.1 coordinate 605,304, forward strand.
TAATAGAACGGTTGCCAAAAAGAAAACAGAAAACTTTTAATTTAATTTGTGCCATTTCATTATATCCAATTTGGTAAACGTGTCGCAAGCGAAGAAGCAGCATCAAACAATTTCAAGAGTTGGCATTTACCGTCAATGCTCACACGCTTAAAAAAGCAATTATCTGGAGAGTTTAATCTGGAATGCATTGCACCGAAATCTCTTTCCCGACAGAAGTTAAATATTACGTGACAATATATGGGGAGGGGTGAATCTCATTACATTTTTGTATCCCGAAAAAAAAAATAATTTAAAGAGTTTTGAGAATGTCATGTATAGTTGTTCGAGATTAGTCAAGACGAAATACATCGAATTAAGCTTTCTGAAAATAGTTATTTTTAATTATGGAAATTCGTGAGTACCGTGTTAATATTTACTTAATCAGTGACACGAAAAGAAGATGTTTTCACTTCACTTTTTTTTTAGTTCTGCTTAAGAAATAATCGGCGCGAAACATTAAATTATTCACCGGATCAAGATTTGTTGTAAATATAAATTGAGAATAAAACTAAAGTAAACAAAATTTTCGAAGCAATTTTAATCATCTATTGATGGTTCTGGTGGAGGATATTTTTCTTAAATTCACATCTAAAATTTTCGGAGATTTCATTTCCCATAACCAGAAAGCGTGTTATCTTTTTCTTTCTTTTTTTTTTCAGAACATGGTACCATTTAGTTTTAATTAACAGTGTTAACTTAATTACTATTCTAAAACAATCCAAACGAGATAAATCATGCTAAATGCATCGACTTTTTAAAAAATAAAAAAGCAAACCTTTCTTTGTGTCGCAAATTTAGCAATTTTTTATTACTTGGTGATCAGTAATAGTAAGATATCCTCACAAGGTTTTGGGCATAACTTCCAAAAACCTGTATCATTATCAATATAACCATATAACACTCAATAAAAATTCTTTCATTGTTTTTTCATACTTTAAGTGGAAGGAAAGCTGTTTTATAAATGTTAATATATACTTACTGTATTGCATTTGGAATGGATGAATGCTCCTAAACTGATATATAAAGCGTAATGAAACGAAGTTCTTGAGTGCGCCTGTAAATGAATGCTGAATGCTCTACATAAGCTATTTTCAGTGGAAAGCATTATTATAATCCTTACCGTCATGCATCAGTTTTGTTCTGTTTTAAATGGATGAATGTACCTAAAATACGTTTTAACTAATGATCGCCAAAGTAATGTGTTCATTCGAATGCTTTTTGGGGGCTTCTGCAAAACACATTGCAATAGGGTACATTTTCAATATATTATTCCTATTCAACATAGAAATAATGCAGATGAATTTCGAAGTAATCCTACTGTATAGTTACATTGATCTCGGTCTGTAACAATTCCGACTGAATGACTAGAAGATAAAACTTTTACCGTCATTAATCCAAGCAGATTAAAAATCCGTACAATATTGTAAATTGTACAATCCGTTTGAAAATTTTCATAATTATGTATAAAAATATAGAAAAACAATCTGCGCTACTTTAAAAATCTGAAAATCCACCCGTTTCCCAATTTTTACGCGATTTTTCGCTATTTCTAGCTCTATTTCATTTACGAGAGAGAGTAAAGAAAATTAATCATTTTGTGTGACAAAATTAGCTATTGCAAATGACATTGATGTCATACTGAAGTCATGGCCAGCAGGCTTTGAAAGAAAAATTGCGATTCCAATTCGTCTAAAGTAGTTTTTCCAGATTAATAGCTTATTTTTTTCGCAAATAAAATGACTTCCTCTACTTGCAGCATTGATATAAGAGGGGCTGTTCCCTCACAACGAAATTTTTCGAATGCAAAAAGTTTCCGCACGTTCGCAGAAGAACACGAAATTCAATTTCGGTACATAAAAAAAAAATGAATATGAAGTTATTTATTTTAAGTGGTCGAAGATTAAATATATTGAGTGTAGACATATTTTTGTTTATTTTTTTTTTTTCTAGCGCACGTTGCAATTGCCTGCACAACGGATTTTATCGTCTAGTGGATGCATATTTATGGCAGTTAGAGCACAGCCGAAGAGAAATCACAAATGCTTCTCAACTTCATTGAAAAGTGATGAAAACAGCCAATTTGTTTCAATATATTAACACAAAATAGTTATCTATTATAACCAGGTTTGGGAAATCTGGAGTGAGTTGACGCAATTTTTGAAGCCCGAGCAGTAGTCAGATTGTTTCTAGTTAAGAACGTATCCAGCATTGGATATTTTGTTTTGCTTTCCAAATGTACCAATTTTCGGGGAGAAAATACGATTTCGAAATGACACCTGTTGTTATTGTTCAGAAAAAAAAAAAAAAAAATGAAAGAACTCTGCAGCAATTAAGTTTTTTCCACCACCTTCAATACGAATAAGACTGTTTTGACATTGCTAGTGTAAACGTCATCAAAATTTTATCATTTCAAAAATAAATCTAGTTGAATTCGGTTATAGTGTCCTCGTTTAAAATGGCAACTAGCTTATAACGCCAAAATTATCTGAACCTTTCAATAGGTCGTCCATAGACATGAGTCAGTGTCTTATCGTTTGGATTAGCTAGCTCTATGAAGTCAGTATTTTTTTCCTAAAAGTGTTAGCTTAAATTCTGGAATTGACGCATTTCAATCATTCCATCAAGAGAAAACAATATCTCCGAAGAGAAATCAGGGGGAAAAGAGTTCTTCCGTTTTGATAAATTCGAAATAGTTAATGAGGCGAGATACCTCACCTTTGAAACCACCCAGCATTACACCACTAACTTCAGTGAAACACAGAGTCGTTTATAAGGCCACTTTGGTGTAGTTTTACAGATACTCTGGTATCTTCATTGACAGTATAACATAGTTCAACTCCATATAATTCCAATACCTACAGACAGTTACGGGGATCATAATCCCCCCCCTCATGAGGAATTTTTTGCCATACAAAATGTATATTCTTCACTCCCTTATCACACACATATATGCATATATGTGAGTTTCAGTAGTCGTAACCCCCCCCCCCCTCATGAAAAATTTCTGGCTACGCCCCTGCCTACAGATAATGAATAATCTATTAGAATGGATATAATATTGTTACGAATTTCCGGATCTTTTGGCAGTTTAAAGGTTTAAAATGGTTTAAATTCGTATTTTACGAGTCAAATAGTTAAATTTTGCATTTTGTTGCATCGAAATTGGTTAACTAGAACGCGACATATGGAGTTCTGCGTTTCCCCGTTGGTTTTTATAGGGTTTTCTAGAAATCTCGAGAAATATTTATATTAGAGCTTCGCTAACCTCACTTTTGGGGGCTTATTTTTGGCACAAAATTTGGCGATATTTTGCCAAAAAGAGGGCCAAGCTTGGCCAACATTTCGGACATTTGGCGCGATTTTTCCATTGGGGCCCGTAAAGGTTGTTTTACTGCATTAACACTCTAATATTACTCTTCTATGACGTAATCAAAACGCATCCACTCATCCCGATTTTACTAGAAAGTACGCCGAGGGGTATAAAAGGCAGACAGGCCGGGGAATTGAAGTTAGTTATCAAAGAGCTGCAGATGAGTTAGTTCGCTGTATTGCGTTCTGAACTGTGCTATCGAAAGTTATAGTTTGCTTGCTCCTTGAAGCTGGTTTTTATGTGCTGCGAGTAAATTCTGGTGAGTGGTAAATTCTTCTTGAGGTAATGTTTACGATTTACCTCGTAAGTTTCCACTGAATTTTTGCCTGTGGATATGTTTTATTTAGTGTGGGAAATACAGCATTTGTGAAAGTTTCTGTACTAAGTGGACTGTTATAAGCCCGTTACTGTCTGATTATGTTTGTAAATTTTGTACAGTGTACTGTTCGACGAAGTTCTAGAAGCAATAAAGTTCGTGTTCCATCCTGACAAGTAGAATCTTTACTAGAACTTTCTACACTTACTGGACTTTAGAACGGCGAACCCAGGAATTAAGCAGAGTATTCTGAAATAATATGTCAGAATGTAACAAAGTAATGTATTAAAGAAGGTATCCTGATCACGAAATTTAGAACCAAAACCGCTTTCTTTTCAGTATAGGGTACATTTTTCGAGAATGTGGTGTAATTTTTAATTTTCTTTTTTCAGAATAAAAATTTGTACTATGCTCAATAAACTTCTGATTTGAAAAGTTTACTGCATTTTACCATGTTGAGAAAGTCTAATGCTGCTCTTTAGCATATCAAATTCTTTGAGTTTAGAAAACCGACAGTTAATTTTAACAATGGCTAACTTTAGAAATGTTTTCAAGTTTTTCTCTTTCCTTTCATCTAATTTCTTCTATTTTCTTTCATTCCTTCTTATCTATTTCATGCTATTTGAAAAAAAAACCCAAGAAATAGAAAATTATCCATTAGAATAGCTAAAACAATCAGCACTTCAATTTATATCTTTCGAGAATTCTATATTATGCTGACTGATACAAGGAATGTTCCAATAGTTAGAAACAAACCAAATTATTAAAGATTTGATCAACAATAAGGCACTTAAACAAGTGAGGCATAAATTAAATGGTGCTTTCCTCTTTCCTTTTGGTCCATAAATCCATTGGATAGGCCCAATTTTTAAAACCACGAATCACGTTTTGTATGGTCTGCCACTCGTCACTAAATTATGTTCATCTTCTTCAACATCGGGAAACATTCTAGAGAAGAGCATGTTAAACAAGTTTCGCCAATGTGCAAAACTCTGAGCTCAGGTTAGCCAAGGAAGCACTTTTACATCTTGTATTGTAATGAGGTGTGGCTGACGCTTAAGGCAGTCGCTAGGCATTATGGCGTTTAAAAACTAAGATTGGGATGTTCTGAAGACAGGACGATGTTGCTGTACTATTTTAGTAGAGTGATCCTTAAATGCTTCCCGATAAACGTTTTTAGTACTTTTAGGTGCACGTTTCTTATTTAATACCGGCATGCAGTGTTTCGCCCAGACGTAGTAAAAGCTTTGGTTCGATGGCTACATCTTGCCTCTGCAAATTCGCATACTTTTTGTGAGGTGAAATCCGTCGCACTTTCCAGTCTAGAAGACTACACTGTTCTAGTCACCACTGAACACTTCTGCTATAGACTGCAAACGATACATGAAACAATGACGCGCTGTCGAAATAGGTCTTTTTGAGAGACGGCTGTAATTCAAATACTGCCTTGAAACTGTTTTTGTCAATACTGGATGTGTAGAAATATTTTGCTTATTTTAAAAATTGCCTTCTGATGTTGTCTTCCGAAGTCATATACACCACGATATATTCCGTGTTAGTGCACTTTGTCCGGTTCTTTGCTCTAAGATTCCCTTTTCTTACTTGTTCCAGTACCATCAGTTTAGAGAAAAGGGTTCTCAAATATTTTCTGTGGTAGAGCACTTTCTGAAAATTTGAGACAAGTGAATTATGGGTTAGAAGAATAAGATATTTTTTCGCTGAGCACAATTTGAGACATCCTGATTTACACTAACATCCGGGTATTATTCCAATAGACAGAATGCATCACTCACTTAGATCTTTAACATGAAAAGGTTTACCGAGTGCAAGTAAGATAACGTCTTAAAGGTATTATTTGATCAACTCCATTAATCAAGTTCTGCAACAGCAGAAAAACTCGCGTGTAAGAATTACACCTTTAAATCTAATAGCTTCACCTTTCGATTGGAGTTTATGTACCGTTTGAAAATCATCTGACTGACTTACAAACGTAATCTCATATTGTTCATAACTGTGCATGTACACTTTCACAGAAATGTGCCTGGCAACGACAATGCTTTTTCATGATGTGGCATTTTCTTTGTCAGAAAGTGGTTTTGTCTTTCTTCCGTCATCCTCTTCATAATCATTCCTGAACGGATCAATTCGTATTAAATTCATTTTTTACATAGTTCTTTGTTACTATGGAAGATTCTTAGCAGTTAGTTTTTAATTTCAGTAACTATCCGCTGAAAACACACTTAGCTGGAATATTAGAAAAAAGGGGGAGGGAACCCTCCTGTTCTGTATATTTAAAAATTATCATTGCGCGATCTCCATTTCTCCCTGTAAAAAGCCACCACCACACGCAACAAGTTGAACAAACCCATTTTCCCAGTAACTCACGGGCAGATGTCCAGAAATATGGCTATCTCATCTGCCATCGAGCTTGCTTGTCATTGAGTCGACCACCATCAATTCACGACTAATGGCACAAGCTCCGAAGAGAGGGAGTCGTATTTAGCCCCGCTTTTAATCCTCGCCAAAGTAAATGGCAAAGCCAGAGCCAAGTCTATTTGCGAAAGACCCCGCTGCGACTCCACGCACCGCTGCCTCTAATATATATGGGCGAGCATAAAATAAAACAACACACGATGCACGCACGCACTTTTCGGCGGTGGAAAGAAAATTTCACAGAGTATTTACCACCAGTTGGATGGCAGACCTTGGGCTGAGGGGAAAAGAAAGAGTTCCAAAGAAGATGAACTCTTTAATTCTTCTCATTGTTTTGAATTTGTAAAGAGAGCGTCTGTCTGTCAAGAACATATCTGATGGGGTTTCCTGATATCCAGACGGAATGTTAAATAACAAAGGGATTCTAATTGAGACAGTATTCGTTGTTCCTGCTCAATGAAGGGAAAAAAGAGTCATGTTCAATTAAAACTCCCTTTCCCTTCCAGAACTTTACATAACCAATGATAATTTAGACGATGCCAACATTTTTTTTTCTCTTTTACACTAAAATCGGGATATAACGAATTTCAAGGAGCTGAAGATAAAACTCTTTATTCTGAAAAATTCGTTAAAATGAAATTTCATACTCAATGAATTTGTACACCACGATTAACATAAATAGAAATATATTATTCATCAATCTGAAATAGTCGTAAAACTCAATTACGTTATAACCAGATTTTACTTTTCCTACTTAAAAAGCATATGTATTTTGAATTTTCATAAAATTTTGTGGGTAATACGTACCATTCTCTAGAATGCAAAAAGTATCTTTTTACTTATTTTCTTTTTTTAATTTTACTCATGAGATAGAGAACTTTTAGTTTTCCTCCAAAGAAGAAGAAATAATGTCCTTCAAAAATCTATGTGGTTTCTATTTCGACAAACAGAAAGGTCGCATTTAGTTTATTTAAAGGAAACATAAATAATAGAATTTTATGTGTGCATTCAATTGTAATTTTTGATGATAATTCTAAGTTGAGTTTCAAACATGAACCTTTACTTTCGAGAGGACACTTTTAAACATTTTGTGGGTTCAAATATCAATGCAGAACTTATAGCGAACCTGTTTGTTTTCATCTAGTAGTCATGTGCAAGAACTGTGTGTACAGAAAAAGTTGACTTTTTACTAATAATTCTTTGCCATAGTAAGTGGATTCAAAGTTTGAAAGTTTCTGAATATCAGTCCTAAAAGTAAATAATGTGCACTAGCAATGGAAAAATTTTAAATAAATAACTTTTTTTTCATTGGCTCTAATTAAGAGACGAAGAGATCGATGATACAATTAGTTGTACTAATTTATGTTACGAGTTTTCGAGGTAATCTGCTTGTCTAGGGTATAATTTCATCTGAAACTTATATTTTAAGCGTCAAAAAATTAATTTTGTATTTTGCTGCATGTATATCGGTTAGAATGCGAGACAGGGAACTTTAATCTTTCCATAGATTAAAATTAGAGTTTGTGGTTTTCTTTTCAGATACAAGCGATATCTCATTCATGTTTTGGGGGCTTATTTTTGTGCCAAATTTAGCAATATTTTGCCAAAAAGTCTACAAGTTAGGCGCAACTTGGAAGATTTTATTAATAAGGCCTGTAATGTTTGCATTCCTGCTTACTATTAGTATTACGCAATCGATATACGGGAATGTTAGAAAAATTACTAGAGATAGATTGTACGAGAACTTTCTGGAAAACTCACTAAAAGGTATGAATACGAGGGCAGGACATTCCACTCCAGTTAGTTTGGAATTCTTGCTAGCAGCGTACGCTACTGAGAGCTGTTAGATCTAACTCTGTATTGTGCGATCATAAGCGAGGTTCTTCGATCTGTTTTGCGAAGGCTTAATTTGAAATATGTTTGAACATTCTGTATTGTGGTATGCTGTGGAGCAGTTAAAGCGTTCTGCCCGAGTATTCAACTGTGGTTTTAGCATGTTGAAGGAGTTTATTGTATGCGATTTGCAGTGTTCTGAGGAAATTGTTCAATTCGCCTGTCTGTCATCTATAGAATTTCTGCTTATGGAATCCTGTGACTAGTGCATTGACTATTGCTGGGCGATTTTCAAAAAGCAATAAAGTGTGTCTTTCGTCCCGACAAATCGACGGGTTCCTGGAACTTTCTACACACACGGACTTCCAAACATTCACTCCCATATAAACCAGTTAATTCAGGTAAAATGCTTAAAAGATAGTTTTTATAACCTGTTGATGTAGATAACTTCAAAATCGACAGTTTCATATCTTATCAGAAGTTTTTTATCATCAACAAATATAATTTTCGCCAAGACGGGACAAAAGTCGTTAATGAGTACGGTAATTCTAAGAAGTTGATGCCGTGTCAACTGTTTAGCCTTGAAATCAAAAGATAAGTATAGAATTCGAATCACAGAACTCATCCAATTGTCAAGGAAGGATGTGTTTGAAGATTTTACAGAGACAGGAGATACAAGATAGAAATTAACTAGTACAGTGTAGAGGCTCCCTATTCCGAACTAATTGGGACCGAATACTGAGTTCGGTTTAGCAGGAATTGGGAATAGGCGGATTTCATGAACAATAGCAATTTTTTAAGGTGTAAATTAAGTGCGGTGATTGTATAAATGAAGCCGACAGGTACTGTAAGCAACCAGATTTCATTCCAATCTGGTTTCAGGAGTAAATAAATGTACGTTTTTTCACGAACGTCTTTTTGATTTCTCTTGTTTTTAAGTTTAAAAAATCGGTATTATTTCTGAACTCTGTTCGGAATAGCGAGACTCACTTCATGACGAAACAAGAATCTTTTTTTCGAATATTCCACAAAGGCATTAAGCATGTAGTAGATGATTTAAGTAAGACGGCGAATATATTTGACAGATTAAAAACAGTTGATCAGAAATACTGTCAGACACAGAAGTATTTTCTTGTTGAAATTTTGTAGGTATTGGTAAGTTAATATCCTTGTAGGTGTAGCATGTTTAAAACTATTAGTTGTAAGTATCTATATATTTTAAGACCACATAAGAAAATATGTGAGCCAAAGCCGTATTTGCAATCTTTGGTTTTTGAATAAGATCACGCTATTCTAAAGGAATACTTAGAATATTATTCTATATATTTTGAATATTACATATTAAATGAATAGTAAATCCTCAATTGAAAAAGAAATTTGAAGCACACTCCAAATCTTAATCAGTGGCTGCACGTGAAATTTCAGCTGTTAGTTTCAGCTGAAGTTTCAGCTGTACTGTCTTGAGCTCAGTCAGAAATAAAATGCACTTGCTATACTTCTTCAACGGTTATTGAATGATGTCCTGATGTCTCTAGCTCTGCTTCCGATAGTCATTCCAATTGGAAATTAACATGTGGTTTTCCATAAATTCCAATTCATAGTTTGCATCCGCAGAGTATATTAAAAATAAATTGTGTTGTTATTTCGGATCAACAGGTTTTATTTTCAAAAATTCGAATTCGGTAGTATTTCCATTAACAAAATCATTAAAATTTTTACAACAATTCATTGTGGCTCATTCATATTTCATTGAATGTTGTTGCAGAATACTCCGTTATTTTCCGGGCTAGCTTTGAAGTCCAGCACACGTGGAAAGTTCTAGTAATCAGTCCACTTGACAGAACGAAACACAAATTTTATTAGTTCCAGAAATTCGACGATCAATCCTCAGTACACAATTCACAGAAATTAACAAGCTATAACTTGATTTTAACAGTCAGCCAATCACAGAGTCTTTCTCAGATGTTGTATTTCGCATACAATGAAATCCCACCACCGGCTAAAAACTCAGTGGAAATTCTCAAGCGGAAATCTCAACCACTTCTCAGCATACAACAATGAAGAATTCACAGAAAGCTTTCGAAATAAGCTTCGAAGAAATAATCGAAAGAAATTGTTTCTCACAGCAAATCAACGCAGAACGATATGGCTCTCAACGCAGTCTGCGAGCGTACACTCGAAACTGAACTGATTGGGCATGATCGTGCTCTTATATAGTCTCTCCGAACTTTCCAGTTATTTCACGAGATCCTATTTCTAGAAAAAGAAAAAAAAAACATCAATCGTGCATCTTGATTGAGTTATACTTACGCTATTGCGTTATACCCATACAGGAAGACAAACATTACTAACTAAAATTAAAAAATCGCGCTGCATTTTGCTAAGGTTGGAGACTTTAGGCCAAATATCACCAAATTTGGCGATAAAAATAAGTCCTCAAAACTGAAATCAGCCAAGCGATATCTCCAATGTATCCCATGTTTTTCTAGTTAACTGATTTCATGGGTTAACTGATTTCATTTTGGCTTTCTAGTTAACTGATTTCATGCAACAATATGCAAAATTTAATTATTCGACGTGTGTAATATGAATTTTAGCCTAAATTAAACCCCTGAAAGCAGATCACCCCAAAAATTCTTAACAATATTCTGATTTACTCCGAAAGAGAATATTCTCAGCAAATCGAAATCTGAAAAGTATACATTACTACAAGGTAAAGCCTGTTGTGCAGCCAATTACTACGGCGATGCTAGACAGAGCATCTGACGAAAATTGTCTATGTTCAATACGTTTAACTTGAGTTCATTTTAAATAAATAACTTCATATTCTATTTTCATTATTGCAGTTACTAAAATAGCATTGTTGTTACATTAATTCTAAATTCAAGGCTTCATGCAAACAAAAATCTGAATTATTTCGAGAAACTTTTTCAAACGAGCTGATTTACAGAGCTAGAGCAATTGCCTAAAATTAAAAATCGCTAACACTTGGGGATTTCCAGGTTTTCAAATCATTTTGAATGAAGCGCATCAAAAATTTCTGTAACTTAATAGACGTATAAGGTAGGTCAAGTGATGCCCACATCAGATTTTTCTTTCTTCTTTTCCAAGTAAGATTTAAAGTCTGCAACAACGGTTTCATGTCTTCAAGCTCGGATTAAGGTTCATTCTGCTCCTAACGGAAGCACGCATGTATTTGCATTTAGGAAGTTTTTGCAAGAGCGTTTGAAAATTATCCAAGGATCCTTCCTCCACCCGCTTTTGAATGCAGATTCATTATCTGCTACTGCAGCAAATTTTTTTCGATTTTTTTTTTCTTCTTTCCATCGGAATCATGTTCGGATGATGATCTGTTCCTGACGTATTCGCTGGCCGCCTGCAGTATTTATTTCCATCTAGATGATTTCCATGAGAGCGTAGCCACTTGTAAGAGAGCTGGGAAGAAAAGGCCTTTGAATAAGTATGTCATCAACTGATGGAGTTGAGATGCTATTTATAGGGAAGAGAGGGGGGGAAGAGGGGGGGGGGACAAGTGAATGAAATCGTAGTTTTGGTGACGTCAAATTCTCCAACAAAAGTGGCGTGACGTCATCCACCGAGGAGGAGGAGGAGGAAGTAGTACTTGGCTTCCGAGTAAATAACCTCCTTTGAGGGGGGGGGGGACTTTCCAAGTAATTAAGACAGCAATCCCATCCACAGACCAACGCAAACGACAGTTTTAATTCTGGGAAGAAAGTTAACACCAGCGACTGCGTACCGAGAACACTCTGTGAATCCGAGAACATTCTGTGATCGTGTTTTCAACCACAATCAATTCCTCATCACAGTCTACTTGCTTAGTGAAATAAGGTTCCCTTAACATTTTTGAGAACTTAAGTTCTTCAACAGAAAAAAAAGTGTTACCGGCCAAAAGTAGACAACGGAAAACGAGCTGTTTCGTTCTAAATTAACAATTTCCATCCCACCTGCAGTTTCACGAACGTTGGAAAACTTTCCAACGTTTCAAACAATTTTAACAACGCTTTCGGTCTTATTCACCAGAAGCCCCCACTGATGTCCGAGCGCATTTGCTCTCTGAACTGGGAGACGGTAGGTGCCTGGTTCCGTCCGTGGAACCAGGCACCTAACCGTCCTGCTCGCGTCCGTGGACCAAGCCGTTCGGAGTTTTCCACGGTTTTCTCCGAAACGGGCTAGAATCCGGTAGAAAGTCCCCCAAGGAGGGCAACCGTCCTCCCACGGCCTAGATTGCTTGCGTAGATAATCGGCCATAATCTCATATTGCATTGCATCTTATTCACCAAAAATTTTACACGCGGATTAATCCAGATATGAATGTTACAATCATCTGTAAGATATCATACCCATAAGTTTAACACGCAAGCTTGGATTGATTCGTGTCAGTAGTATTTGGTGAATAAGGCCGTTTTCGTTTTAGTATATCCATTAAGTACATAAAATAAAGTGCTAAATACTTTAAGTTCCATTTAATACATTTTTTTTTTTTTTTTTTTACTATTTATACATTTAGTTACGTTTTAGTCCGGTTCTACAATATTATAGAAAATAAGAGCTAGTATAAATGTTTTGAATAATCAGGTTTTTTTTTTTTTTTTTTTCGAGGTGGACCGATTTCAGTGATTCTTTTTTTATTGGAATGGAGGTACCTTAGAGGTGACCCCATAATCGGCCCCATGATAATTCGGTTAAATTCTGATGATATGGTCAATGACAAAATTATGGAACTCTTTAATTCTTATGAGCATGTAATAAACGATACTCGAGCAAATCTCTTGTGGTATCGAGGTACTTGAGTTACCGTAATATATTTATGGTGAAGTAGTTTAAAGAAGGTTTTAAAAAAAATCATAGTTTTTACATTTATTCTCTTCACAAAACATAATTTTGAAAGAACAAGTAGCGCAAAGTTTGATTGAAAACAGCTGTGAATTAGTAATTAGAAAAGTGCATAACTGATCAACAATAACTTTCAATACATTTGCGTCATAGTGCCTGCGCACACGTACATTTGTGTACTCGCTTTCACTTCATACATGTGTGTCTGTCGTTTCATACTGGCGCTCTTTATGTCTTTTTTACGACTCTAAGAAGGCTAGGATAAATCAGAGTGCCGTAAAATCAGAAGCACAGAGCTGCTTGAAAGTACTGCGTGTGCAACAGGCTTATTAAATACAAACATTTCCATGATAAAAAAAAAAAAAGACGACAGTAAAAGGAATAAAAATAAAAATGGCAACAAAAACACTACTATTTTTTTTCTCTGTGATAAAAGAAGTTATAAAAAAATACCTTTATAAAAAACACAAATGAAATGTCCGTAAAATATAGCCGTTTCGGGAATGCAGTATTATCTAAAGATATGGAATGGTCCTCTGTGATAAAATTTAAACAGCAGACGTCACACTTTCTATGCTCTTTAGTACTTTTACGAAGATCTTCCTGCTATAAATGCTTTATCATGGTATTCTGCCGGGGTTCCCGCTCTGTCCCACGTAAAATTTAATGACGCAAAAAATGACTTTGGTAACATAATTAGATTTGTGGTAGCTAAATTAAGCTAAAGCAATTTAAGTAATGTGGTAGTAAATTAAGCTATAGCTAAAGTTTGAAGTGACTGTTGTCACGCCACATCGATAAGTATGGGCGATGCTGATAAGTTTCTTTTATTTTTCCATGGGATGAATCAAAATTTAAATAAGGTTATGTGTGATTCATAGACTCTACTAATAGGGAAATAAGCATAATATAAACTTAAAAGCAGGACACGTTTTAAAACTTTCAATATCGCAACACTCATTGTTGAGCAATACTGCTGGCCAAAATCGAGACAAATGACTGATTTTGAAATCAATTTCGTAGTATAATTGTATTTTATTTTGAAGAATTTCCATATTTGGAAATATAGAATCTTTTTTTTTAATTCTATGGTCAAGTACATTTATGACTGATTAATTATTTTGTGGAGGCCGCATTACACCTCATTCACCACCCAAAGTGAAGTATATTAACTAACTAAATTGTGTTTATTAAAATTTACTTTTAGGGCTAATTAATTAGTTAATGGAATTACTAATGTTAATTAGATGTAAATAAAACTAAAACTCCCCTCGTGTTATAATAAAATAAAAAACAACTTTTACGAACTTTTCTTTATTGAGCAAATTTGATAAACGCTAAGACAATTAATGTCCATTCTCTTTCACAGATGGCGCCACCAACGCTCGCTTTCAGGAAAAATCAAGCGAGTATCAATTGTCAAGCTGTATTTAAGCTTGACAATTCAACTTGACTCCTGCAAGCTTGCTGCCAGCTTAAAATGAGTTGAACTGTCAAGCTTGTATTAATACGTCAAATTCAAAGAAATGCCAAGCTTGATTTAAGCTTATGTGCTGTCTGGGATCATGTCACCAAATTTCATTCCATTCGATTTAGTCGTTATAACGTGATGCGCGGACAAACATTTACACAGATAGGAAAGATTTTCAAAAAATCTCAAAATTTAATCGAATTAAAAAAAAAAAAATCAACGTCTATAGCTTAAGTCGAGTCACCGCCTATCAATGTCTTCTAATTTCATTTTATTCGCTTTAGTTGTTATTAAGTGACGCGCTCAGAATTTAATCAAATTTTTTTAAAAATTCGACGCTTATAGTTTAGGTTGAATGGCCATTTATCATGGCACCAAATTTCATTTCATGCGCTTTAGTCATTTTTACGTGATGCGCGAACAAAAAAAGCGTCGCGGACAGAATGACAGAAGGACAGACAGACAACCTTTTTTTTTACAATCTTACTGGGTTCCCAGGTGTTCGAAATGGACAAAAATTGCAAAGCTTTGAATTCCAAGTAATGTACAGACAAAAGTTTAATTTTATTTATTTAGATATCAGGCACCCATATATGTGCGACTGCGAATACGACTCTGTCGCGCAATTCGTACCGTACTCCAATGTATTTTCTTAATTGTGTGTTTGTAATTTCTTAGAACAGAAATTATCAGACGGGAAAATATTTTTATGGTCGTATTCAACAAGCATTACGTTATTGAGTTAGCAAAGCGAGTCACTTCAAAGGTTAGCGGGTAAAATGGTATTTATTATGCTAAATACAGAGAGGGATTAACATGACACCTAACCAATATAATTTTCACTTTGTCGCTAAGAGTTAAACCGGCCATTCAAGTTACCTAGCTCGAAGAGTCATGCCATTTGGTGAATACTGCTGTTATTATAGTATTACCAAAACATTATACCCGTGAGTTAAATCAGCAGTAAAGTTACTTCAAAAGTTAGCGGGAAAAATAGAAATCACCATGCCAATTATAAAGGTTACTATGCATCTGATTAAAAGAATTTTCGCGTTATATCTGAGAGACAAACCGGTCATTCACGTTACCTGACTCGCAAAATCGTGGCCTTTGGTGAATAGCGTTAACCGTCAATCCAAATCTAACACCTGCTACTCTCTCTAAGCTCGAGACTCCAATAAAAGATTTAATCGTGTTGTATATAGGTTTATGTGTGATTAAGGCAAACCTGCGCGAGGGGTATCTGCCTAAGATGAGGTATGCCTTGGTAGGAGGACTTTCTAAGGGGTTCTAACGCGTATTCACGTTACATCTGGAGAAAACCTACCAAAACTCCAAACCGTTAGATCGACGACCGCGCGATGAGACCCGAACCCGGGACCTTCACACTTCGGCCGTCTACCATTTTCAGTGATATAAAACCACAGTGCCATGGTGAGGCCGTGTTGTATATAGGGCACATGGTTTAATTCATAAGGATAAGATATACAAACTTTTTGACAATCGATCTTGACATTTAGGACGCCGACATATAGACAGACAAACAAGCATAAACTTCATACTCTTCTTAACTTTCTTGAAAAGTATTATAAAGCGACGCTAATGACTGGTCTCTTGACGCTTTGCATCGTCTTTATACAGCTCCCGTCACAACATCAACAAATCAACAGACAGCTAGTTCCATCAACAACAAAAGCCGCATCAGAAAAGAAAATAATAAAATATCGGAACACACTTAAAAAAAAAGAGAGAGAGACGAACCTAAAAGGTGGAACTTTTCTATTTTTATGTCCTCCCTCTCACGCGAAGGTTCGAGGCTAAAAATTGCTTCCGAACGCACCCCGAAACTCGCAAATTCGCTACAATTCGCATTCTGGGAATGGAAATATTTCAGACCGCAGCAGAAGTGTTAAAATATTTTGAATGCTTCTATATTTAGGCAGTCTATTTCAATATTTTACGTCTCACTACTCAAAAAAAAAAAAAAAAAAAAAAGAAAAAAAAGAAAGAAAGAAAGAAGAAAAATATGCAGTGTACAAATGCGCTAGAAATATTACGCTCTTCAGCAAGTTGAAAATTATTAATGGATTGGAATCTTTTTAGGAAGTTTGCATACCTTTTGCCTGCGAAGAAAAAAAAAACTTTCAAATTATTTCAAGCAAATCTTGACGTAAAAGTGTTAAGCAACATCTCTCGTGTGTTTAAAGCCGACTTCCAGAAATTCAGACGTTCTCTGGAATACGCTGGAGTGTAAAGAGAGTGGGGGGGGGGAGAGAAACTTTTAAGAGTGGTTTAAATTTTGATCTTGTGTCTAAAGCTATATTCAGACTTGGGTATGTTCCATAATGAATATATATATGATGCTGTAAGTTTTAAACTTTTTGCTACTCAGCAAAATAACTTTCACTCTGTTCGAAGGAAGTATTAAATTCGTTGAATAAATACAGGTCCAGTTATGAAAGGAGCGGGCAATCCCTAGCCAAGTTTACTATTAAGTTTTGACCTATCTTCATACTACAACTTCGCTACCATCAAGCCGGACTAGCTGGCACAAAAGACCCAAATTCTTTAAAATTTCCAAAACCTTGCACTCTGGTAGAAGGCTATCGTACAGAATTTTACCATTTTTATTAGCCATGCAAGGCAGGAATCTTTTCACATCTTATGTTACATGTTTTCTTTCCTATTTGTTCATCATTCCTCCAGAGAGCTCGACGAGCTTACAAGATATGTTGCTTCGAGCATAGGCGTAACTTACTAAGGGCAAAGGGGTCAAAAGAAAATTTTGATATAACTTATTTAAAAATGATATTTTCTACAGTAAGAAACACATTTTGCTCACCCCCCTCCCCTCCCCCCCCCCCACCAATGTTGCATGCTGCCCCTTCAATGTTATGTCAGTTTACGCCAATGGCTTCGGGATTAAAAAAAAAAATATATTTAAAATATAGTATGTGAAATGTAAAGACAAAAATAAAGAGTTTCGGTTAAATTACACAATAAATGCACTAAACCTGCCTGAAAGGAACCCTTTTATAAGAGAATAGGGGAGTGCTTAGAGTTTTATCGGTCCCTACGGTTACTATTAAAGCTACGAAACACATTTAGTAGCTTTTCAAAATTCTCAATTTACTTAAAAGAAAAAAAAAACTTCAGCTAACGATTCTACAAATAAATATTTTTGTTACAATATGTTTCTATAAGGTAAAAGCTACAATTTATTAACATTTGGAGTACATTTTGCACTGGCTTTTGAAATGTATTGTCTGTCGTATTCTGAATATACCAGGGTTTCGCTATTTTTAAACTCCACGTATCCCTATTAAATTTCCCAGAAGACTACGAGCCCCTTACATAATTTACCTGTGGAAGAAAAGAAAATTTTAATTAATGCAGACATGAAATGCATTATCTCGTTTATTATTGAGATTGCATATTTCTTGCTGCAAATTAAATCGATTCTGGTAGCAGTTTGGGTCAGTTTCAATGTTAATTCTGACTCGGCACCAACTTCATTTCTGTATCGTGTTTTTATCATTATCAAGTGTGAATATATACCCATAAGCTGCCTTTCTGCACAAAAATCAATTAAAGACAACTTTTTTGAAAAAAAAAAAAAAAATAGCAGCTTGAAAGAGATGATCTGCTAGCATTTCCAGCATTAATTCCTGTTGCTTATGAGCTCAAAATTTATGCTTCCGATTGCTAACCATAAATAGGTTTCGAATCCAGCCTTCAGCATTATCGATATCTGGAAACTATTTTTTCAGTTCGACGGAAAGATGACGAATAACTTGATCTTTTATTTGTGCATCCCCTGGTAACGTGTTGGGCGTAACATATTCATGAAGAAGAAAAGTATACAGTAATGTTTGATCAATCTTAAGCAGGGAGGTAGGCAGTGGGTGGGCTTCTCCCGAAATTTAGATTTTTGTTAACTGGATGTCCATAATCAAGCCTTTCCGTGAGAAATTCCGTTTTCACTTTCTGGAATCTATGATAATTTTTTCCGGCTACATACCTGATATCAAGCAAGATTTCTAAGCTTAAATGTTTTCTATGAGTGAGTGTATTTTATTCTGCACAATGGATACTCTCGTTGCATCATCGTGCTTGTCATGTTTCACGGACGAACAAGCCAGTCTGCTACCGTAACGTAAATATTGTCTCAAACTCCCTATGATGATCAACTGACATTTCCTTAGATCTCTAGATCTGGGGTCTAGATCATATCTCTTGGGCCGAGATATTCTAGTACACGCTACTTTGAGAAACCTTGGATTAAACCATGCAATCGGACCAAGCATTCGTGCGCGCTCATAATTTTAATTCTTTTTTTGAAATGTGCAATGCTGTATAAACCAGGGGCAGATCCAGAGAAACCATCTGAGGGGGGGGGGGGGGCTCCGTTTTTCATTAGGATGATACATTGATTTCCCAATATTTTTTCTCCAAATGTATAATTAGACATAGTATATCACAACTAAATAAGTATGTTGTCTACTGCAAGAACCGTCGAAAGAAAACTCGGAAGTGGGATTGGGGGGGGGGGGGAGAGCTATTGAGCGCCTATATCGATCAAGTTAGGCCGATGCTCATAAGCCATGTGTTTTATGCGTTTCAATGGACGACGGGACTGATACGAAAAAAAAAAATGTTCTGTTGCTCTCTCCATTGTGTGTGTGTGGGGGGGGGACGGGGTTTTTAGTTTAACACATTAATCTCTTGTTGGTAGATCCCGACTGGTCATTAAAAGACGTAAATTTCGCCAGAAAAATGTCGCCATAACCCCTGTAGTGACGACAAGACGTGGCTAATCAGTAACAGCCTTTATTCATGTTGTTGTTCGCGGGCCTACCCATTAACACTTTAGTGTGTATAATTGCTGAACGCATTATTGAACCGATTTCACAGCCACCGTGCAATATACAGTGTTCACAGCATACATTTTCGCATTTTAGGATGGCATTAAGTTTTACAGATTAAGTAATTCCCATCCTTTTCTGTGAGGACTGTAGTATATCAACCTCAATTGCTATTTACAACTATTATCACTATTACCTGCTATTTACAATTTGAGCTTTCTTTTTTAAAACCAGACCACCTATACATTGCTAGGTTCTCGCTTTGTCTGATATCTTAGAATATGTAATACTTTTATAATGAGGATTTGTACCCATACGTCTGGGTGGTGTGGACAACTTATGAGAGCAGTTGAAAGAATGAAAGCTGGACAAATTGCGGAGGGCTAGTCGCGAATTTTACGACTTTTTAATGGCAATTCGGGGTTCACCGATAAAAGGTTTCTGCACTAAACCGCAAACTCCATCCCCTATAAAATGGAGACAGCAACGGAAGATTTTTTTTCCCCATATCAGTGTGCCGTCGTCCATTCAAATACCATGGAACCTGCTAAAGTAACCCCCTTGGTAAAGAGATTGTCTGTCTATAGTGACAACTTTAATGCAATTTCGCTTTACAACCATCACACTTTACCACCTTTGTAGGGTGACCGTCTTTATAAGGTGACCAGTTTTGTTCTTCCCAAGGGTAGTCCCATTAGACAGGTTCCACTGTACAAATAGAACTGGAAACTGTGCTCCAGTTGTTCCCCTCCTTCTGTTTAAAAATAAAAGTTCTATCATTTTTGTAAATAGAGAAATTACGTTTAGTCCACAAGGATTCAATTAGTATTGGGTGTAAATATTCTTGGTATATGTATATATATATAGTTGGCTCTCTGTTTAACGACTTTCAAGGAGCCGTGAAAATGTGAAAAATCGTCCTTTAATAGAGATCTTCCATAAACAGAATTTGTAAAAGAAAAGCAATTCCCTTTATACTTTGGAAGGTGCCTGGTTCAAAACCAGTTCGCGTCCGCTGACTTAACTGTTCGGAGTTTTCCGTGCTTTCCTCCGAAACTTAGAGTAAATAAGGGTTAGGACCCCTTAGAAAGATCCCCACGGAGTGCACCCCCACCGATCGGCCTTAGATTCCATGTGCAGATAATTGGCCGTAATCTTACAGCACCAGGACCAACCCTTTACACTTTACATTCTTAGGACTGTGAATATTTTTCTTGATATATTGACGTGTTTAAAATTTTTACTTTTATTATCATTATATTATTTTATTATCCACAAACAGTTATTTTAAGTTGCCTTAAAATAATTTTAAGGCAACTTAGTAAAAACAAGCAATACAACAAAATTAGGTTTCAGGAAAATCAAAATGAGCCAGTTGTTTTATTTTTCGCCTTCCCGTTATTCTTTCTTCCAGATATTCTCTGTGAAATGCGTCAGCTTCCATTTTACGAATTTTTCTAGCTAACCAGCCGAAGCCTGAAAATTTTGTATTCCAAATTTTTCTGCCAGAATAACAGCACTGCAGTAATTGCTTGATTTTATTTTATTTTGGTAAAACGAACAATTATCTACATGAGGAATCTAGGCCGAGTACGGGGTGCCCTACATGGGGGGGGGGGCTTAATCCGTATTTATGAGAGGTTAACATTCATAAGACTCCAAATGGCTAGATTGACTTGACGGACGCGGCCTTCGTTTGAACCAGGCACTTTTCTTCTCCCAGTTGCGAGCGCTATGCGCTCAGCCATCGGGCCTCCAAAAATTGGAGTTGTGTGTTATGTGATGTTATGTGGCAAGCCTATGCTAGAGGCATCTGCATTCTGGGACGGTTGCCTTGGTCGGAGGATTTTTTCAGAGATTCTAACGCGTATACACGTTAAATCTGGAGAAAACCATCTGGAAAAACTCCAGATAGTTAGATCAACAGCCGCGCGGTAGGCCCAGATGCGGGACCTTCACACTTCAGCCGTCTATCATGTCGAGTGTCTTATTCACTCGGCCATGTTGGGGCCCAGAAATTAGAATGTTGGATGCTCTTGTTTCATGCAATCATTTGCATGGAGAAGTGCCTTGGCACACCCTTCCAATCGGCCCCATTGACTTTTCGGCCGTTTGGATTTGGATACTGAACTAAATTTTTGTGCTGCTTCAAGAATTTTCTCTTTGCTTCTAAAATACCTTTGAGAATACACTCAGGTAGTTGAGATTGTCTTGCGAATTGCACTTTTGTCATTCCCCGACACTTTTTCCCCCACTCTTAAAAAATTTTCCCCCTGTTCCTGTAGTGTAAGATTAAAAAGAAAAATCATTGTTAAACAGAAACGACGTCGTCTTTTAATAGAAATTTTTTACGTTGGAGTTGCTGGGACTTTGAAATATCGTCTTTAAACAGGGAAGAGATCGGAAAGAGATCGTCGTTAAACAGGGAGTCAACTGTAAATACAGTGCTTCTTTTTTAAATTTCAAATTCATGTAAAGATTTACAATTTTTTTTTTACTTCCCTAATCCATAGTGTACTTACAGCTCTGGGGGGAGGGCTCGAGCCCCCAGAGCCCACCCCCTCCCGTGGATCCGCCACTGGTATAAACAGACATCGCATATTGTAAAAAAAAAAAGAAAGAATAAACGATTTAATATAGCTTTTCCTGCATACAACCAGTTAAGTTACCAGTGGATGAGAAGTGGATGTTAAAAAAATCTTTTAATCTAACTTTATGGAAGATAAATTACATTTGTTTGTTTTTTTTCCATGGAAAGAAGAGAGAAGTATGCCTCGGACCGGCTGAATTGGTAGTCTAGTCTGTCGATAAAAATTCAGAATTTATTTTCTTTTTTTCTAATAATCGAAGCCTAAATTATGAAAACAAATAAAAAAGCAGAAAAAAACAAATAAATAACAGTTTGACTTCGATTTGCAAGGATATGAGTGGATAGGTTAAAATATAATACAGTACTGTTTTTTTTTTTTAGGTCAATCCTTAGTAAGTATCTGCGACACCACTGCTCAAGTATTGCTGAATGGTAACATCTTGCTTATACCAAATAAGCTCTTTTCTAATCTAGCTCCTTCCTCCTCAAAAAAATTTCTGAATCGACCACTGAAAGGAGTTGTACTTGTTACATAAACTATTTTCGACTTAAATTATAAAACATAGTAAATTCAAAAAACTGAAATAATTGAGTATTTTTTAGAAAAATATAAAGATAGTTCTATAGTTGAGCACCCTTATCAGGCGTGTTGCCGTATTTACAGTGTTACAGTCAAAAGCTACAAAATAGCGATATTTCAATTTGAAACACACCATACAATTTCCATTAGACTTAAAATAAACGTTGTTCGAAATTATCCATTAGCAAGCATCACGATTCCGCTGCTAGTCGTCAACAGCGAATTGTATCCAACCTAGACCTTCAGCCAAGAATCCATTCCATCTCTAACAAAACCTCATTTGCCACCCACAATGTCGCAGGTTCTGCCAAGGAACACACACCTAAGCGTCAGTGCTTATTTTCATATGGATTTCGCTGATCGTATATTTGATCGTGATACGAATTCTTCCGAAGACATCAGCAACAGAGAACCGATTCATACATGCCTTTGAGATTCGTCCTCCCGTGTACTATCTTCAAATCGGAATGGAACATCTGGAATTCGAGAAACTCGCATTCTCTACCCTTTGGGACTCAGAACTCGAATATAATTACATCTCCTGAGTTGCAGGACTTGACTTTAACTTGACAGAGTGTCTCTAAGGTGAACTGATTGTCTGAGTAAAAATGCCAGAACGTCCCAGTAGAACACAGCAGAACCCGGTGCATTATGTGCGCACTTGACTGTGCACGAATAGTTTTCTGTGGAACAGAATTAACCATTGCTTCAACTCTGAAAATAAATTATTGCTATGAATTGGCGAGATCTGTTTCTCTAAACTTTGTTTTAATGCAAAAGTATTATTATAAACGAATATGTTATGTTGTATGTCAATCAGTCAATCAAAGCGCGAATCATAGATCGTCAAAATTTGCACTGGTTTATTGTAGGGTTTAGAGACATCTCATCAAATACACGTGATATAGATACAGTTCATATCTCTTTGCATTCATCACAGTATATAGTTACTCTCATGTACAATACTACTTCTAAGATTCTACGCAATTGTTCTGATGCCACAGTCATCCATTTTCAAGGGTGGTTTTAACTTTCCAATCTCTTTCGTATATAGCTGCAGTAGATTCAATATCCAGTTGATCAATATAACCCGGTCTTTTAGTCCGTTGATCAAGCAAAAGCTGCACGTTCTTCTTCTGGAACTTTCATGTGTGCCTCACATTTGCAGTTACTCAAATCTGCATTTACAAGAGGATACATCAAGTAGGTTTTTTTTTTTTTTTTGGCATAGTCCATTAAATTGTTAATTTTTTACTGGAAAATCGGTTTATCTTTGTCTCTTTTGCAAGAATTCATAAGGTTTTGATATTTTTCGCGATATATTTAATATTGCTATGACTTATACTCGGGGCAAACCTAACCTCATAGTGGTGAAAAAGCTATGGACCGTGCGATTCCTCCGCTTTCAAATATAGTTCTTTTCGTTTGCCCAGCTTATTACAAAACTAAGACATTTTTCATCTATTAAGTGCTAAAATGAAGTTTATGTTATAAAATAATTGCATATTTGTGTTACTTGAAAGCAATAATTAAAAGGATTAAGTCAGAAATCAGATGTGACGCCTTCCAGACGCTTGACCAATGATAGACCTCTTTAGTGCTGGCGGGAATTTAATACTGCGGATTAGCATTGTGATATTGACAGCTAAATAATTGGAAGGAGAAACGAGTTTCGGAGCGATACATGCGGAGAGTAGCGAAATGGCTCCTCTAGCTTTCTCCTCCGCTATCAGGTTAGGTTTGCCCCCAGAACAGTTATGAATCGGATAGAAAGGATGATTTACTGTAGATATTTTTATTTTTTTCTACACAATTTTCAAAAATCATGATAATGGTCGCGAAGGCAGAGCAGGTTTGGGCTCCATGTGGGCTGTTGTACCAATGTTTAGTATAGTTTAGATCAGTGGTACCCGGCTTTTTTCTACTCCCCCTTTAGAAAACCCTTCAAGGGTGAACCCCTTCAGAAATCCGAAAAACTTCGGAGAACCCCTATTTTCACAAACCCTTTTACACATATCCCGTACCCCTTGATTTTCGTGATCCACCGCGTGGGAACCTCTGGTTTAGATCAGCGGCGGCCAACCTTCTACAAATCATGCGCCAAGCAATAACACGAACACGTGAACAGGATATTGTTCTGAGGAAGGGGATTCTTGGGTATTTAATAGTTAATTTTTCGGATATTTTGTAGGTGTTTAGAGATGGTTCGATTTTTTTATAACACAAATGCTTCCTTTACACGCAGCATCATATATTATAAGAAATAAATACATCTGGGCACGAAATTATTTAGAAAATCCTCGTTTTATCTCCAGACAATAAATAGGCACAAGGATGCAAGGCGCCACTTGAAATCATCCAATTGCGCGCTTTTGTGTCTCTATGAATTTCAATTTTATGCTCCTTTAATGTACAGCCTTCAGCAGTAGTGTGAGAGCAAATAAGATATAGAGCAGTAGTGTGAGAGCAAATAAGTGTTTTGTAATCGATGCGTTTCGGCGTGATTTATCTTTCTCGCTCCCTATCTATCTGACGAGATTTTCATCCTCTCCTCTCGAATAGTCAGCTGAAACAGCTAGTTGCGTCGCCAAGAATAGAATTTAGCAAAATTTTTCATCCAACTTTTGATGTCCTAGATACGGTAAATCAATAATATGAGAGACAGGAGGGATCTCCGATAGAGGAGAGGGCATCTTCCATGTTTCCAGAGACGAGATAATGCGAAACAGAAATCTTGTGCAAGCATACTCACATAACGGTATTTTTTTCCCCTTTGAATGTACATATTTGGCGGCCGAAGTGGATGTGTCTTCAAAGATTCAGTTTAAAATGGAGCTCTGATAAAATATTTTGTTTAAACTAAGAAATACATTGGATCGATCAAGTTTTGCTTCATCTTACTTTTACGTGTTTATTTTATTTCATCAACAAACGAAGTAATTTACGCTTTTCATTTATTTTTATCCAGAGGAAATTGATAATAATTTAGCTTGAAACGAGTAAATTTTGGGATGATTTGAAATAATATTTAAAAAATGAAGATATTTCGACAAAATTTTTTGCTCTTGCCCCTCCTTTCTAAGCGTGCATTTTCTCTCGTCCCCATAAAGAACACAGGGCTATTAATTTTATCAAATTTATGACAATTTAAACAATATCACTTTTTTATCGTGTGTACTAGAGATGAGACGGGCTCTGCCCCAGGCCGGGGTCTGAACCAGGCTCGGTCTCTAAAATTCACGATTGTGTTCGGACTTGGGCGGGCTCGGAAACGTGAGAAATTTCTCCTTTATTGAACACATTCCTGGTAAACAGATTTTAAAAATTGATTTATGCGAGAAATAAACTAATTATTATTATTTGATAAACTTGAAAGCGCACTAAGAGTTTGCAATTATATTTGTCTTTAATTTGAGCAAAAGGATAAATTTATGAAATTCTCCCAATGAAATAATTAATTTTTATTTATCTATTAGCTGAAATTTTGGGCTCGAACTAATAGTCCTCGGGCTCGGGCTTATAAAAATGAGCCCGAACTCATCTGTAGTGTGCACGTGAATCAACTGTACATAAATATATTCCATACATAGAGCTATTTATCTACTAATTATTTCGTTTGTTCCTTTGAAAGAACTACAAACGCCACTTTCACTCATATCTTGAGCGACAAAAAACTGCGATATTTCCATTACAATGACGGGAAAGGTATATTCACAGTGACGGAAAAATCGTTCTCTGGCGTATCCACACAGGCACCTAATTTCCCAGGCCGGAAAAAAGAAAAAGTAAATTGGAAGGAGAGAGAGAGAGAGAGAAAATACGGTTCGCTGCGCCATCTAGTGCCGGAAAGAATAAAAGCGAGTAGCAACCTTGAGGCCGAAAATAGAAACGGGCGTTTCTCGGACGCAGCCAATAGACGGTGGTCAAAACGAAATAAAAGAGGGGTAGTAGAATGGGGAGGGGGTGGTTGCGATTTTAATACAGTTTGCAAGCGCTGAAGAAAATGGATATAAGATAGGTAATAGAATTTTTTTTAGAAAAAAAAAAGACGTCTCATGGCCGGGGGGGAAAAAACCTTGAAGAAACATTTTTTCATTTTTTTTTTTTATGTCGACAAACAATAAGGATCTTAATCAATTTTTTTGGCAAAAGAAGAAAAAAAAAAAAATATCCGACTGAGAAATGGTTTACAACTGAATGGTGTTGTAAATACACAGAACAATTAATTAATTTAAAAAAAAACATTTCTTAGACGGATGAATTTACTAGAAAAAAATTTAACTGGCTGACGAAATCATATTGATAGTTTTAAATAAAGTTAAACGGGCTTAATCAGGGATAATATGCGGCATGGGCTCGGCCCAGGGGCGGGTCGTGGGTCATTTAAATGGAGGTTCACAAAACAAATTTCGAAAATTAAAAATATAGATACGACGCAACTTACACGCTGAAATATATTTGCGTTTTCAGCAAATACAGGAACACAATGCATGGAACTTAAAAAATAAATAAATAAATAATGATAATAATTTCTACTCTTACATCACGTGATCTGGCTAAGTTTTAGCAAATGTGTTGGCTTGAATAATTTTATTTCAATTTTTCTTTCCAGTGTTGAAAAATGTCATTGCTTCAGCTCCAAAACACTTATTTTACCGACATCTTAATTATATATACTAGTTCATAAAAAATATTGTACTGAAAAATGATAAAAATAAAGGAAATAATAAGAAAGTGAAAAAAAAATAGATTAACAAACCGAACATAAAAAAAATAAAGGAAGAATTTGGAAGAGATAACCGCAAAAAAAAATGGTCCGTGTGCACATTGAAATGTGCGGACGGAATGATATCAGCAGCGCCCAGCAGCTCCCGAGACCGTTCTCCACTTTTGTTCTCAGAGACCGGATCAGGCCATTTCTCCGTTCGCACGTGCGATCAATTCAAAGACCTGATGTTTTCTGCTGTAGTAACCTACAATACATTTCGTTAGCTTTGATGAGCATATTTAATAATAGTGGGGGGGAGGGGAGAAAAACTCACGTTTTAAATTCACAAAAATCTCGAAGTGCACTTAATATTTTTTTTAAAGTTTAATTAGTTGATGTGTTTATTTTGTATATTTACCTTTGGGGGTTCATATGCTCATGTGCTCAAATAGAGGCGCCGCCAATGCCTCGGTCTCGGGTCAGGCATACGGCTTAAGCAGGCCTAATTATCGCAGTGGTACACTAGGACACAGCCTAAGCTATAGCGATCCGCCCCTTCCCAGATGACTAAATTAGAGTTCAAGATCTAATTCTAGAAATCATACTTTCAACATAAATTTAGCAAATACTGGTCACCAATACGTAAAAAATAAATTAGTGATAAACAAAAAGTTGCAATTTCTCAGCATTCGGCTGCACAAAACTTGTAGCTTGGGGCCAGATATACATCAGAAAAACAACTTAAGAAAGACTCAAGAGAAATCATGCAGACAATAGTCAAGAGGAATAAACTACAAGACTGTTTGCGGTAAGTATGATTTACGGTCTTCAGTGCCAAAAATTCAGCCTGCTTCTCGCACTAAAGACGGTAAGCCACACTTACCGATACCCTTTCTGCAGTTACATAATTCTTCATTGGTACTTTCTGCGAGATTTTTTATGTTCTAAATACACTTCTTTTATTTTCTCCTTGCAAAATATTTCCTAATATTTTTACAGACACACAAACGTTAGGTAAAGGCCCAGAAAAGTTCGAAATTAGGCGTCCAGTATGAACAATTATTTACAGTACTTATTTTTTAAGTTTGAATAACCCAATCTGCTGTTAACTCGAACGAATGCTTCTTGTTGCTTGAGCATTTGAATTAGTGAGATTCAATTGGACGCAGAAAAAAAAAATGCTAGACTAAAGCCTTTGGATGCTTTCATCATGCACATTTTAGTGTTTTCCCCAATATCAGCACTTATAAATTCTAACTCTAGTAGAGCCTACGCTTGAAATTATACTGCCGGTCCCACCTATCCTTCGTATTGTAAATTTTTGTAAGTATATGTGTATATATATTTAAAATTCTGTCTTTCTATAAACTTCTCAATTTACACAATATAACAATTTAAACTATCCTTACATTGTACTAATTTCTAAATTTCATAAAACACCATTAAAGTTTAGAACTGTTACAATAGTATGTGATACATACAGTAATGTAGCAAGTAAACAATTATTAAAGATATCTGCTATGTATGAATATTATATAAAAAGTAATGATAACTCAATAGAAGAAATAGTCATGATCTTCTCAGTACCATATGTAATATTAGAAATATTACCGCTTTATATTATAATACCTTCCTACGTTGATGAGAATTACTTCAATAGTCTATCTAAATTTATCCTATATAATAATTAAATCATATATAACCATAAAATATATCTAAATCATAGTATACCACAAGGTGGTTCAGCATCCAGTTAGTACATGGCAGATATATACTTATATTTCTATGAAAAAGATTACAATTATAAACATACAATTATTAAAAGGTATATGGAGGATATCTTACTAGTAAATATTACTAATATTAATAATGTTATCTTCCAAAGGAAATATTCTTCTGCTCTAGAATTAATTAAAAATCATATGCTTAAGAATTTTGCTATTTTTTTAGATTTATAAGTATCTCTATCACTCCTAGCAATTGCCTAAGTTTCAACATATATGATAAGAGAAAAGATTTTAACTTTAAAGTAAATAGATTTACTCATTTTTCAACTTGCTTACAAAAATCAGTATTCCGCAATATCATCTATAATCATTGCTGTAGAATCAAGCTTCTGTGTACAGAAGAATTTAAAAAGTGTCCAATTTTAAATCTCTCTTTCTGACTGTTAGACCATATAGCTATCCTACTAAGTTCCTAAAATCTATTATATGCAATTCATGCAGGTAAAGTGTCTATCGTCTTGGTTAATTTTCTGGAGGTACGGTGGGGTTTTGGTTTTAAGGTCGTAATTGGATGGATGGGTCTGGAGGAGGAAGCTTTTCTTACTATTATAAAAAATAATAAAAAAATAAAACAAAAAAAGAGTAAAACATAAAAAAAAACTCTGGATGTGTATATGCATGCATATATATATTTGGAGGGGGGGAAATTGGGGTTCCTATTCAGTGACTATACATTTTTAATTCTAATTTTAGTTTTTTAATATTCTCTCTCAATATTAAAATGAATGTCTAAAAAATAAAAAAATGTCTGTGTATTTAGCTAGTACATATATTCATTAGAGTTTTGAATACAATATTTTTTTAATATTTAATTGACTATACCATCTATTAATTATTAAAAATAATTTTAATTTTGATTTAATTAATATACCTTTATGTTAATTTAATTAATATACCTATATGTTAACACTGTCAAATAATTTTACACTACTGTTTCTGGCAACGCTTTTATAATCTTAATTCTACTACAATAGAACCTCGATCTATCGTTTTTCAAGGGGTGCGTAGTAAAAAACGATGCATGCAGGAAAACGACGAATGCGGGTTAAAGTCAAAATATAAAGAAAACAGTATTTATGGATACACACAATGTATGCAGTATACCAAAAATACTAAATTTGTTACCAAACTGTAAATGAAACAAATTGAAGTTGTTTAGAAATTAAGTGATACTTATTTTTAAAAAAGCAGTAATTTTTCACTGGGTTTTTCATTAATCTTTTAATTAAACAAAATTCTTTTCTTAAGATTTACAGTATTTTTTTTTGTCTTTTTAAGTGCTTTCACGTTTGTATATAAAAGTCATACAATTTCAAATACCGTTATTGCGTAGGATAAACTAGGCACTAGTGTGTTGGCTTAGTCTCATCGGCATGAATATTATTCTCAGCTTCTTCCATTATTTTCATTTTTTGCATCACATTTCTTCCATTCTTAGGATACCACACGTTGTTACTTCTAAATCAATGGAAATATAATCACTGCATTTCTCACCATATACATCCCTCCTGGATGTAAGAACTCTTCACCTATACCATCATCAACCCAAGATATCATACCAAGAAGTAATTAAATTTGTAAGCCATTTTGATCCGCTTGATCTTCAATTTCATTCCGGTCAGAAGAAACATTTTACAACGATAAACGCGGGAAAGCGAATTTTTGACAAACGATACATGCGGGTTTTATTAACGTTATTTGAATACAGTTTGTGCAGGGACCATAGAAATAAAACGATCAATACGGGAAAACGATGAATGCGGGAACGATAGATCGGGGTTCCACTGTATTACATATTCGAATTCTGGCAACACCGGTATATCACCACTTGATTGTGGCAACATTCTTACAACAAAATTTGCTGTCTCATGCCATGTGATCTACATTATTCCTGTTGGGTATGTCTGTTTCGCAGTGTTTTTCGATTATTTTGCTTTCAAATTAATTATGTATTTGTTTTCTTGTTTTTCTATGGTAGGATCGGGCCTAAATGTGTGGAGTGAATATTTCTTTTGATATGCCACACAACCGAAATCCTACATTTTGTTGTCTTTATAATCTTTTGGGTATGGCCCCTGAAGAATGTCCCAGAGGTAATAATTTCCATTCCATTAATTCATATATATATATATATATATAATTAATAAGTAAAACACAACACAAACTAGATACTGCAGATATACCCCGCAGGAGAAAAATATATAACAGCAGAACAAAGGCCAGAGAGTATGATGATAAAACTGCAAAAACGACATACTTCTTGAGGAAAGAGAAAAGCCCCCCCCCCCCCCAAAAAAAAAAAACCAGATGCTGAGCCAAAGTGCAGTTAAACAAAGTGAAAATAGAATGAATGGAATAGAAATTATAACCAGCGGTACCATCATCAGGAACCATAACCAGTAAATTATAAGACAATCAAAAGACAATCAAAATAGTAGGATTTCCGTTGTGTGTCATATCAAAAGAGATATTCACTCCACACTTTTTAGGCTCTATCCTACTATAGAACAAGAATCGAAATCAAGAAAATTAAAAACAGAAGCATTTTGATAGCAAAATAATTGAAAAAAAAAAAAAAAAAACACTGCAAAACAGACATACCCTATAGGACACTGTAGATAACGAAGCATGAGTCAGCAAAAGGGGCAACATAGTGTTGCCAAAAGTATAATGTGCAATAGTTAATCCATTTTTGAGTGATGTGAGAACAAACATTTACGCAATTTTAACAAAATCTCCAAATCTGTGAAATATTTAAAACAGTTCTGGCATTAGTTTAAACTAACTTGCCACCAAACATACTTCTAAATTTTATTCTATTTCATTGACATTTTTCTGGAATGGAGCAAACATTTACTCAATTTTCTCAAAATCTAAAGAAATATATATAACTATAAAATATTCAAATATTAACAGGAACAGCATTCTTTGGTGAGAATTTGCGACAAGCATACTTCAAACCAGTTTCATTTCGTAAAAAGCAAGAGTTGAGGCATACCTGATATTCTTGGTTGGATGGAGTACGCTATCCTTGTTTCAGAAATGCGTTTGCGTGGATTACAATACGCCTTTTATCGATAGACGCTATTCATAGCCCTCCTTCTGCACCAGACGTAGATACTTTGAACCATGCTAATAGATCAATCTGAAAAGGAAAAGGAAATGCAAAAATGTGAATGCCATTAAAATGTCATCAATGCAAGCGTTTTTAACCTCTTGAAGCGCAAAAATTTTTCATATCGATATAGGATAGACTGTCCAACGCTGAAAAAGTGCAACCATTGCCAACGCCTGTTTATCGGCAGTGCAACCAGGGCACTTTCCCTGAGTCTACCGATTTTAAGGGCCTAAAAATTTTGTATCTTTCAAAGAATTTTTATTTTGTAATAAAAACGTTTTACAAACGGTTTTCAAATACCCTTTCTTGACGACAGCTGGCTGTGCCCGCGCACAGCCAGCTGTCGTCAAAAAAGGGTCTCTAGATCTGTGGCACGCGATGAACGTTTCGATCGTCCGCCATTTTGCTGGTAGTTAAGTCGAGCGATGGCAAAGGATGCCCTTTTTTCAGCATTGGGAAAGGGTTGCGCCTCAAAGGGTTAAACAGATATATTCTACTTATCTCACAGCTGCAAGAACGAAACAAGTGGATGTAAACGGAACTTCTCTGCAAGGAAAAGAATAATCCTGCCTTGCGATAACAATAACTCGATTGACCTCTGCGTGGATAGGATGCACCATTTGTCGGAAACAGCCAGACACAATAAAAGGGGGGTTCGTATAATGAAGTACTGTCCTGTTGTAGACGACTTCTTCCTCAGTGGGGTACCTACAGTTCGAGCAGTGTTTTCTAAGAGGTTTGTGACAAGAAATGTAACTGTATATAGGTTGAGCGGCGGGGCGAGCTATAGTTATTTCAAAGTCCAAATTCACGTCAAACTGTTTGAATCATTAAGTATCATCTATGTGTGCCATAAATACTGACCTAGGCTTTGCTGTTCCTTAAATGTTAATCATAAACATGTATACGCCGCCCAGGCGGTGTAGTAGCTAGTGCGTCCTACTACTATCCTTTGGGCCCGGGTTCGACTCCCGACCCCACTTTGTGCGTGGAAGTTAACTTGTCCGTCCTTGTGTTGTAAATTTTACTTTGTTTTAAAGATGAACTTGTACTTAGGAACAACTGAGATGAAGGCCATAGATGCCAAAAAACTGTGTCTTTCAATTGCCCAATTGACATATACATAAATTACGAAGTTGCATAAAAAAAGGGTACAGTAGGTATTTTATGGAATCCATTAAAATTTTCCTCAAATTATTTTTAAAAAATATAAAATTTAAATTTTTATACGGCCCCTACGAACAACAACAACAACAAAAATTCCCAATTAATAAAATATTTCACGTACATTAATTATATGGTGAACGAAATGTCAGCAATTCATCACAAAAGTACTCAGAAATGTGAAAATTAATATATGTGAACTTGAAGCACTTTTCACTGTCTTCCGAAGAGGAAAAAAAATTACATCGGAAGATCGCGTTCGAGGTGCTGTACACAAATTAAGAAAGTTTGCTATTATTCCTATTGTATAACCCTTTACAAACGTTGTTTTGACATATCTCTGCGCCTGAATGCTAAAGCTGTTCAAAGACCCACACAAAAGTATGGACACAGAAGGGAACCGCGTCTTCTTATACGTTAGAAGCAAACAAGTTAAAGCCAGAACAAGTTAAGACACAATTTAATATTATCCCTGCCCTTACAATCTTAATCAATGATAATACTTTTCTTTGGTTTCAACGTAAAGAATTTTTTTTTAATTTATTCAATTTGTTTTGTGTGAGATAGAAGAACGTCTCTGAAAAATACACTTAAACAAGAATTGCCCATAGATCTTAATGTTGCAGTTGTTGGCAAATACCGAGTTTTGCATTTACGCGAATCACTCAAGAGTTTTTGTCAAATACTATTAAAACCTCTGAGTGCATAGCACTTGCCCGGGAGATCAGCGTCAGAAACTTGCTCAGTGTCACTCAAAACACATAAAGTGAAGTTTAAAACTGCTACTTTTAAACATTGGAGAAACCGGGCAATTTGGGTCAAGCTGTGGTCAAAGCCTGCTCTGCGATGCCCGACCAAGCTTTCGTGATCATGGGTTCTGGGGTGGTGAAGCATATGCCCCGGCCAAGTGGTCAGTCTGACGCGAAGCCATCAGTGTTTAGTCCCAAGCCAAGATTGGTCCTCATTTTATCGACCCACTCAAGGGATTAAAGGGTGAATCAACTTAGCCTAGCTAAGAAATTGACCTGTGGTACGGCAGCACAATGTGCTAACCACTTCATTACTAGGGTTCATAAAGGGGACTCAATTATATTAAAATGATGGATTTAAGCCAGCAAGCAATTCTGCTCCAACCAAAGTTTAAAACTTGCAAGTGCCGAAGATCTCGGGAGGTCCCCAGAGAACAACTCCATTGCTTGCCCTCTGAAACACAAGAGGAATCGAATAATTTTAAATTTTCTCGGGACAAGAATTTTAGCTGTATAAGACAGCGGCTTTATTGGTCTCGGTATGACAGTCGTTCTTTCTTTCTTTCTTTCCCTCCGCCCCCCCCCCAAAATTTGGAGTGTAATTTAGCAGACCTACTCATGGTGCACCCTGGGTAACGCTAAATCTTCTATACTTTTGCCGCTCTCTTGAGCATTTGGCCCATTTTCAGCTAGATCTTACTTTATGTCTGCCCGTCAAAGAACTAATCATGTTATACACACCCTGTACCCTATTGACAGTATTGAATAGGCTACATAGTATGATTCGTAGCAATAACATATATAAACGTCGTAGGTACAGAAGTGTTGCAGAAATACTCTGCTTGTTTCCGGGGTTCGTCGTCCTAAAGTCCAGTTCGTGTAGAAAGTTCTAGTAAAAAGTCTACTTGTCAGCATGGAACACAACTTTATTGCTTCTAGAACTTCGTCGAACAATCAGCTTTACAAGATTCACAAGCACAATCAAACAGCAATGTGCTTCTAACAGTCCGCTTAGATCAGAAGCTCTCGGAAATGCTGTATTTCTCACATAAAATAAAACACATCCACAGGCAAAAATTCAGTAGAAATATTCGAGGGATAACATTAACAGTCCCCCAAGACTCAGCAATCAATAATTTACACACAGCACTTTAAAAACAGTTTCGAAAAGCAAGCCAAAACACTGCTTCTGTATTGTTAATACAAAGCGTAACACAGCAAACTGACTTGTCGGGAGATCAACTCAGACTGAACTGGGGCCTCTGAAACGCTTTTATTTATAGGTTGAGCGGAAGCTACGAGAAACTTCAAGAAAAGTCTATTCCTAAAACAAATTTTACGGACGTTCCTTTTTTTTTTTCTTTTTTTTCAACTGAAGTAATTTTAGAGAAAGTTTCTAATCTCTGCTTCGTTATGTCATTCACAGATGCTGGATTCTGAACCTATAGAAGATATTTAGAAACATGAAAAATATACCTACGTCTAATTTTCAACTCACTCTCGAAATGCAAATTATATTTTTTTGCAAAGCCGTGTAACACCAAGAAAGCATCGATTATAAAACGTGATTTTATTAGTCCAACGTGATTTTATTAGTGCGTGTAGTATATCCAGCTTAAAGCTAGCATAATAGTCTGGGTCATGTTCTTCTATGTATACGTAGTGATTAAAAAATGTTTTTTTTATTTATTTGCTTTAACCTGTTAGCTACTTTTGTTTTAAAGACACGACGGCAAAGATCCCACTTTCTGTGATCATTGTTGCTTCCAGGCTGGGGCATTTGAATCCCAGTGCTGCTCCTGTGCAATTGCTGGTCTACAGCGGAGAAGTCGAAGATCTAAGTTTGGAAGCAAATCTGGAGATCTATTCTGCCCCGGTTGTTCCGAAAAAGTCGATGGAGCAGAAATTGTTGTCTGACCAATCACAAGAACCCCTTGAAGCTCCTCCTTAAGACTCCCATCAAGTGACCTCAAGGCGGAGCAGAGTTAATCATCGGCGACTTTTAACAACCGGGGCAAAATAGAGCTCCTAGCCACAGAAAGGGAACCTCTACCGTCATGCCTTTGCAATGAAGGAAGCTAACACGTCTGTTTATTCAGTATAGGGCAAAATAAGTGTAAAAAAGTGGCGTGTTTTGATTTTGTTGTTTCATTAAAAAAATAAAAGAAAGAAAGAAAATTCAAGTTTGAGACTTTTTCGGATATTACTATGATTTTCATTAGTGCTGCTGTCTTCTGCTGTATTTGCAGCCTTTGAGCAATGCACAACTTTTCAGGGCCGCACAGAGCTTTCCTGAATGTATTTCAAACCCTTACGAATGAATGGCCGATCACAGCTCTTGGCCACAAATCAAGGGCGGATCCAGAACCTTTTTTCGGAGGCAGCAGAGATCGTGAATACTCATTTTATCTAGTGTGAAGCCCACTTAATACTGAAAGCAGGGCCGCGCAGCCCATGTGTGCGATGTGTGCGGCGCATACAGGCGCCAGATACTCAGGGGCGCCCCTTAGGTTAGAAAAACTGTAACGCATTCCTAAGTCTGTGGCAAAAACCTTTTATTAAAATGGAATCTTTGACAATGGAAGTTAAAATTGGGAATGTTTCAATAATTTACTTTGATCTGAATAAACCCAATGTTTCTTCATACTTACTATGCTGTAGTGATTTAACATTACCTATGAAATGAAAGAGCAGTGGTTGTCATCGCTGTTTCCGTTCACGAACAGCCGAATTCAAGTGACTACCAATGGATGGTTGGATTAAAGGGCAGTATATCGAATTTTCTAAATTTTCGGAATTAAGAATAAGCAAATATATTCATCATCAATGTTTATGGATGCCGTAATAAAGAACTAGCCCTGTCTATTGGCAGAGTATTTTGGAAAAAAAAACGTTCTACAAATGATAATATTAAAGATTGTATAACTTTTTGAATTGGCTGACAAGTTATCGCAGCTCATTCACTGTCAACTGAAAAATTATTTTCCACCTTTAGATTAGTCCGACGGTTGGCATTAGAGCACCGAAAGTGAAGCAGTACCGGAATGGCCAGTGCCTGGGAGGGTGAACTCTTCTCTCGACCGTGTACGTTAAATGGAACGCTGGTGGCCATAAAATCTGCCGTGGCTCCAATGTCCTCTTTGTTCAAACGATACCTCTGGGGATGCCAATCCAATTGCTTGGGTCTCTCATCTAGAATTGATTCAAAATTAGGAGACCACTCAAAGGGCCAAAGTTGGTCTGCCTATTTTGTGCGCCTATAATGAAACAGACCAGTATCGCTTGCCGTCATAGAGGTAAAGTCTAATACAGGTAGGTCGTTGACATGGCCATTAGAAAGAAAAAAAAACCCTTTCGATTAACCCTTTTAGACCCCGAGGACACAAAAATCACCTAGTGTCGTACAGGATGGAATCCTATCCTAATGTGTACACTTAAAAAAAAATAAATAAATAAATAAATAAAAAATCCTCGAAAATTTAGTAATCAGGATTTTATATTTAGTTTTAGTTACAAATTCAGTATCCATTATCAAAAGAAAATATATTTAATTCAAGGAAAAATCAGGTTAGAACGGGTTAATGTCATAGAGGAAGGCTGGGGTTAATAGGGTCGAAGATGCGTAACAAGTTGGGTAGTGAAAGGCTTCAAAAATTAAAAAAATGGAAAAGAAAATCTAAAACACTTTCATATTTTAAATACGCACTGAAGTGCTACATGTTGAGCGTATCATAATCCATTCGCCGCCCCTATTAGTCTTTCCGCTTCATTTCGTAGGAAGGTGTATCATAATGAATGTGTTTGGTCCTATTTGCTATCCTTGATTCCTTACGTTAGAAACTGAATCATAATCCATAAGTGTGCCGTATTTGTCTTCGTTGTTCCATAGAACACTTCCTTGGAATTAAAATGTATATTAAAATCGCCTATTAAAACTGTTTTACAATCTTTGTCGGACATATTCTAACTATACTTCACCTTTATAACTAGAAGTCCGTTGTAGAGGCAATTACAACAGACGCTAGAGAAAACATTTAACGAAAAGAAGTCTTCACTCAATACATTTAATCCTCGTCCACCTAAAATAAATAATTTCATATTCAATTTCTATTATAGACCCAAATCGAATTTAATGCTCTTCTCTAAACGCGCGGGAACTTTTCGCATTTGAACCATTTCGTTTTGTGTACACAGCCCCTCTTATATGAATGCTTCATGCAGACGATCCTTTTAATGCAAAAATAAAGATAATACTATGTAATCTCGAAAAACTACTTCAGACGAATTGGGATTGCAATTTTCCCTTCAAAGCCTGATGACCGTGACTTCAATAGGCCGTCATGTCAATTGCGACAGCTGATTTTGTCACGGATTTTGTTACTTTTTTTCACTCTCAGAAATAAAATGTAAAATGGATCGGAAAGTAGCGAAAAATATCTTTAAAATTAGGGAATGGGTAGATTTTCGGATTTTTAAAGTAGCGCAGATGGTTTTCTACATTTTTTATACATAATTATGAAAATTTTCAAGCGGATCGTACAAACGGTGTAGATGTTACTAGGCATTTTGTGCTAAACTTTTTTAATCTTTTTGGAGTAATGGTGGTAAAAGTTTTATCCTGGACTAGGTACCCGGAATCGTTATAGAATCAGTGAGTCATTGATCAGCATAACTATATAGTAGGATAAACAGTAGGGTTTGGAAGAAAATCTCGTCAAATATAGAAGATATTGCCAAACTTGGTTCAGGTCTAGGGATTTATTTTTTGGCGCTAACTTGACAATAAATTACCAAAAATGGCCAACCCTAGCGACTTTTGACATTTCACAAACCTCGCTGCTATCTAGCAATCCTTGAAAAGTGATTTGCCGTTTCGACGGGTAGACAAAAATCCTTGTCAGAAATTGATGGTTTTAAGGTGGTAATAAAACTGAACAGATACCTTAATAACAAGGGAGAATTAAAAGAACAATAATATGAGCCTGATTCTAATATGAAGACGTAAGTGCATTTGTTACTACTTTTAATAAAATTAGTATACTGCGAATCAGTGCTCTAAATAAGATTTTAAAACTGGAAACTGAAAATATTCCGGTAACGGCAAAATCTTAAATTTTCGTACTTTCGCAGTTGCAGTTTTTTCGCTTAAATTTAACAAAATGCAATCAATGATGGAATGAGAAGAACAAACAGACAAAAAGGCTTCACTTTTCTTGTGACAATTCTGTAATTTTATATGTAATCTTAAAATGCATCTGAGGTTGGAAGAAACAATTTAACCCTCTCGTCACTGAATTATGAAAAATCAGAGAAAAAAAATCTGTCTAGCATTTAATGCATCTGAAATACTATTATAAATCATGCAAAAATATTTTTTTCTAATTTCGATTAATATTACATTTTTCTAATATTAATTTCAGCATTTTCGAAGCATTTTGTTATGCTAAAATTAATTTAAAAGGATGCACATATTAGGTAAAGGTTGAGGAATAAGAAAAAAACTATACTTACCTTAAAAAGAAAAAAAACTGTAAAAAAGCAGCGTAGATATTTTCTTAATTTTTCTCATGAAACAATGAAGCGAAAACTGTAAAAATGATCTAAATTGACTAGTACTGCAATCTAGGCACGATTTATGCATCTAGTTAAAAGCCTCATATACTTTCTACATGAATTAATGATAATGATATCACTGAAAGAAAAAAATACTAAATTCAACTGTTTTCTCTCTAAATATTGCTATTTGAAGTAGGAGCCTCATATGAGATTCGGGGTGACGAGAGGGTTAAATATTTGAAGGCTAAACTTGCAGTGAGAGCTATTGAACATCGAGGCTATTTGGGCTAGTCTCACGGCATTTTTAGTAGTCGCCGAGACTTATTTCGAGCCCTGCTGCAAATTAAATATGTTTGTTCAAAAAGTGGGTTATTTAGTTCATTATTTGGTTAGACTATTTACTTCTCTAGTATCTAACAAATAATAGTACGCTTTTTACGATCAAACAGTGTTGTGTACGTATAAAGTAAGTTGTTCAAAATTGTTTGTTATTTTGGAGTGGTTGGGGAAAAAAAAAAAAAAAAAAAAAAAAAAAAACTTTTTTTTTGGGGGGGGGAGCGGGTTGGAGGTTGGGGGCAGGTAATAAACCCTGAGGGGCGCTTCATTTATTTTGCACACAGGCGCTGGCCATAGTCGGCGCGGTACTGGATGAAAGCCCCAGTTATCTAGTGTAAATATATTTTCTCGGAGGGGGTGCGTGCCCCCTGGACCCGCCTTTGCCACAAATACTTAAAGAAAATGGCAAAAGCATACGAAGGACAATTCGGAGATGCAGTCAAAAGCAGTCACTGAAAATGTAAAATTGGAGATACCGGAGCTTAGAGTCGGAGTCTCAGACGGTGCTCTAACATTTTTTACACTTTCCAACTAGGCATGGATGCGAGCATTGGCGGAATCAGATTTTTTTTTTTTTTTTTTTTGAGAGGGGATAATTTTTTTAAAAAGCTCATTTGATCCAAATAAAATGTACAATTACAGCAAAGTGTTACTTCGAACTAATGTAAAATTTTTGGGAGGAGCTAATTTATAAAAGAAAGCTCGTTTTACCGATCCAAAGTGTATAATAAAGCAGAATGTTACCCTCTATCATTGTGTTTGGGGGAGGATAAAGCCCCCTACACCCTCCCTTTGATCCGCCACTGGATGCGAGACGAGACGAGGCTGAGATTTGCAGCTGTTATGCGTTTTTATCGTTACTAAATAGGGATTGTGCAAGACGAGATAAAGGTTTGTAGCTTTTTTACGAGACGAGACATGATCTGTTTTTCATCTCGCCTCCATCCCTATTTCCAACAAAGTTGGTTGTTCACTGCTGACACCGGTGTTAATGTTTTCCTTTCAGTTAAAATACAATATGAAGAGCCTTTTTTTCGTTATTGCTGATGTTAATTTAAATGTAATAATGAATTAGTACTGATTCTTTCGTTCTCTTGAATGTTAGAAATGCATTCATGCACAAGATAAAAATATAAAAGCATATCGATATCGATAACCTTGTTAAATACGAAATGATATGACCATCTTCTTAAAATGGACCTTAAAATTATTTAGACTAAAAAATGAAATATTTTAAGTTGCTTTAATTTTCTCGTTGATCAATAGGGAGTTAGGCAAAGTAAGTAGTAATATTTTCGCAATCGTTTCATTTCTTGATTAGTATTAATTATACAATCAGTTAAGGCTATTATTATATACAGTCAGTATGAAATATAATTAGTGTAACTTCATGACTTTTGCACGAGCAGAAGAAATGTTCTAGAATAGTTATTTTTCGATGCCAAATTTGCACTAATTCTTGTGCTGGCAATGCAACCATTACCAACTAAAAAGGCCCTCATTATAGAATAAGTTGTCGCAAAGTACAGTTTAAAATCGATCGCAAAATTTGTACCTAATAGACAAACAAACATACAAGCAAGTAAGCGAGTTAAGATTGCATTGTCATTCAGTTCTGACTAAGTTTAAAGTTTCATGTTCCAAGCACATCCTGAAGTTAGTGTAAAATCGAATGCAAAAGTTTTACTGAACAGACAAGAAAAAAAGTTAATAAAAAAGGCATAAAAGCAAATGGTTGGTTGCTATCAACGTGAGCTAACCATAAAAAGGATTTAGCTCACTTTGAAGAAACTTGAGTAAAGAAAACACAAAAAGCGCTTTTGCAATTGAATCGGTGAGTGCAGAAACCACCTCAGTCACAAAAAGGAAATTTTTTTCAGGAGAGAGAAAAAACTCCATAAAACTTCATAAATTAGGTAATATTTGCATGACAGAAACACAAATGCATGTTATGACAGAGGAAAAAAATAAGTTTAAATATTTGAAAATTTGGAGGAGTTATGAAGTTTTTTCTCTCCCCTGAAAATAATTTCCTTTTTGTGACTGAGGTGGTTTCTGCACTCACCGATTCAATTTCACTCAGTTCCGGTATCGCGTCCTTTCAAGAACAG
Organism: Cheiracanthium punctorium; assembly: GCA_038373885.1. Lineage (NCBI taxonomy): Eukaryota > Metazoa > Arthropoda > Arachnida > Araneae > Cheiracanthiidae > Cheiracanthium > Cheiracanthium punctorium. The sequence continues at coordinate 647,184 of JAWZYV010005666.1, forward strand.
TTGCAGATAAAGTTAAATAAATTTAAAAAGTAAGAATTAAGTAATTTTAATTTAACAAATTAAAAATTAATAAATCCTACAGAGGGAATCGAATCCAAAACATTTTCTAACAGAATCTTATTTGCGTTTACACCACTACTTAACCAATAATTAACTGTTCCCGTCGTTGCAAAGAAAAAAAAAATCGTTCCCGCCCCGTTTATGTAACGATGAGAAGGAATACGTTAAAGCCAGCAAGAATAAGGCAAATTTTTATTTTAGCCATTTTCCTAAGAATATAAATATATTACAGTAGTTTTCTCCCTCTATTTTGATCGAACTATGCATGTTAGTTTAGCTCTGTCGGACGGAAGGTATTACTTCATCCTTAATTAATATTTGGGTTCAGGAGCAAGAGTTTAACAAAATCTATGGCTCTTATATGCATTCATCTCGGTTATACCTAAGTTCATGATGGGCTTTATTTGAAAGTACAATTTTACACAACAATAGTTAGACCAACACGTCCATCCATGGGCTAATAGGATTTGAACCCGAGACCAAACCGCTCACATAGCGACCGGCAGCGACAGGTGCTCAGATACGCGCAGCCGTCAGGTCCCCAGCCTATATTAATAATTTTTATTTTGTTTGCACTTCTTTTAGATGCACTTTAAACGATAACTGGCTATAAGCCATAATGTGAAAGACTACTGGGTATCCTATAATATATGTGTGTAGCATGTATATGTATATATACATATACATGCTACACACATCTTTTTCAATAGGGTATATGATATAGTTCATAGCATTAACATGTATTAATTTCTTAGTAATCTTTCGTGCTTAGAGGACATACAGACAGACAAAACGGAGATCCTACTTTTCAACTTAAGGGTTAAAGAGGCCTACGTGCACGTGCCTACAGGACTTTTGCAAAACTTCATCCGGCAGTTGCCAAATTCGTCGAAATTTACAGCAATTCCCGGGGCCCTCCTTTCCACAATGCCACAGATATTAGAGCAAACACATGAGCCTCCGTTCCATACAGACTCCCCCTGCCGTACAGACACAGCCCCCCTAATACACTGCGGTACGCGCCCTGTTTACAAGCTAGCCGTACGAGAAAAGGGAGGGAGAGGGCGGGAGCATCCGTAAATAGCTTCGGCGGCGCCCCGGGATCTGAATCGCGACCTTGAGTTTTGCAAGGCATCGAACGCCCCTGACGACCGTCTCGGCAGCCCCCAAAAATAGCAACCGTTATCCCAGGGAACTTCTGTCTTCTCCCGGACTGCTTTCGTCACTCGCTAAAGCAAGCGGGCACTTCTATGGGAAAGGAGGCAGGTAAGACGGCGGAGAAGGTGCAAGGCGCCCTTTGTGTAACTTTTTGTCTCGCACACTTCATAACGTTATGTTCGAGTCCAGGGGTCGGTGATTAAAAAAATGGGCTAGATACTTTGGTGCACAAGTACTGTGATCTTTATCGTCTGTAATCCTTCTTTTTTTTTTGAAATGGCGGGTCTTAACCATGATTTGGAGGCATTGGCCGGCCGCTACTAAGGCTGGAGTTGTTGGTAACTTCACTATGGGGGCACCTAGTAGATGGACCAACGCTGCCCCTATTAATAGGGACGGACACAATGACATATCTATTCTCTTTAAATGGATGCAAGGAAACGATGGAAGAGATCTCCTCCTCGTGCCCATCGTTGCTTCCCGTCTTAGAGAAGCCCACCATTGCGCTTGCTTACGAATCAGTTATAGCAAGGCATTCAAATATCTATGCAACGATGGACACTAAAGGGAAGCCTCTGTCACCACAATCTTCGTAACGAACGGGTCACACATGTATTAGATAAATAGGCCCAAATGAAATTCATTCGAAAGATGTTTTGCAACTGATGATTTCGGCATGGTTAATCATTATACCTTCAGTTTAAATTAAAACTTTATCTTATTTTTTTATGTTTAACCCTTTGAGGCGCAACCCTTTCCCAATGCTGAAAAAAACGGCAGCCGTTGCCATCGCTCGACTTAACTACCAGCAAGAGGGCGGAAGATCGAAACGTTATCGCGTGCCACAGATCTAGAGACCCTTTTTTGACGACAGCTGGCTGTGCCAGATCTAGACACCCTTTTTGACGACAACTGGCTGTGCCGGCACAGCCAGCTGTCGTCAAAAAAAGGGTCTCTAGATCTGTGGCACGCGATGAAAGTTTCAATCGTCCGCCATCTTGCTGGTAGTTAAGTCGAGCGATGGCAACGGCTGCCCTTTTTTCAGCATTGGGCAATCTATCCAATTGTTCTCGCATTCTTCCATTTTTCAGCAGATGTCAGTGCTGTTAAAAATAATCGTGACAGTTTTTTTACGGGAAATCACGGGCTAAAAAGTAAAGGATTCTCGTTGAGCTATGTAACCCGCAACTATTTTTATAGAAATCAAATCTATTCTTCATGACTGGCAACAGTCAAAGCGTCAGAGTTTGGTGTTCCCAGAGCGGGAACACTGCGCGTTAAAGGGTTAAGAAGTTTTGCAAGAGCTAGTATGCATTTGTTGAGAGCGGGCGCCCTCTTTTATTCTTGCGCCCTTGTGCAATGCACAACTCAGCGTAAGCGACCCTGGGGTATATTGTTGCCATTTTTGAAACAGCAGGGAAGGCTGGGGGGGGGGTCGGAATGCAGCGCCCGAAGTGGAAAACAAACGGGCATGCATGCGACGTTATCCCTTGATTTAACACCCTCCTCCCAACCGTTCTTGTAATTTGTGCAAGAGCTTCCGGAAATATCATTTTTAGAAGTCCTGGTGGCTCCCCAGGAGAAATTTCAATTCGGGCAAAATATTTCGTGCTGGGTTGTGTGTACACGAGGGGATTGGCTGATGTTAATTATTCCTCTTCGAGTTTTCCAGTGTACAGGGCAGGGAATACGGAAGTTTAATCTTTCTACAAGGAACAGTGTTTGACTACACTGGATATTGGGAATTCCAGAATATTTGAAATAATAAACTTTTTTCAAACACGTTCAAAAAAATAAAAGTAAATAGTGCCAAACGCAATAGAATGCAATGCTTATTTTCGCTTCAATAATGGTTCCCAGAAGATACAGAAGTTTTAAGCCTGAAAGCAACGCTGGATTCAGAAGGGACATTTGCCGCAAGTATCATTGTAATAAGGGAACAAAAATGTTAAGGAAAAGGGCACTAAAGCACACTTTCTTTAGAGTGTAGAAGATTACCCCCCCCCCCCACACACACACACATACACACACAAACACGCACTCTTCGGGCTTTTTGAAATTTGAATTTATATCTCTTTTTTTACAGCAAGAAAAGTAAATCATGATAATCACATCGTTTATAAAGCGCTTCCTAGCACGGTTTTATTTGTGCTTAAGGATTAAAAGCGACAAGCACATCACAGTAAAGTTTTTAAAGCAAACAAACTAGGTTATACACTTAGAAAAAAAGTAGCACTGCTTTCTCTCCTAATGCAATACGTTCTTACTTATTATAGTAAACCTATATAGTAAACCAAATAGTAAACCTATTTGTCGCATGAAACTTTCAGAAAACATTCTTAAACAAAAAAATTGCCTTCAAAAATGGGCAGAAGAGTTATCCTTTCAAGAAAATATTGTAAAATTTCGTCTGTTTCAGATTTTCCTCTAAATGCCTCGTAACTCTTGAAGTTCTGTACTTGTAATGTTGCATAGAAAAACTTGTAAAGCGACATTCTAAATTTTTAAGAATCTGCAGCACAATAATATTCTTTAAAAAGCTGTTCAAAACAAGGCTGACTTCTTAAAATAACAGTTTTAAGCAAGTGCTTAACAGTTGCAAAGACACCTGTCCGGTCTTTAGGATAATGGGTGAAAATTGATTAGCCAATGAGACACTTTTTTTTACCTGTAATTTTTTACCTTATTTTTGATAGTGAGCATTACTTTATAAGCGTACCTAATATGAGCTCACTGTCAAAAATAAAGGTGGGCATGAATATCAGTGGGGTAATCATGGCCTGAGGATATATACAAGTAATAATACCAGTGGAATTTTTAAAAAATTCATAAATGATAAAATTTCGCAAAAAATCAGGTTTAAAGCTCTTAATGTATTTTTCATGAAAGTTATTATCATTAATTTCAAACATTTTTAAGATAATAACAAGCACAAATAGCATGTCAAAATTTTCAATAAACGGGTTTGATGATCTGGTGTTCAAAGTTATTTGGCGCAAAAGGAAAATTTTTAGGCACATTAATTCTGATGAAAAGTATGAATGTTGGTAACGCATTTCAGAGCATTTCACATGCTGTTACTTTTTCTAATGCAGTTAAACATTTTTAAATTCATGGTCATAAATATTCCACTATTGTTTTTTAAAGTGGAGTAATTAGGACAATGTGTACATACATAATAGAAAAGGTCATTCTGATTTGAAAAAGCTTATCTTACATAGTTTAAAAGCAGTAAGGAAAAATAATTTCAAATTAAGCGTAACTGTTTCTTTGTTAAAATAAATAGTTACCGGATGTCTTAAAAATGACCGATGAATTTTGAAAATCAATTAAAAAAAAGACGGAATGCGATATGTATCGTTTGCGGCCTTGTGCTTAGAAAATCAGGGAATTTCATCCCACCAAATTTCAAATTTAGTTAATATTTTAACCCATAGGTGGCGCTGAAAACTATGAAAAAATAAAAACCTGTATGAAACTTTTGCAAGGACTATTGCAAAAAACTAAACAATGACATTTTCAATGTAACCCCCATTTGCTGCAACAACGTAGCGCAGTCTGAGGCAAAAATTTCCAAACATCGTTCAACCATGTCACTTGGGATTGTCTCACATGCAGTACAGATGTGCTGCTTCAACTTCGCAATTGTTTGTGGAGTTTGGCGGGATATCATATCTTTAGGTACCCTCAAATAAAGGGTCGCAGGGCATCAAGTCTGGCGAATAAGGAGGCCATGCCATGCTACTTCCTGCATGCAAGTCGTAATCCAAGGCAATTACCAGCTCAATGTTAGTTCAAGAAATCAAATACAGCAGACGTTCGATGTGAACAAGCACCATCTTGCATGAACCAGGAGGCATTCGAACAGTCCTCCAAATCACTATGAATCCCCACACATTCTTTCAGAATCCCAAGATACCGTACATCATTTATCGGCTGCTCTCGAAAAAAATTCTTTGGAGGAAACCGCAGCCCATACCATTATTTTTGGTGAACGCAGGGATGAACTTTCAGCAATATGAGGATTTTCGCTTCCCCAAATCCGCGAGTTCTGTTTGTTGACATAGCCATCGAGGCATGTCGATGTTGACATAGCGCTCCGTCTGAGAACCATATGTTGCCAACATCGAGTTCACCGTCATCCACAAGTTGCAGCATGGCGTTCGCGAAATATAGCGTGCATTAATGGCATTTGGACTGAGGGGTTGGTGAGTCTGGATTTTGTACGGGAACATGTGAAGGCTATGGCGCATCAGATGGTGAGTGCTCATTCTTCGGAGTCCTGTACAAGATGCAACACGGCGTACGGAAGTCCGGGGCCGCTGTTGGATAACCTGCTGTACGGCTTCAGCATTCGACTCAATAACTGAAACGCGTGGCCGCCGACATTTCCAATACGGTCATCATTCACGCTCCCCGTTCGTTCGAATTTCTAGAATAGAGTCCTTATGGCATTGTCTGACGGTCCGTTTCTCACATTAAATTTTCTTTGGACACTGCGCCTCGTTTGAACAAAACTGTGTTCCAGGCGGGGGAACTCTAACCAGTGCCTTATTAGCGCATGGGCAAATCGAAACTTTGCCCAGGGCCCCCGCCTCGAAAGGGCCCCCAATTTCAAATGTTGTTCTGAAATATTCTTTTTTATATTGAAATTTTATGAAAAATGGAACAAATTTCATAGATAGGGGCCTCCAAATTCATCAATGTCCGGGCCCCCTTGTTGGTCATAATCAGGCTCTGACTCTAATAAATACCCGCTGTTGAACGGGAAAAAACCATTTTGGTAGAGTGGACTTGCAATCTCAACAGCACACGCTGTCAGCTTGACGACGAACTACGGAATGGCTAGCTGAAATAGTTCGTTTTAACTATACCTGTTACAGATCGCCTACAGCGCCATCTCTTGCTAGAAATGTTAATAGGGATGGACGCGAGACGAAAAATTGGCGTCTCGCGTCTCGCAAAACAACCGAAAAGCTTTGTCTCGTCTCTCAAAAATCCCTATATCATAATGTTAAAAATGCTTGTCTCGTCTCGCAAAAAAACTGTAAATCTCTGTCTCGTCTCGCAAAAAGTCGTCTCGCGTCCATCCCTAAATGTTAACTAAATTTGAAATTGGGTGGGATAAAATTCCCTGAATTCTAAGCATAAGGCCGCAAACGATACATATCTATCGCATTCCGTCTTTTTTTTTATTGACTATCAAAACCCATCAGTCATTTTTGGGATGGACACCCGGTACTTTCTCGTATTCAAGTTAAAGTACAGTTTCACATTACGTCTCACAAATTTCTTGTGAATAGCCGTTATATGAAAATGTATTTTTTTTTTTTTTTGGTTTACTCAAATTTTTTATGGGCAAATGTCACTCGGAAAATAGAGTTCATCTGCAGTCATGTGATTTAAACTGCTGTATTGTAAAACTTGTGTCACTGAAAAAATAAAATGAAATCTCTTAACAGACGACATGCGAGGGACAGTTTCTGCTTTTATACGGTCTTAAACACTTATTTTGACTTTTTTAATTTTTATGTTATTATGTCTTAAAAGGTCAACACATTATTTAATACAATTTCTTTCAATTATTTTCTATAATTCTTACAGTCAATAGCTGGTTTTTTTATAAAAAGAATAAATTTCAACACGTCTTGGCAAAAAAAAGCCATTTAGATTTAATATATAGTAATTATAACCTTATTACTCAATTTCAATTACTTACGCACTAGGGAAACTATAATCACAAACAAAAACAAGATCATTAGTTTCAATTGCTGCAACAAAAGTTGTACGCAAAGCAGTGGCGGATTAATGCAAGTTTGTCGGTGGGGGTGGTTAGTTAGAAGATTGACATATACATCTATTTTATGGAAGTAAAATGGGATCTTTTACATTAATTTCTTTTATCTCGGGGGACCCCCCTCCCTTTAATCCGCCCTTGACGCAAAGGTATCGAGGGAAATCAAGTGGTCATAATTACTGAATTTTTTCTCAATTTTAGGATTTTGTTGGGGATAATTATGACCACCTGCTTGCATTTTAAGCAAATAATCCTAAGGAAACAAAATTACTGCTACGCGTTTTTAAAATATCAAAGTCCTCCCACTGATTAATTAAAACAGTGTTTTTCTATAATTAAAAGAGTTACGAATTCACAAATTTGCAAAAGTGGTCATAATTACCCCCGCCCCAAATAAATTTTGACCTATATTCCTGACCCTAAATAAATTTTGTATTGTTCGAAATGAAGAAAAGTCTTTGATTACGTGCTTTAAACAACTAGGCCCACAGATCTTAATGTCTTCAAAGACTTTTGGGTCTCACTGTAAAAACTATTAACACACAACTATTTATAATAGAGCACATAGCATTAGCATATACGTATTATTTTGTAAAAATTGTTCAAAGTAATCATTGTGAAATCGCTAATGTCTATTGACTGAGTAAGTAGACAAACTGAACTGAATAGACAAACTGAAATCATAAATACTTTTCAATTTTATTCTCAGGTGTTAGAAAGATGGTAGCAAACTTTTTTGTGAGAAATTCGGTGTTTTCTGCCCCCCCCCCACAAAGCTCCTTAGCAAAGTATTTTTTGCCAATGTGCTTGAAGTATTGTATGCTTACTTCTGCAAGTAAAGTTCACGGCTTTTAAAAATGCTCTTTAAAAGAATTTTGTAATATAGTTATTAACAAAATAAATACCATTAACGACAACAAAAAAAAATTACTTTTACTTATTTTACAGTATTGCATTATCGTTTTGAGTAACAGCTATACCATCTTCCGTTTAAGTTGTTTGCGGATTTTTACTGGTCACATGAAAGCGCATAACTCAGAATTTCCGAACTAACATATATATGCTGATTCTTGATTATGTAGAAAACCCACCCCCTCTCTTTTTTTTTTTCAAGGAAAGGTGGGGAATAAAAAGAACAGGTGGAACAGACTTCGTAAAAAAGAGTTCAGAAACATCCCATTACAAGTTATATTTATACTAAAATGGAGTAGGACCTTTTTTCTAATGTTGGCAACGGATATAAATTTGCAGAGGTGCTAAAAAAAAAAAAAAAAAAAATCACAACAAAGTACACCTTACACTTTACGGAATTACAGATGCGAAACTGCCAAGTTCGAAATGTAAGGTATTTCGGCAATGCTTTTGCAGAGCTCACATAATGTACTTGGGCTAGCACATTTCTCTCTGGGTAGGCAAAAGAGATGAAACGATTCGGAGTGCGTTGATGCAAGTCCCACCTCTGGATCCACAGAAAGCTAGGCGCCAGTCCAAATAACCAGAGGTGTGTGTGAGGGGTTCTCATTACGTAACAGTACAAGGAATCAACACAGTAATAACAACTGTTGACTCAAGTAAAACCTCACTTCTCAACGCCAGTTCAGGCCGCTAATTTTAAATAGAACATAAATAACTATACTTGCTTTGCCCCAGATCATTAAAAAAACAAGAGAAAAAAAATCGAACGTTTTCCCACCAAACTTCCAACAGGGATGGAAAGTGCCAGGAAACACACTGACAGACGATGACAATAAAAATAAGACTTAGTTAATTTTTTTTATTAACAATTTTTTTACGACAACGTACTAGCAATATATTGTATCTATGACCGTTTCTACTGTTTACAAATAAATCTGTATATATAAATTTAAAAAAAAAATGTAAATCTTCGTTTGCTCATAACCTCAGGGGGCTTTGCTATAATGACAAAATCTGATTTGGGAGCTGGATCCAGCCGCTTCCGATTTCTGTGGGTGTGGAAAATTATCAAAAGTCTCATAAATTAATTTTGCATTTACTATATGTCAGGAAAAAATAAAAATGACATGATATAGGTGCGCAAACGTCCCGGATAAGGTAGTTCTTAGGGAGAGGGCCTAGTAATTTAAAAAAAAACGAAGAAAATGCTTATTAAAACTAAACAGAATGTTCAACAAAGCAAGATGTTATCCTAAAGCACTATTTATTTTTATTTTTTGACTAAGCCCAATAAACAGATAATTCTGTATATTCGCCACGCTAGTCGTGCACCACTATATCAAATCACATTTAGAGCATTTTTTTAAAGCCTGAATACGACAAAAAAAATCTCCCAGCATTCCGAATAACTAATAGCATAATTATTATCTACTCCACACTCACATTTCCATGAAAACGTGCAATAAGTTTTTTGGAGCACAACTTAACCCTTTGAGGCTCAACCCTTTCCTAATGCAGAAAAAAGGGGCATACCATCGCTCGACTTAACTACCAGCAAGATGGCGGACGATCGAAACGTTCATCGCGTGCCACAGATCTAGAGACCCTTTTTTGACGCAGCTGGCTGTGCCGGCACAGCTAGCTGCGTCAAAACCTCCAAATTTGGCGCGAAAGATAAGTTTTACAAATTGAACCCAGTTTAGCGATATCTCCTGCACTTGGCGAAAAATCGTCAAACCTTAAATTAAAAAAATATATATTTGCAGAGCCTGAACTTTCAATTTAAATCTTTTATGATTCAATAGAAAGAAACAGTTTATTTATTTTAATCTCGTGAAAAATGTCAAACTACGTAATCTCGAGGAGTTATTTAAAACTGCACACATTTTATCGGTCTCATGCAATTTTTAATTTATGACGTCACGCTTTTAGATGCCGTAAAAGAAAACCCAGTTATCTCGGTTAGCTCACTCAGTTAATTTTCTAGCGGAGACAAAACGACGAAATTGAAAAGAGCTTTTTTCTCCCTTAAATATAGTGGTGGAAATTGATTTATGAAATTTTTCATATTTCATATGTTATATATGCTATGCATAAGCAATAATTTAAACAACAATAAATCATTTACATTAATAAATAAGAATATATATTCGGCATTTTGAATTTTATATACGGAAATTGATTGACGAAATCTATAAATAAAATATAACTAATATTTTGTAAAGGCTTTCTTCGTGAGTTTCTTTAATACTCTCCTTCATGAATAAAAATAATATTTTCAATATATTATTAATACATTTCAATTAATGTGCACTTCTGACTTATTGAATCTCTCCGTTCTGTGATCGATGTATACTGTTGTCCATTTCCATAAATCATTCGAACAAGTTCTGCCCGGGCATTTTCTATGTGGTCAAGGTCTATACTATTAGGAAGATGGTCTAATAGAGCAACATTTGATTCTTCAAATCAGTTTTTCATATCATTTAAAGCATGAATGCGGGTATTATCCCGCATGAAGATGAAATTGAGGCCATCATTTTACCATGCAAATGATAAAAAGTTAATTTTCTAAGGTTAGGCTGCACTCAAATGAGTTTTGACGACCTTGTGAAAAGACAATTTCACTTTTTCTATTATTAGAAATTGCTGGCTAAACCGTCAAACCTCAGCTACCAAAACTTCTACTGGCTATGGTTCTTCCTCTTTATCTCCAATAGTACTTTAAACCATCGACACCATCTAATTTTTTTCTCGTTAGAAAATATTACCATTTCAATGTATTTATCACAATACTGCAAATGCAGTTGCTTGTGACGATATGTCAAGCTTTCATCTTTGACCATCTGAAGTACTGTATGGAGAGCTTAAAATTGATCTAACTCTTCTAGAACTGAAAAGAAGGCATAAATCAGTGCAAATCTGCTTTGAACTGTAGCCATTTTGCGACGCACTTTGAAGAGTCCTTCTTCTCTGTCCCTTTCAATCAAGCATGGATTGCTCTTTTGACGGGTGATCGTAGACCTACCAAATTTTGTATGGAAATTCTCCAGGGCGGGTCCCGACATACCTCGAAGCGATTTTTTCGTAATTCGAATTATTTTGGGAGATATCGATAAAAAACGTGTCGCAAAAGGCTCATTTTTTCACTTCGCCATTTCGCAATTGTAACTCCGCAGTGGAATGAGTGAGAATTTAAGCATATCTAGGTTGCCATATTTAGCATGTTTATTAAATGATTCAGACTCTTGAAGTAAAAATAAAAGAATGACTTTTTTTTTATTTAGATTATTTGTAAGGTTGTTTTTTAATTAAAATATCGTGTGCATGTGAAATCAGAGCAGGAATGAAATGTTTTATACTCAAAAGAAAAATAGAATTTGGAAATTTTACGAGATTAAAATGTGCAACTTTTTAATTTGGCGAAAAATAAAATGGTTGATGTGCGATTTTGAGGAGATGATTCTAACGCTTGGCGCAATTTATCGTAATTTTATCGTCTGCTGAATACACCTGAGAATAAGTTTTTGAAATTTTCATTCAGTTGGAATTGTGCATTTTTCTGCACAGCTTTTCTCCATCTATTTCTAATGTATTACATCCAGAAAAAGGATGTTAGAAATATCAATTTTAATTTTGTTTAATCACACTCATCCAGCTTGACATATCGGGATGGGGGAGCTATGGGGGGGGGGGAGCTTGATATATCGTCACAAGCAACCGAAACACTTTCAGATTTTAAATACGCACTAATGCGTATTTAAAATCTGAAAGTGTTTCAGATTTTCTTACATTTTTTTTTTCCTTTCCGTTTTTTGATAAAGGCCAATATATCCAGAAGCTCTTCAGAATTAATATAGGACGAAAATAATTTGTTCCTTTTTGTAGGTTTTTATCATTTAACCATCTTATTTTTGCAACCAGGAACGGCCCGAAACAGTAAGCATCGCATCTGGGAGCCGGCTTCGAAGGGGCGTCATTTCGAACACAAAAACTAAGTAGAGAATAAAAGGGGGCGCCACTTACCCTAGGGCCGCTCCTGTTTTTAAGCATCTTAATTTTAAATTCCATTCAGAATCTGAGAGATTTCAGTGCCAAGGAAGCCAGTGAGGAACAGGATTCTCTCCGAACGGGATTTATTAAGATGGCAAACCAACTGGTCGCCGGAGGCGGCTAGTTTAATTATACACTACACCAACTGATCTTTTAAGTAATTTACTGATTTGAGGAAGATATTTACCACATTTTAAATGAGTATCGATTTTGCCTCTTTCAATCTTAGGCAATACTGGTCCCTTACCCATCGAGACAAATGGGACTTAAATTGCTTTCTTTCGACTGGATAACATTTTGTAGAACTTCTGCGCACTGTACGCAGGCTTCATCTTTTGCTCAAACGCGTCATTAATAACTAATGAGAAAGAACAGCTACATTTTCATACATTAATTTCCATGTTATTCAGATGGAAAAACAAATAAAAAACCTTTTTTTTTTTTTTGTTGTTTATGAAAATGTGTGAAAATTCCTTTGCAGAAATATTTTGTGAATAAGAAAATATGCAGAATATTAAATTTTAACCAATTTGAATGCGCAGTTCAATAATTTTTCTGAAAATGTTGTCATTTCATAAATCAATTTCCACCACTATATGAATGTTATGGAAGAATGTCATCCGACGTTAAGAAAACCCTGAAAGAAATACTAAATTTTCTTTGATATATACGGAGCCTCGGTGTTTTAAATAACCAAGAAAACATCTCTACTTTTTTTAAAAAAGGTTATGTATACTGCAAGACGAAATGCGAGTCTCAAAAATCAGGTGAAAAGCAAGAGATGTTTGCGTTTGCACTGCCATTCAAATAGGGCGGTGACAACGGCAATAACTTAACCCTGCTTGCTCCATTCGTCGAGGGGGAAGCGGGGGAGCGATCCGGTCGGCGTATTTCTCGCGCGAGTCAAATGTATTTTTAAAGTGGGTGCTATGTTATTGGGGCATGCAAGTTTAACCCTTTGAGGGGCAACCCTTTCCCAATGCTGAAAAAAAGGCAGCCGTTGCCATCGCTCGACTTAACTACCAGCAAGATGGCGGACGGTCGAAACGTTCATCGCGTGCCACAGGTCTAGAGACCCTTTTTTTAGGACAGCTGGCTGCGTCATTATTCCTTATTATTCTTTATTTCGTAAAGCACTTATTTGGAATCTATGTTAAAATCGTGTACTAAAACAGTTTTACAATCTTCGCCAGGCATATTCTAACTTCTCCATTATAATAAACTATATGGTTTGCAAGTTCTTATCCAAATATGAAAGATATCGCCAAAGTAAATTTAGTTTGCGAAAAAACACTCACAAAACATGGCGACTTTCAAGATTTTATACCCCCCCCCCCACGAGCTATAAGGCAACCCTACTGAAAAATGCAGCGGAAACGTGTCGACGATCGATAGAAATTACCGGAGTAAAAAAAAAAAAAGCACTGTAGTGTTAATAATAAAGCAAAATTTAACTTAAAAAGTTGTAAGTACTAAAGAAGTAAACATTTGTTTTGGCGACATTTAATCTGCATTGACATGAACTTAATCTTTTACAGGCCAATATTTCCTATTGGAAACTTCAAGTTAAAAATTTACTGAAAAATTAAATTTTATCAATATTGCCTTGAAAAAATTAGCAGATACAGTTAAAATATGACTTGATTTTCTTGAAATAGAATTTGCATGTCTATCATTAGTGAGAAACTGGGTAAAAAATCATAAAAATAGCTATCTTCATAAATTTTTACGAAGCTATTTTGATACACTCCCCTTCCCCTTCAAACTTAATTCATATCGTGACTGAAATTTAAAAATAAATCTTCCATTTATTCTTAATATTTCACTTATTATTTAAATTACCCATAAAAGTATAGTCAAAGTATAGCCCCTGAAAGTATAGTCAGAAATTACCAATGTTCGCAATTGGGAAGACAGTGAAAATTGGGGCGTACAATTATTTTCCCCATTTAAATGACTAATATCCTAAAATTCTAAAATGACCCCAACATCCAGGCTGCTGATCGGAACCAGTTCATGGATCAAATGGTACGGGTCGCCCAAGGAACATTAAATTATTTCCATTTTATTTACTGCAGTGTATTTCTCTCGGGTTCGTGCTAATTTATACCCCTGTAACAGAAGAAATCTTGTAACTATTTATAATTAGTTTACTGTTTGTTAAACATTTTAAGATTATGAATTAAAATTGCAGTCATAAAATTGAAAATAAATATGCGTTCCTGAAAAAAACGAAACAAATAAATAAATAAAACGAGATTTTTATTGAACAAAAAATACACGTAACATCACTTATACATCAGAATTTTAGTAACATCAACGTATCGAATATTATTAAATCGGAACAATCTAAAAGGTAAATCCACCTTCCTTCCCCCCTCAGCGGTCCGTGGTAAAATTAACAAACGTTGGCAGGTCCACAAAGGTTGGGAAGCACTGCTTTAACTAACACACGAGAAGGCAAAATATGAAAAAAACTAATTAAAAATATGCCTGAATATGAATGCGGTCTGTAAAAGGTTAATACACGAACGAAAGTCCAAATAAATTTTGCTTTAGTCTTTAAGGAGATGCTAACATCTGCCTCTCGACTTCAATGTGTAAAAACCGTTCTTCATCGACCTTTCCCTAGCCAAGTATTCAAGGTATACTCCTGTGTGCCAGGAAGTTGCCCGTTGAAATTTCTAAAAGTGTGATGAATGGTTGCAGCCTAAAGGCCGGCGTCCAGTTAAGTGCGTTTCAGTACGCTATAATGGGAACCCAATGTATTTTTCAGAATCTTGAAGACGCACTGCGGAGAAAAGTGCCCCCACTGAGCGGTGGGCGTGCTTTTGTGGTTTCACGCGTTATCCTTTGGCGGTGGTCATTAAAAGTCAATAAATTCTTCGACCCTGCACTGTATTCCCCCTTGTACAATGCCTTGACCATTAAAAAGAAAACCCCGCTGCGTCCGGAAAAAGACGCAACTGGAAATCGGCCTTAAGCGTTTTGAACTGGTCGGTTTCCATCCAGTCGACTTTGTAACGCACTGTGTCTCTGTGGATGCCCCGCTGGCGAAATAAATGATCGTAATGACACGTCCAAAGAATCAACTCATTAAGCATCGCATGGGCTCCAGAGTCAGCCTTGATGAGGAGATAGCACAATTGTTCCCGCACCGCCCCATCTTGCCAATCACTCACGGTACCACACCACGCTGTCTCATCCTCCGAGAAAGTTATATAAATCGAGCAACCCCCCTCTCGATTGGAAGAAACTCCTGCGAAACAAAGGATTGCTTCTTCAGCTTGTCATTCACCGTTTTCTATTTGCGGCATCACGCGGGCCGTCCTTGTGCCATTTTGTGCGCTCTCGGATCCGTAAATAGCCCGCGTACGGGCACTGACGGGCCTAAAAATACGAATTTTGCGCAAGATACGCTCACTGTGTGTTTGTTTCAGGGGGTATATTCTTATTTTGCCCCGAGTGAGAGGGTCTAGGAAACGGATAAACAGGATCATCATTGTTGTTGGGAATCTCCGGTCAGGCGTTCTTCAAAAGGTGCAGTCGAGGTTTTTCCCAGGACGAAGCGGAACCGATGGCTCAATTGCTTTCGGCTGATGCTTCAGTGGAAAGAGTGATAAGAAAACACAAACATATTGGGAATTATCAATCCTGGATACGTCGACACGGATCCCTCAATTTTTACACGACTCAGGACAGTGCCTTACCTGCTTTGTTGCCTGTATATCGACTGATACTCATACGACAGTCCTTGTATACACATGCACAAAGACTATCCTGCGCTCAGCCAAAAGTACCTATTCTAGTGCTGTGTGGTGCTGTAGATATCTCCATTAGTAAGACAAGTGAGAGGAGAAGATTGTGAGTCCCTGTCAGGGTCCGATTAGCCTCTGAAGTTAGGGGAAGCTTTGTCTCATTTCGGGACCTCTCCCCATTTTATATGAGGAAGGTTTACTAAATTCTACCCGCATTGAAACGTAACTCATAAATGCTAGATATTATTTCCAAACGAATGTGGCCCAGCAAAAGCCCCACATTGACATGCTAATATAAACATAAACATATATAAATGTTGAACCAGATCCATCTTGGACTCACAATGCACTTCAGAGAATTAATCAAATGTTACAAAAGTACATTTTAATCAAGTGGGGTCAAATATCTATAAGGACGTTGAGCTATTCGAGCTGTTTCCGACAGAAGCATAGGATGGCATATGACTGGCTGGTTAACATAATAAAAACTTATTGATGCAAAAGGGTTGGATATTCCAGTCTAATAGAGGAACATTACTAAAATAGTGTAGATTTTCTCTTGCTTCGCAAACTTTCTCTATAAAATCTTTAAAAATGTATTTTATAACAAGAACTGTAATTTTTAATCGCAGATTTTCAGTCATTTTTTCTTGAGGGGGGGGGGGGAGGCTCTCAAAATTTTGGGGGGAAGCTCAAGTTTCCCAAGCCTTTTCATTAATCAGCCTCTGACAACCGTCGTTATACTAGGGAATCACGTCGCGACACAGGAACAATACTGAACTTCTTTTGTAAAAATCTGTTCCGTATATTGTCATGGTCCATTTGTTGTACACACGCCATGTCCGCATACGTGCAATACGTTCAGCCCTTCAGAATGTGTATTCTACTCAAAATGCCTTGAACACTATTGGTTTATTATCGATTTTCAACAAATAAATATCCTGGTTTGTCAATTTGTGACTTGTGTTGCCATTCTATTATTACTTATATCATGAGGCAGATGGGTTTTAGGAGGTGATTTTGCTTCTCAAGTAAACCACTACAAAGTGGAAATACTTTGGTATGTTTTGGCAGAGCCATTGCAAACACTTTTTGTATAGTCTAAAATTCGTACTACACGGGTCAAATAATTAAAAGACAAACATAATTAAAATCGGCATAAGCTATATAAAGAGGCAGAGAGCAGCCAGTGAAGCTGTTTAGTGAATGTAAGTAGCCAACTCACTGTATTCTGCGGAGAGCATAAGGCTCTGAGTTCTGTGCTTTGAAAGTGATATTTTGCTTGTTTTGAGAAGCTTGTTTTTGCATGCTGCGTGTTAATTCTTCATTGTTTGATATTGAGGAACTGTTTATGATTTTCTTCGCGAATTTCCACTGAATTTTAGCCTGTGGAGTTATTTTGATGGGTGTGAAAGCATTTGTACTAAGAGGACTGTTATAAGCAAGTTACTGGCCCTTAGTGCCTGCGAATTTTGTACAGCAGATTGCTAGACGAAGTTAAAAATTTATCGTCCATCCTGACAAGTGGACTGTATACTGGAACTTCTCATATACACTGGACTTTCAAACGACGAATCCGAAGCAGAGGTTTCTGCAGCATAAACGACTTCACCAATTTTCCTTTACCCCAGACTCCCAGAGGGTGTTTTAACCTTTTACCACGCAGTGTTCCCGCTCTGGGAACACCAAACTCTGACGTTTTGACTGTTACCAGTCACGAAGAATAGATTTGATTTCTATAAAAATAGTTGCGGGTGACATAGCTCCACGAGAATCCTTTACTTTTTAGCACGTCATTTCCCGTAAAAAAATTATCACGATTATTTTTAACAGCACTGACATCTGCTGAAAAAAAATGGAAGAATGCGAGAACAGCTGGATCTGGAAGGAAGATAAATACGGTACACTCATAGATTATAATACACTTTCCAAGCAATATTTATAAAGGTGAAGTATAGTTATAATATGCTTGACGAAGATTGTAAAACAGTTTCCGCAGGCGATCAGGCGATTTTAATATAGATTTCGATTCCAAAGAAGTGTTTTAGGGAACAAAAATAAGGCGCACTCATAAATAATGATACACTTTCCGATTTTATGGGATGAGGAAGAAAAATATGGACGATACATGAACTATGATACATTTTTAATGTTAGTGCGTATTTAAAATAAGAAAGTGTTAGATTGTATGCATATATTTTTTTTTCAAATTACTTTTTTTCGCAGACGCTTACTGTATTGTACTTTCTTAGTGATTACCCAACAACATCTTCACTGTATGGCCTACCATTTGGATCTTGAACTGCTATCCTCGTTATACTGTACGCATTTGAAAAAAAAAAATGTAATAGGAAAGGTAAAAAGTACTTAAACAAGCGCATTTTTTTTTGCCCAGTTCGGACTGTGATTTTGATTTTGTTCGAAGAGAATCGTATCTCCAGTCCTTCAAATTCTCAAAGGAAGCACGTTTTCTTCAGTGACAATTAAGAAAATCCAATGTTTTAGTAGAGTGGAACGACTGTTCTTTTTATTAGAAACCAACAAATCTTTTAGATATCATTTCTATGCAAAGAAAAAAAACAGAAATTCCTATTTTATTCGTAAATGTTATTAATCAAAAATACATGTGGCATGTGTATTGATCAATTTACGAACAATGTTTATCATTTTTTTTTATTTACTTATTTACATTTTCTTTATTTTTTAATCATTTGCAATATGATTTATCACTGCAGAAATAAGTTGAGTAAGTCATTTTCCTCGCTTGCGCATTGTTCGCACCAGGAAACAACATTGCCGGTAAAGAAAGTGTAAGATCGTGTCGAAGGAGCCTGAGGATTCGTTTTGCAAGTTTTTTAAAAATAAAAGGGAAGAAAGAAAAATCGTTTGAGAGGCATCGATAATAAAACACCATCCAATGTATTACTTGTAAATTGAATTTGTATAACATGTAAAAGTAATGATGTTTAGAAAAGTTTTCCTTTTAGTAACTTTTAGAATGTATTGTAGGCAATTTATTCTGTGACACCCTGTAAAAATCTGTAAAAGTGCTACCAACCTTTTTTTTGGAGGGGTGCCCATTGCAATAAGCTTACTAATTTGAGTGCGCTTGAAATATACTGGCGGCTCTAAGATTTAATGTAAATAATGTTTGCTTACACAAAGTATTGTGTTCACTGTAATTATTTAATGTCTTGTGGTGTAAAAGACTTATTAATGTTATGTGCACTATTTTTAATAGGGCGAATGCTGTATTACGTGTCAACAATACACATGCATTTCGTGATAAATGATTAATATTTATGAGACACAGATAAATAAATTGAAATCATAAAGACTTCTCAATTCTGTTGAAACTTATTTTGGTACTTACGTATTATCCCGGCGGTCCGCCAAGACGAGCTATTATTTGCCAAGATAAATGCCGAACACATGAAATTATTGATGGTTCGGAATACGATTGGCAACAGTTTGCCAGTACATTTGACGAAAAAGTAGTTTGGAGAGAATTACCGCCGGGATAATACGTAAGTACCCTTATTTTTTCAAGAAAAAATAAACTGCAATTTGAGCATCCAAAACATAATTTAAACATCCTCAACAGAATTTTAAAATATGCATCTATGCAAATACATTTGTTCTTACTTTTGAAATGGTATAATCTGAAAGGGAGAATATTAACGAAAAAACAAAAGTGAAATTGGCTGGAATTTTACTGTACATAATTCTTATTAAAAGAAAGTCATAATTTTTATAGATACTTTGTACAGTTTTGATTTTCATCGTTCAGTGTAATTTCAAGCAATGACTAGAAGACTCATTTTTTCTCATATTCCAAAGGGTTTTTTCACCCCACCCCCTCAAAATTGTTTAAATACAGTTCCCTTTGTTTAATGGGAAGTTTTGAAAATTAGGAATTTTTGATAGTGAATTAACAATTGGCTTTTAAATAATGTTTAGCAATCAGCATCTTTCCATTTGGGAAAAATAGTATGACATTTTATTATAAGAATTATTATTAATGTTTCTAAATGCTTACTGTAAACCACTAAAAGTACATTTCTAGTATAATAAATAGTACCTCCTTAGCAGTAAAATTAGATAAGTATTCAATCTTATTTATGAATCAGTGATACAGAAGGTCAAAGGAAACAGATTTTCTAGATTTAGGATCTAAAGCCAATAATTAAAATAAATACTTCACCTACTTATTTGTTTTAGACAGCTCACTCCAATGGAAACAGCCTTTTTCTGCGAAAGTTCATCAGCGCATTGTAAAACCATAAGTGGCATTGGAACGATTCATGTATGACGAAAATTGGGTGCGTAAAACGTTCGCACAGAAGAGTACTGTAAAGAAACAACGGCAGCGCAGGAAAAAGGTGCATTGGCACGATTCGCATAATTTATTGGAATAAAAGCTATAAACTCTAAATTAACAGGAAGTCAATTGGAAATTTTTAATTCCATTAAAAGCAGTTTCCCTCTCTCTTATGCTGTGGTTCTTTACAGTGCCCGACTTTGCAAATTTTTTAAGCCGCCGAATTTCTTCATACATATACCGCTTCAAAGCCATTTATTGTTTTCCAATGCTTTGATCAATTTTCGTAGAAAAAGAAGAGAGGATTTTGCCATTGGAAAATTAAGAATTTTTTTCGCTGTAATCGTAATCGTGACAGCTGTATTAATTTAAATAATCCCAATACCAAGCGCACACCTTCAAATGTCAATATGCCCGACCAGTGGCTGAACGCGTTTGCGCTCTCAACTGGGAGACGGAAGGTGCCTGTTTCGAAACCAGGTCGCGTCAGCCGACCGAACAGTTCGGAGTTTTTTTCTCCGAAACAACGCGTAAATACGGTTTAGGATCCCTTAAAAAGTCCCCCACGGAGGGCAATCCTCCCCCCCCTCGGCCTAGATCATTCGTGCAGATAATGGGCCATAACAGCACATTCCCATTTCAAATATCAATATCTGAAATTTCTTTTCGATTGGTTGACTGAATAGTCTTTTAAAGGTTCATTTATCTGGATAGTTTTATATATATATATATATACTAGCTGAAGTACCCGTTCTTCGCACGGGAATGAATGGACTTTTTGATATTACGATTTGTGGTGATTACTATTCATTGTAATAAACAGATATAGCAAAATGGATATCGCGTTATATTGTGTCCAATAACCATGCATACCGAATTGCAAGGCAATCGTTTGTACGGTGCAGAAGGCCATGCGGCGTAGCGCAATCTAGTGGCGAGTTTTAGCAAAACGGAAACGGCGAAAATATTTTTCGCATTCAGATATCGATGTATACGAATTTTCATGACTATCGGCTGGACAGTCCTGAAGTTCATGTGTTGACGCGACATCTAGTGGCAAGTTATAGGAAAATGGATAGCGCCAAACTCTTCCCCGTGTTCAAATATCTATGTATACCTATTTTCATAGCGATTATTTGCACAGTCAAGAAGTGATACACTGCAGGGGCATCTAGTGGTTCAATAAAGTACTGATTTGCTACAGCGCCGTCAGGTGGCGAGTTACAGCAAAATGGATAACGCCAAAATATTCTCATTGTTCAAATAGCTATGTATACTGATTTTCATAGCGACCGTGTTCAACTATCTATGTATACCAATTTTCATAACGATCCTTTGCACAGTCAAGAAGTGATACACTGCAGGGCCATCTAGTAGTTAATTAAAGTAATGATTTGCTACAGCGCCGTCAAATGGCGAGTTATAGCAAAATGGATAACGCCAAAATATTCTCATTGTTCAAATAGCTATGTATACTGATTTTCATAGCGACCGTTTGAATGGTCAAGAATTTGGCCTGCTGCAGCGTCATCTAGTGGCGAGTTAAAATAATAATGCATTGCAGTGTCATCTAGTGGTGAGTAACATCAAAAGGAACGCAGTTAGAATATATTCTTCGTGCTCAAATGTGTAAGTATAAAAAATTTTATGCCGATCGGTCGAACGGTATAGAAGTTGATGCTTTGCAGCGCCATTTAGCGGCAAGTTACCTCAAAATGGATAGTGAAAAATATTCTCCGTGTTCTAATATCCGCGTGTACCAAATTTCATCGAAATCGGTTGGACGATATTCGCATAGTAAACGGCTAAACGGAATAGAATTCGACGTTCTGCTGCGCCACCTAGTGGCAAGTTAGAGGAAAACGGATAGCATAAAAAGCTTCTCAATGATAAAAGACTTAGGTGAACCAAATTTCATGGTGCAACGGTGCTGGAGTTTTTCAACCTCATACACACATACCAACATTCATTTTTATCTATAACCAGTATCATTATATATCCCAGTCTCAAATAAAATCCAGTTTCGAATCTAAGCCTCGCCAAAGTGCCAACATACGCCATTTTGCAAGAGTTTTTTCAGGAAATCATTCGAAGCAGCAACGACTTAGAAGCAATCAATATGGGAAATGGTTCGGCCGCCAAAAAGTAAAGCACACATTTATTTGAAAATGTGAATCCCTTAATACAACCGAATTTTTTAAAATTATCAACTATAACGTGTTTTATTCATCGTTACTCCGATGTACTAAATGAGAAGATTTCAATTTTCTGAAATTTGGCGGAATTCCCCCAACTTAAATCAATGTACTCAATTGGCGAGAATTCTGAAGATAGATCGCTTGAAATCCCTTAATAACTGCATTATTTCTTCACGGATCATTAAAATTTAACGCTGTATTCTAATAAAACCCTTGCACTTGTTTTCAAAAATCTATTTCCTTAAGCTCTCAATAAATTGCGCCAAGCCGAAAACTGTGCAAACCGCTAGAACGCACTTACTCGAAATCCATATTTCAGCCATTTTATGTTTTCGCCAAACTAAAAAAATTTATACATTAGCCTCGGAAATCTTCAATTCTTATTGTTTTGCGTGTAAAGCATTACATTCCTGATCTGATTTCCCCTGCACACGATATTATAATTAAAAAAAAATAACCTTACGAATATAAACTAACAAAAAAAAATCATTATTATTCTTTTATTTTTACTTTGAGAATTTGAAACATTTTATTCGGCAAAATCGCCACACATGGCAACCACGATCCTTATTTCACGCTTTTTTCACTACAGGGGTTAGAATTACGGAAAGCTTTTTGCGTGAAGAGCATAAAAAATCTCTTAAATTCCGGGAACGGGTGGACTTTCAAAGTTTTAAAATGGACTACGATTTATTCTATATTATTTTACATATCTGTGCTAAATTTCAGGCCGATAGGTCCATTTTTGTGGATTTGTATACGAACGACATTTTATTCGGCAAAATCGCCACACATGGCAACCACGACCCTTATTTCACACTTTTTTCACTACAGGGGTTACAATTACGGAAAGATTTTTGCGTGAAGAGCATAAAAAATCTCTTAAATTCCGGGAACGGGTGGAATTTCAAAGTTTTAAAGTGGACTGTCATTTATTCTATATTATTTTACATATCTGTGCTAAATTTCAGGCCGATAGGTCCATTTTTGTGGATTTGTATACGAATCAAATCCACAAACAAACAAACAGAATTTCATTTTTATTTATAAGATATATATATATATATATATATCATATTTTCTAACATACAGGTAGCTCTATCTACAGGGTAACACAGAAACTCGTTGTGCCAAGTGAAGAGGAAGCAATGATATTCAAGCGATCACAATATTATGCGTTTAAATATAATTCTTTGAAAAATTGAGGTTCATAACGCTGTTATAATGTAAGCACTAACTTTCCTATTTATTTAGAAAAACAATCTTTCGTGTACAGAAATATGGTTTGATTTACTGAATAAAGTATGTTTTTAGATCGGGGAATTATACTTGCTATGTGTGTTATGTTTATCTGTGTTATCCAGTAACATGACCTAAAATGGGCACACATATTACCGGGTAAAATGATTCATCGGTTGAAATTCTGTACCGGTTTCTAGCAGTACCGGATTAAAACAGCGCAGAGCTTGTAGCAAATGTTTACCAAAGCGCCTTATATTCAATGACTCAGCCAGAAAGCTTTTTTCTTTTTAGAGGTAGGAGTTTACCCTCACTCTAAAGTAGTATAGATAAATTAACTGAGAAAAATAAATGGTGCTAATTATATTGAAATTTATTTTTAGTGCTAATTAATTAGTTAATGGGATTGCTAATGCTAATTAGATGTAAGTAAAACTAAAACTTCTCACGTGTTAGTTTTGGAAGGGGTTTATCCCAAACCTTCCTCCCTCTTGGGTGCACTAATGTCTAGGTTTTGTTTGGTTATGTATGTAAACTCGACAAGTTCGCATACATAAAATAATAATTGTTTCTATAAAAATTTTAAAAGCTTCAAAAACAAAATGTATTTTAAACTGTACGTTTAAACACAGTTTTTCTGGCTCTAAAAATATATACTTGTAAAATTATTCCATTATTTGGAAGGTCTTTACTAATACTAGGTTACATACAGGGTGACTGTTAATTCTTGGTACAAACTTTGAGTGCTGGTACAGTACACTGTAACAATCACATTTTGTACAGGAATGTACGGTCTGAAGCATCGAAGCACAAACGCTGAAAAGAACAAATGCAGGAGACGGAGGAGAAACGTAGTTATTAGTTGCTTCCGTCCCCGGTAGATGGCCACCCTAATAGCACAGATGGTCACAAAAGAGTCGCTATGAATTCACAGAGGGTCACAATTGACACAGGACCGTCACATACTAGTCAGATTGTGACTTGTGAGTGATGTGATTCTACTGTGTGGTCACTGTGAAGTTAATTTGTGACCAGTCACCAGGTGACGTCGCCGTGAAGTCACCATGTGACTAGTATGTGATCGGTTGCTAAGTGACTCCACTGTGAAGTCACCATGTGACTAGTATGTGATCGGTCGCTCAGTGACTCCACTGTGAAGTCACTGTGTGACTTTTTTGTGACTACTGATTTTTTTGGACTTCAAAATGACGTCACACTGACCGCTTTTGCGACTTTGGAAACAGACTCATTTTTTCTAATATTTTGTGGCAATTTCTTTCGTGAAACGTTTAATAAATAAATCCGAAATAGTAATTCAATAAAATCTTGCAGTTATGTAGTAATGGAATTTAGTTTAATTTATTAATTTAAAAATTATTTCGTTTAAGGAAGACAATATTATTCATAGGAAAAATATTATTCTTAAAAATATTAGAGTTGAAAGTTCTAATGACAATGGTGAAAACTAAGTACCTCTGAGTAAAATTAACAATTTCTTTCATATCCCCATGGCATATATGTTTCGATAGCGTATGTAGATTTAAATTTCGGATGTGGGGGAGGACTATCCGGTATTTTACACCTTATTGTTACTAGAGTAAATGCAAATGTCTTAAAATTGCTGTTTTTTAATAATTGCTTTAAGTTTTCGGTTGGGGCCCGGGATCCCTCCCCCCCCCCCTTTAAATACGTCCCTGGTATGTTTGAAAGTTCCGCTAGGAAAAATTTGAGGTAAAACTATGGGTCTAATATATTTATTTTATCTAATGCATGTTTTTCCAATTAATTTTATTTATTTTTATATGAAATCCCTTTTAGGCAAAATATAGCAAAAATATAAATCTTATCCTCATATCTTAATATATATCAAACCCCACATGTCGCACATTACAAATTTATTTCATAACCGAATAAAAAATTTCAATAAATCATTAGTTTTTCGGATGAATACTTAAATAAAACAGCACATCATCTCCTGAAAATAATTTATGTGGTCAAAGAAAGATTTCCAAGATTTTTAATTTATATTTATTAATTATGGTATTTTTCCTCCATTTATAAAATACTTCAGAAAAATTTTTAATTTCCAAAACAAGCCATGCCAGAACTAGCTTTTGCAGCAATCAGTTTACTTTTAAAGCAACCTGAGCAAGGTAATCACAGCGTTGAGGTAACATGCTGGCCTTCGAACCAGTGTGTCGAGGGTTCAATACTGGACCTGAGCGTTTCTTTGCCTGAGAGTTTGGTGCTGCCATCTTGTGCATGTTCTCGGTAACTCTTTTCCCCCGAATTTTTTCGGTGTCGCAAAACTGTCCCAAAGCGACTTCTCTGAAGGGTCGCAATGTGAATACACAGCGAGAGGACATATGGGACTGTGGGGTGACTTTGCTGCGGAGTCGCGGCGACTGTTTGTAACTCTATTGTGACAGTATTGTGTGGTCGCATTTCAGTCACAGGGGAGGTTGTGCTATTAGGGCAGTCGGCGTTGATTTGGAGAAGAGAGGCCATTCTCGTTCCAGTTTTCGTCCATTTACCATTAGAAACCGCATGTGATTTCAACATGATGGGGCGCCTGCTCACTTCACCCTAGATGTTCGTTTAGTACTTGGATGCGACATTTGGCATGCGATGGATTGGACGTGGTGGATCTATATCTTGGCCACCCTGGTCTCCCGATTTGATGTCCCTCGATTTCTTTTTATGGAAACATTTGAAGAATGGCGTTTATGTCACCCAGTAGACTCCGATGAAGATCTCGTAGCTCGGGTATCCGTAGCTGCTGCACGTGTGCGTGAAATTGCTGGTATCTTTGAAAGTGTTTGTCAATCGCTACACCGACGCTGTCAAGCATGTGTCAATTCTGACGGACGAAATTTTGAACAGTTATTGTAAATTAATTTCCTCTTGTAAACGAGGTTATGAAAATAAAACGCATTCCATATCATTAGTGTTTTCCTGTGTTTGGTCTTCGACGCTTCACTTTTGACCATACATTGCTATACAAAATGTGATTGTTACAATGTCATGTACCAGTCCTCAAAGTTTGTACCATGAATTAGCAGTCACCTTGTATTTTTAACTGCTGTTAACTTCATTTATTTAATTAGTTAATTCACAAGAAATCAAACTGAGGAGAGGCAGATCTAGCGCAATTATATACTTCCCCCATTCAAAATATACTGCATGAACGAACGCATTCAAACTGCAGATGCGTATAGTTGGGGGGGGGGGGGCTGTTACTTTCACATACCGCTTAGAGTACTTCTAAAGGCCATTTTATTTGTGATCTACAAGCATGTATGCATTACGTTTCCTGTACATCCTCATAAAAATGATATAAAATATTTTGCTTAAAAACATCCCAATAAGAGGATTGTATCTTTTCAAAATATAGAATAATCAATGTAATAAATAATAAAAAATTCGGATAAAATATTCATTATCATATCACTTTCAAATGTTTTTGCACGAATGTGATTCTTTGTGGAGCAAGAGTATCATAAAACCCTCTTTGTTTTCCGTTTGTCTGGGATTATGGCTTTCCCTATGCCCGACAGTCTTGTCTTCGTGTAAAGATCCTCCCAGTTCTAATTATTTCATCTGAACAAGCTTACTGAGTTTCGCAACCTTAACCTGTGATTTCAACTGGCCAAAAGCAATTCTTTTATGTTGATTCGATTGTGTTCAGACATTGTAAAATAAAAGAAAAATAAAATCTAATATATAAAACTCTCCTGTCACAGTGTTAGTCACCTAACTCCTCCGAAACCACTCGACCAATTTTAATGAAATTTTCTATGTATATTCGTTAGGTCTGAGAATAGGTTTTTAACTATGTCTCATACCCCTAAGTCATAAGGCCGGTCCACCCCAAAATGTTTAGCCCCAGAGTGCTATTAATTTCAATCAGGATTTCTGTGTAGACATTAGCGTGTCGAGTCACTTTTCAAATGTGTTTGCCAGATAATGTGGAGAGGGGGGGGGGCGTTAATAAAATGTTGAAAGTCGCACAAGGTTTGCAATTTTTGATAATGGATCGCTAAATGTGGTGCCAAAACGTGACAATTTATTATAAATATATTTCGCGTATAGTTAGAAAACGCCTGGCGTATATTGTAAAAGAGTTTTATTAAGCGATTTTCATATAGATTTCTATTCCGAAGAAGTGCTCTGTGGAACAAGAGAGGAAAACACGGTACACTCGTGGATTATGATGCTCATTCCAAAAAGCATTTAAAATGTCTTTGCGGTACAGTTGGAATATGCCTACAGGAAGAATATGCCTGGCGAAGATTGTAAAACAGTTTTAGTAGGCGATTTTAAGATAGATTTCGATTCCAAAGATGTGTTTTATGGTACAAGAAAGAGTTGATTCCTATTTTAACGCCCCCCACTCTCGCCAACCTAAAAAATCCCCGTACTTTGGCGAGCTTTGCAGTCATGGGTCTCTGGGAGTTATGCACAAGTTTCAACGGTACTTACGTATTATCCCGGCGGTCCGCCAAGACAAGCAATTTTTCACCAAGATAAATGCCGGGCACATGAAATTGTTGATGGTTTGGAATACGATTGGCAACGTATTTAAAATCTATGAAAAAGTAGTTTGGCGGAAGTGACCGCCGGGATAATACGTAAGTACCGTTTCAACGCACCCAAAAGAACTAGGTGATAACTAAAGTAAACAAACTAGTGATAAACGCGCCAGTTAAGGAATTTGAAGACATTTAATTATTAAAACTACATTAATTGGTAATCCAAAATAAATAAAAATGTAACGGCATGCTGTACTTACATGTTGTTCCAAATCGCCATTTTAATTCTAAATTACGATTTCTACATAAATGCAAAAAATCGTCATGGTAACTGCATATGTTTAATCATCGCCTCCTTGGCGAGAGTCGAGGCGTTAAAGTAGGAAACAATATATAAAACGGTGAAGTATAGTTGTGATATACTTGGCGAAGATTGTAAAATAATTTTAGTTTAGTGATTTTAAGATAGATTTCGATTCCAAAGATGGGTTTTATAAAATAAGGAAGAAAAATACAGCACAGTCATGAATAATGATAACACTTTCCAACTTAATGGAATAAGGACGAAAAATAGGGACGAAGCATAAATTACGATACGATTTTAATATATATAGCACTATAGTGCGTATTTAAAATCTGAAAGTGTTTCAGATTTTCATCCTTTTTTTTTTGGGGGGGGGGGGCAAAATTTTTTATGGAATGACTATCAATAAGTCTCAAGGCCAAACTATGTCTGTTTGTGGATTAGATTTGAGCACGCCATGTTTTTCACACGGACAGTTATACGTGGCATGCTCTCGAGTGGGCAAACCATACAGTGGGCATCCAGTTTGTTTAAGTTATCTAAAGATGGGATAACAAAAAATATTGTATACTCTATTGCGTTAAGCGATTGATATTATTTTTTAGTAAAATTATTGTAATTAGCGATATATATAAATTTAAAGAATAAATTACAATGAATTAAAAATATATGTTTGGTATTGTGTTATTTTTATATTCCAGCATCGTTCACAGCGCTCCATGCCTCTTCCACTCATCCTCACAAACTTACAATAAGTTAGTCATTTCTTTCTACTAAAATAATCCTAGGAATAATTTATATGGCAAAACAACGTTTGCCGGATCAGCTAGTAAATAAAAAAAATAAAGCAAGCCAAGTACCAAAATCTTTATAAAGATGGCTTACCCCTTACTCCATGCATCTTCGAATTTCGCCAAAAATCCCCCCCCCCCCCCCCAGTTTTACTCCAAAACAAAATAACTTTTGGAAGGCTCAACATCCGATTAAATACCATCCTCATATTTACTACAAAACAAAATAAGTTTATGTCCAATATTTAAACAAAAATTATTATTTCGTGGGGGAATGTCTTTTTTATAGTGTGCGCTTTTTCCTACATTCCTATGGACCTCAGCTCTCGGGGAAATACAGAAGCTCAACTTGCTTTGCAGAGAAAATCTTCAGAAATATCCACAAGTATTTCCTGTATATTGAATCAATTTAAAAAGTTTGATTGCAACTTCATTAAAAAATTCATTCGATTTGTTTCTGCAAAGCCTCTGAAATGATCGAGGCCGATAGGCTACAGCCTACTAAACCTAATGAATAATCCGGCCCACTGACGGATTAATGCAATGGATGGAGGTTGTTAGTTGGAAGATTCACATATACATACATTTTATGGAAGTAAAATAGGATTGATTACATTAATTTCTTTTTCTCGGGAGGGACGGCCGCCCCCTCCGACCCCCTCCCTTTAATCCGTCCTTGATCATGCCCTTACTCAGTTCTTCCATTTTGGCATAGTTTTCTTTCTATATTTTGTTTATTTCTGGATTCATTCTTCAAATAAAGACAAACTTGTAACATTATTGGTATGGAATGCATTTTTTAAAGGCCATAAAGGTGGATGGTCCAAGGGTCAGGATACCCCCTCTTCTGAGTTTCGAGTTTTGTCAACAAAAAGATAATGATGAAGCTTTTTTTTTTTTTTTTTTAACATTCTGCATTTCCCAGCGTTTGGATCCTCTCTGAAATTTTTTTCTTTGTACTACAGTTTTTGTTCCACAGTGTGTTATACTCTTGTGTGTGTCTCTTACTGCTGTCTTTAGAATACTCATTCAGTTGCGCCTAGGTAATCAGTTGACTAAATAATGCAGGCATGTCACAGCCAGATTTAATTTATATATATCGTTTCAATGAGTTATCTACAATTGAAAAAAGATTAAAAAAAGAAAGAAAGAAAGAATTACGATAGTTGTCGTTTGCTTTAAAAAAAGGCTAGATTGGGGGGGGGGGGCGAAAACTTCAAGCTAAAGGCTTGAGGCCTCCAAAAGTGCGGGGCCCGTAGCATTTGCTACTTTTGCTATATGGCTAATCCGGACGGCAGCCCTTCAGCGCTCGTAAAATGCGTGACTTTCCTAAGTCTTTCTCCAAGACCTATTTTATCCAAGTATTATAGGCTTTAATTTTTTAATTATAATTTTCAAATATTCCATTTTATTGCTTGGGACACATTTTTATTTTAAAATTTTTCATAAAAGAAATTATGGATAGTATTTGAACGCGAAACTTATTTTATTACATTATGTGCAGTTATAATTACTTTTATACATTTTATTTTCCGATAAAAAAGAAATTTACAATAATTTTCAAAGGATCATTTTGCCCTTTGGTGAGGGTAAAATGATCGTTTGGACACCTTTTTCAAAATTCTATTTTTTCATAACTTAGGGTGAGTTTTAAATATTATTGAAGTATATTTATAATTCAAAATATAGTGTAATTCCTACTAGCAAAAAGCCAAAGATTTATTTAAAAATGCATGTTACCTTTCACAATTTTTAACCTTAAGGGATCATTTTAGGCCACCATCCCCTGTATGTATGTATATAGTATATATAAGCTCTGCTATGGATCAAGGGCAGGAGTGATATTTCCATTGCCTCTCTTCCCTTAGAACCGCCATTTGCTCTATACTACAGTTTAGTATGGTATGACAGGCAATCAAAACAACACACATTAAACGAAACCTTTTAATTTTTATCTCCTACATTTTGAGAAAGAAAACTAGAACCAAGCCATTAAACAGTCACTATCCAATAACATGCATTAAAAAAGAAAAAGATATGTGAAAAGAAATCAGTTGAAAGCTATCTTATATACAAGCGTTTCGATACGAGAGTAATAACAGCAGTACTAGTATATGTGCTGCATTTTCTGCGGTACAGGTATCGAATTTTCAATTGAAGACCCACGCAAAAGAATATATCGCTGAAGTTCAAAGTTCATGCAAGAAGAGAAATTACATTGTTTCAAGCGAACATAGCTTTTTGGTAGGAGACTGCCGCCTAACATTGCAGTCTAATCAATAACGGAAAATCCGTATCTCTTTACTCCCATAAGCCCCACAATAAAAAAGGCTTATAGAAAATGAAAGAAATGTAAGGAAGAAGATAAAAAGAAAAATTGTGTTATATTTAGAAATTTTTGCTAGAAGTAAAATAATCGAAAGCCATTTTTACTTTCCGAGCATGTATCTTGTAAGGAAAGTATTGTAAAATCATGAAATTTTGAGATTTTGATGTATTTACACGTTTTGAGGTCTACTGAATTCCTTTATTCTATTTTTAGGGTGATGTATATGTATGAATGTATGTATTTATTTTGTGTGTGTGTGTGTGTAAGTGAACACGATTCGAATCGTGTCCACTTACACATGAATGCACACCGTGCATTCAATTGAGCTCAAATTTGGTATATATATTATATTCAATCCTCACATGCGACTTGTATTGATTTTGCGTATATAGGACTTTTAGTTTTTCTACAGGGCTACAAAAAAGAATATTTTTGCATTACATCCTATAGATGGAAATTCTTAGAAGTGCGCTAGCGTCTAAGCGGCGCATTCGATTGAGCGCAAATTGGGTATGTATATTATAGATCGCGGCCTTCACCAATTTTGGTGTGTGTAGAGTTGTAGTTTGTTCACGAGGACGCAAAATATAATTCGTACACATTGAGGTCTATGGACGCAAATCATTTAAAGTATGCTACTGTCTATTTGGTGCATTCGAATAAGATCAAATTGAGTATGTACCAAGGACGTACCCAGGGGGGTGGTCCAGGGGGTCCGGACCCCCCCCCCCCCGAAATTTCAGTTTTTGTTAACAAAATAAGAATGATGACGTCTTTTTGTGAAAAATTCTCCTTTTTCACCGTTTGGACCCCCTCCGAAATTTTTTTCTGGGTACGTCCTTGATGTACGTATATTATAGTTCACCGTCACACAACCTGTATAAATTTTGGTGTCTGTAGGACTTACGGTTTTTATACGAGCTCAAAAAAAAAAAAAAAAAAAAAAAAAAAAAAAAAAAAAAAAAAACTTAACTTTACGGCGCAAATTCTTGAAAGTGTGTTTTATGGTGCGTTTGACTGAGCTCAAGTGAGGTACGCAAATTATAGGTAACTCTCTTACATACTGCATAGATTTTGGTGTGTGTAGAGATTACAGCTTTTGCATAGGGCTACAAAACAGTATTTTTATACATTGCTGCCTATATATGCTCAAATTATTTGAAGTGCACTAGCATTTGAACACTACATCCGATTGAGTTGAGTCAATTTAAACGCTTTGTAAAGATCTGTGGGTCTTTGTAATGAAGTCATGGATATATCTCTACTTATTATAAAAGAAGGTGTCTGTGTGTGTGTGTGTGTGTGTGTGTGTCGGTATGTGTGTCTGTCTGCAGCGTTACGGACAAACGGCTACACCTAGAAACACCAAATTTGGTATTCGGGAAGATGTAAATATGTAGTTGTGCACCTCGAAGCGATTTTTTCAAAATTCGACCTAGATTTTTTTTTATTTTATGTTTTATGCGATTTTTGGCATTTTTTCTCACCTAATTCGTAATAACGGCGGAAATTACGCTCGCAGCAAAACGGCATTTGTATCATCGGATAGAGGAGAAAATTTTCTTTTAAAAACAGTTTGTTCTGAATACTTAACCTGATTTACCGATTTTTAGGAATTTTTTTACTAAACATCTGCTTCGCGATTTTTTTTCGTAAAATAATTTTAAAAATGTCGCATCTTGAATTCTATCCGTCATAACTTTTAGATATTTTGACAAATCGTGAAACATTCTTTTCTCCCTCTTTTAAAATAAAAACGAAAAAATTATGTAAATTAGATGATTTTTTACGAATTTTAATGCAGCCTAATGTTTAGAATTTAATAGCATCAACGCGATCTTACGCCATTCATTACATTGCGATCACGGCACGAGAATTTATGTTCGGCTGTTGCCACAGAAAGGATTAGAAAAAAGGGTTTTTTCAACCAATCGAGTTTTTAAATGGGATATCAGAATTTCAATTCGCAAGTGAGGATCTATGACGTCAAATGCTTTAAGATACCTAAAAATTACGCCATAATTTTAACTCATTTATTCCAGCTCTATTTTCAACACAGGGAGACGATATTTTGATTAAAATTTACTGTAGAAATAAACTAAGAAATTCACGATTATTATTATTAGAAGTGGTATTTTAATCCGGTGCTTATTTAAAAATTGAAATGTTTTCACGGCGCTGAAAATGTTCATTTTAAAAGTTACAAAGTTCGTTTCAAAGCGCGATATATTAAAATTTTTCTATTTATTATTTTTATTTTTGGCATTTAATTTAGCGCAGGCGTTGCCTAACATACGCATGCAGGTTGCGAGTATAGTTTTATTTTAACGTTGAATTACGTTCCTCCATAAAGGTCACGCAAAGTTTTAATGATACCGTTTGAAAACAATTATGCGAAATATCGAAAGTAACTCCGAAATTAATCTACCGGGGTATCCTTTACGGCAGTCAAACAGTGACGTCATAAATTAAAAAAAATGTGTGAAATTTGTAAACTCTGCAACTCTAACGCCCTGTCACAATTAAAATGGGAATAAGTAGCTCCTCGAGATTACACAGTTTGATGTTTTTCAGGAGACAGGACTATGGAGGATATAAAAGATATCGCTATTGGATATTTAAAATGGCACCCCTTGGATATTTTCTCCCCACAGTAAGATGAAATGGTTTACGGCGCTAAATACGCCAATCTTATAAAACTATGTATAAATTAAATATATATGGAGAGTTTCCTTAATGGCAACCATTATGTGAAATGATTATTATTTATGCTAATGCGTAAATTGCAAAGAATCGCCACAGAATCAAAAGATCCCATTGAGGCCAAATAATCTAAGCTGTTTCTTTTAAGGGAGCCTTGAAGAGGGAGAAGCGAGTATAGATAGTATTAATGTACGTAATAGGTAGTATTATTAGATTTGTAAAGATAGTATGAATAAATCGCAATGTACCACGTTAATAAATATTTCATGAAATTAAAAGTGTTTATCCGTTTTCAACGGTTGTCTTACAACCAACTAAACGAAAAGTAATTCTAATTTGCGTTAATATATCCCGCAGTCATTTCAACAGAGGGGATTACTTGAACTTTTTTAAAAATGAAATTCTGTTTTGTCACATGCAGATATGATTTTAGTAGTAAAATATTCCTTTCTTCCCGTATGAAGAGCCGGTGCGCAGCTATTTTAAAAACATCTCTTGAAAATAGCATAAATGAATTCAGAAGACCTCAAAACGTGTAAATACACCAAAATCTCGAAGTCGAATTTTTTTCATGATTGCAATACTTTCCTTATATGGTACATTTTCGGAAAGAAATAAATGGTGCTCCATTTCATGTAGTGTCTTAGGTATTTAATGCTACAACTTGAGCCTAAAAAACAGTATGATGTAGAAATAAAACATTTTGAAAGCCAGGAGTTCTCTGCAAACTATTAAGCTTTCCACTTTTTTAATAGTGAATGACACTGACGTAGTTTTTTGAGTCATTATACTGCAATGATCAGGTTAGTACTCATGACACA
The DNA here is from genome assembly GCA_038373885.1 of Cheiracanthium punctorium. Taxonomy (NCBI): domain Eukaryota; kingdom Metazoa; phylum Arthropoda; class Arachnida; order Araneae; family Cheiracanthiidae; genus Cheiracanthium; species Cheiracanthium punctorium. Next base: position 682,163 of record JAWZYV010005666.1, read on the forward strand.
AACTTTACATTAATAGTCAAATAATTTTGCTCTTTTTTTTTTTTTAAATTCCACATCACGAATAATTTCGAATTACACATGTAATGAAAATTTTCGTTTCCTACTGTGCGAAGAACGGGCACGCAGCTAGTATATACTATAGGAGTGGACACTCTTCAAAGCTGCTTTCTGGGAATTGTGGTACCCAAACTAAGTTTCAATTATGTAAACATTGAAAATCTAGTAATGTGCAACGGTCCTGGCGGTAAAAGAATAAAACATTTTCCGCTCTGACTGCTAACTAGTTTTACATGTTTTTAATTTGCCAACCTAGCATGTAAACGATATTATGAACGCTTGCACTAATTTTTTTTTTTTTTCACTTTTGCTTACGTGGTTGTCTTTGTAACAAATGAATTAAACAAGTAATAGATTTTAAAAAAAAATTAAGTCAATTCCTACTCTGGACAACAAAGAAAAATTTTATTTCAGTTACTTTTTATTAAATTAATTAATTAAATTTAATTAATGAATTAATATTTGAAAAAACTGCAATAACATCATCCTTTACAAGTTTAAAAAATGTATTAGAACTTGAGTGGATGAATAAATTTCAACAGTCTATGGTTAAAAGTTTTAGAGAAATGCAAAATTATATTTGGCGCCAAATTTGGCGATATTTCGGAAAAACTCGCCATGGTCGACGAAAAATGGCGAGATTTTGCGCATGGACCAAACAATGAATGACTATCGCCAAATTTAGCGATAATTCGCCAAAACTCGCCAAGGAAAGAGAAATGGCGATATTTTGGCATGGACCAAATGAGTGACTATCGCCAAATTTGGCGATATTTTGGCAAAACTCACCAAGTTCGATGACAAATGGCGAGATTTTGGGCATGGACCAAACGATGACTGACTACAGATGTAATATATTGAAATTCTTTTGGGTGGTCCTGTATATAAAGTCTCCAATACATTGGAACCAATCCTGAATATAAAGTTTTAACATTCTACTTCTAATAGTTTTTGATATAGGCGAGTTTAATGAATTTCGGCTCATAGAGCGTAATGCATTTCGAATCTTTTGGGCGTTCCTATAGATAAATTATCCAGTTGATTGGGACCAAAACTGTATTAAAATTCAGTTTCATCCCCTACAAGTTTAAAAAAATGTATTTGAACTTGATTGGATGAATAAAAAAGTATCTCTCTATTCTAAAAAAAAGTAAGGGCCGCTGTCGTCGCCGCTGTCAAAAGCTTGTTCGCCTATCTTCTTCTAAATCGTGAGGATTTGAATTTCGACTAAGGTGCCCACAGATTCGAAAAATTCCGAGGAACCTGCTAAGCTGACTTAAATTTCGAAAATCGAATTATTTTAGAAGATATTAATAAAAAACTGAAAAAATAAACCGAATGGTTGCCAGATTTGGCATAAAATCATTCATTCCTTTGCAACAAAGCGTTTCCAAGTATCTAGAATCGCGTGAAATTTACAAACATGAGTTAGAATTACGCCAAAATAAAAACTACTTTACGCCAACTTTAATAAAAACTATTTTACGCCAAAATAAAAACTATATGAAATAAGTAACTCAAAATGTGTTACACAAAGTTGACAATTTTCAAATAGTAAGTTCGCTTAGATAACAGGAGTTTAGAATTAGCGATTATTCGTTTTTCCAAAACAGAATAACTAATATCTTGAAAATGAAAAATAATTAAAATGCAGATTATTTTAAAGCCGGTTCGGTCCACCTGGAAAATTTGCTACCAGTAGAAATATTTGGCGGCGTTAACTATGCCATTATAGCAGTTATAATACACTTTGGATATTTGCTAGCGCGACGAGATGGTATAATTCGTGGTGCTAAATACGCCAATCTGCAAACGATTATGTAAATGAAAATGTGGATAACGGTTTTCCGGTAACCTTAAATGAACAGTAATTATAGGTTGTGAGCATGTGTAAATCGCCAAATAATAAAAAATCGCCATGGGTGGCAAATTCGCAAGGTGTCCAATAGGTTTTACATTATTAAAAATACAGCTGAAACAGATGTTCTGATTTATTACGCTGTAGCTCCTAATTAATATAAATTTGAATGGCAACATTAAATATCATTGTGTTTCTGAGGAGTGCAAATAATTTTTCCAGCGATTATAAGCGGATTCCGCACTCCAGGTGGAGTATAGCTCAGGACCCGTACAACACGGATTCCCATAACAAAATATCTTCCGTGTTATGAGGGGGAGGAGGTCTACTGTAGTGTGATGTTTAAATTTTTATGTACCAATGAACATGCAAGAACCAAGCAATGTGTAGCTCAGTAATATTCTATCTGATCCAATCTTCGGGTTTTGTCTGTTGAAATTTTATGTCTTTTTTACGAATAAGCCTTAATAGTGGCCGAATGCCTCATACGAAAAGCGAGCGTAGCGAGTCTGGGGGCCTTGGCCCCTAGTTTTATTAACGATTGAAAATTTGTACAAGATATATATACGGAGAGTGTGAGCTAATAGTAGGAATATAAAGAAGTGAAAAAGAGTCTCTAACTTGAGATTATTAAAATATTGAGTTTATATTTGTTAACGAGTGCGTATATCGTGGTTGACGAAAAAAAAAAAAAACTTTTCGTCATGAACAAAACTGAAATAAATGCAAATACTGTTTGTTTGAGTGTGATTGTCATTATAAACAAACACCTTTTAAATATTGTCTTCCAGGCGCAACCGAGGAAGGTGTTTTTAGGGTTACACCCCTCCTATAAGCATGTCACGTGTTGTAGGACGACAAACTAAGCAAAGCAGTGTGTCTTCAAGCATTCTAGAAGAATATTACATATGTGTATACATACCATTTTATTTTTAGATACTTTTATTCGCGAGCTCAATGATTTGCGGATCAAAAGAACATCTTGAATTTCTTTCAAAATTTGTTACCTCAGTATATGATCCCAAATACGGGAAAATGTAATGAAAGGACGCATTTTAGAACTGGCATCGTTGTATGAAATGGAAAATAGGTTCCGTGAGAAGAGAATTCGCCATGTGGTATCAAAAGTTATACCTCCACCAAATACGACGTACAATCGCACTAAGATCCTCGAATATTTGCAGATGGAAAATATTTCCTTATATATCTGTAAGCTGCATCAAATAATGGCCACATTACACCAGTAACAAATTGTACTGGTGGGCGTTCTTTTTTCAACTCTGGTTGAAAAAGATACGCTGAAAGCGTATCTTTGGAGTAGTTGGTGAAAGACTAGGGACAGGTGGTGATCAACATTCACAAAAACGTCCATGTCAGCCCCAAAGAAGTATCGAATTAATTGGCAAAAATACCCCCAAGCTTAGATATTAAATGATACCGTTATCAATTTGTGCTTTAAAGTAAAATAAACTGTGAGAAATCATTTTTTGAAATATGTGTTGAAATATGTTTTTTACTTACGAAAAGTATTCGATAATGTTTGACAATTTTTAAGAAACACTAAAAATTTCTAGTTGCGACCCTGTTGTTTTCTCTTCGATGGCTACACCAGAACTTACCAAGTGAGGTGTTGCGGCATCTATATGCAACAACGGCGTTATACCCCTTTCCCATGTCCCCCCTATAGATTTAACTTCGCACAAAGACCTAACATCGAATATGGTCTTTTTGTGCCCAGGTTCGCTTTTACGCACTCATTTTGAATGCCCCTCGAGGCTCAATGCAGGGAAGCTAACAAAGTCAAGGACAGTAACAACCTCAAAGAACATCGATTAGGTTTATTTAGTTTTTTTATGCCTCCTTAATTTTTCAAAAAGTGACACTTTTTTTAATTTGTATTCGAAAATAGGACACAAAGAAATTCCCAATTAATAAAATGTGTCCCATACATTAATAATATGATGTGCAAAGTTTCAGCTTTTCCCCATAAAACGTTTTAGAGATTTATAAACAAAAATGGTCAGGGATTATGCATAAATTTGAATGTATACGTTTATTGCCAGAGTGTAAGCAATTATTTTTTTTTTTTCGTAATTTTCGTCCGTCCCCTTTAATGAGATTATCTGACTTGATTTTTTCGCATCTAGAGCCATTGAAAAATGGATTGAGTCAGTACATATTTATCTTCATATCTGAGACTTTTCAGGACGTGATCCTCAAATTTTATGCATCACTTCCTTGGTATGTGGGGCACAATTTACTAAATGGGAATTTTTTGTATCGGGAAATTTTATTAAAATTTATAATGTGTTACTTTTTAAAAGTTAACGAGAGGAATTTTTTTCTTAACGGAGTCTTACTTCCGACCTCATTTTGAACATTTAAAAAATTTACATTCCCCACTCATCTCTGATGGATAAAGAATTAAATAGCGTTACCATCTTTTAGGACATCCTATATAAACAGTGGATCCTGCTAAAATGCCCACCTTGGCAAACAGGCCACCTGTCTGTAGTGACCAATTTTTGAGAAATTTAATTTTACCATTGTTGTAAAAGGTGACCGCTGTTTCGTTCTTCCCGAGGGTGGTCACATTGAATAGGTTCCACTGTATGTATTTTTTTTAGGTTGTTTTTAAAGACTATCATCAATAATTTAAAAGTTACTAAAGTACAAAACCCAGATAAAGACAAAGGGAATCTTTGGCAGCATGCAACTGCAACGATGAGTGTTAACAGGTGAACTGTAATTAATGGGTTTTTTAACCCAACACCCTCTGCCTCTTGTATGCACTCCTATGCCTGACTTTTTCACCCTTTTCCACACACACACCCACACACAAGAATGCAAAATTCTATTCACTCACCCTTCAGTTTTCACTTCGCCCCTAACTTTTATTGGTAACTAAAACAAACACACATGCCATAATAATTTTTCAACTTTGAGATTGAAAAGTAACATTTAGTGACGATTTTCTCTTAATTATGGCTGCTTTTACTCATTTTTTAATGTTGTTAAAATTGCTTCAACTCAGCAGCGCAGAATTTTTCCAAGGAGACACGGGTCAATTTATTTTACTTATTTATTTATTTAATACCTGAAGCCAACATGTTGAAATAGTTCGCTTCTACACAGTATTTCACTTCCCTCCAGTTTTCGATAATCTTATTTAAACGTATATTTTAATCTATGTATCCTTCATCACGTAAATTCTTAAACAAGCAGCTTTTTGGGGGATTTAAATGATGTATAAATATTTGATATGGTTGTGAGTCTTTTTAAAAATAGTAAGAGATCTAGGGATGGACGCGAGACGACTTTTTTGCGAGACGAGACAGAGATTTACAGCTTTTTTGCGAGACGAGACACACATTTTTAACATTACGATATAGGGATTTTTGCGAGACGAGACAAGATTTTAGGCTATTTTGCGAGACGCGAGACGCTTATTTTTCGTCTCGCGTCCATCCCTAAAGAGATCTGCAAGGCTCCTTTAAAATTACAAAACAAAATTTTGTCAAATGATTTGCATTAACTAAATTTTTCTGGAAAATTCTGCACATTTCAAAACCTTTAAAGAGAATGTTTGGGTTAGTTCATTTTTTATTTTTATTTATTTATTTATTTATTTACTTTTACTTTCGCTACATTTCTTTAAACACAGTTCGGTTTTATCTGACTGCACCGCTGATGTATGATTTGATATGTAAAGATAGTTTATAATATTAAAAAAAAAAAAAAAAAAAAAAAAAAGAATTTGTCAGCATTGTTCTGAATTTTCGCTTTAAAAAAATTCATTTAAAATAGAAATGTTAGATACCAAATTATAGCTGTATCAGTTCAATTTGTCAATGCTGAACAACTAACGAAAAAAACAAATTTACTTACATAGCCAAATTTTTTACCCAAATAAAAAGTATGCTAATCATATTAAGAATCTGAAAACAATCAGAACGTCTCTTCATGAGCTGCGTTATATACTCTTATAAACTAAACAAAGATTTTTTTTTTCAAAATTTCAACATAAAAAATCAGAACGCAAAATATAATTATTTTTTTCTTTCTATATATATTTTACTTCTCTTTTTATTTTTTACACACTGATAAGCATAGTGAATTATTTTGAAAATTTCTCGAAAAATACTTCACTACTTCATGCATAATACCATGAAAGGCTGTAAATGAAATGTTGCATTCTACAACTAGATGTGTTGCTCTACTTTCGAAGTTTACATAGAGACAGGTGGGGGCTTGGGCCCCCTCCCATCCGTCGGCATACTGTACAATTTTATATCATGCTTAACGCATTTGTATTCATAGAGCAGGAAGTCCGAGATGATTCCCACTCTAAAAGTACCGTAAGCATATTTATTATTACGATTACGATGTGGTACCTCTTTCACGCATAAATATTTATTCGGATTCGACATAGCCGATTCCATCAAGATGCGAAGAGAATTTCATCTATGTTTGGCAAAGAGCGCCATCTATTGCCGAAAGGGCCAACAGCTGATATTCTGGCGGCAAAATGAAATAAATGCCGCACTGCAAGTACAAATAGCCTGATATGAAACAGTGTAGACGAACACTAAACGATTGCATGAGTTTACATTATTACGAAAGTTTTTATTTTGGGAATCTATTTCAAGCCTTTTAAAATAGTAGCTCTTTTTCCTTCTGCATTTCAAAATAATCATTTCTCTCTCACAGCATTTCAAAATAGTGCATAATTTGCCGAAAATAATTTTATTTCGAAAACAACATCGCATTAATATATATTTAAAATGTAAAAAGATAAAAGAAAACATAAAAAGCAGAAACGGGGTCGTGCTAAAAAGTTTAAATTATCCTCTCTTCGTTGTAGTGCCAAAAAACATAATACTAAATATATATATATATATATATTTCCGGGAAAGAAAATCATAAAATTTCACAACTGTCAAAAAAAAAAAAAAAAAAAAATCCTTTCTTTTGTAACATCCGTATTATTCCTTCACGTAGATGGCTGAAGTGTGAAGGTCCCGGGTTCGCTCCCTTCGCGCGATTATTCTTCAATCGAAACAGCTTTCATTTGAATGGTTCGTTCTGTAAACAAACAGAGGGTCTTGCTGTGGATAATCCTCTCTCACCTGTTTTTATGTGATATTTATATGCATTGTTTTGAAGAGAAGCTCTTCAAGGTCTTTAATTTTTCGTGCTTTCGATACTTTTGCTCTAGTGGACTGCAATTGTGATGTTTCTAATTTACTTTCTAGTGTTAATTCTGTTAATCCGTGTATCCAGTTTACTTTAGAGGAGGAGTGTACCAATTCTTTACCTTTTCTGGATGTTCTTGTTTAAGAATCCCAACGGTTCTCATTTCCGTTTTCCGCAAACCCTTTCTTAACTCTTTACCTCCTCATGCTCTCTCTAATCATCCTTACCAGTAAAAACTTTCTGCTTTTTACACTTATGTGTTCCATGCTATAAAAAATTTGTTCCGACTCATCAGTTTTTAATAATGAGATTGATTACTTATAATTTTTAGCTGTCTCTCGTGGTTTTAGCACCTTTATTATTCATCAGGCTCTTTCTAAATTTAATAAGTCTAATTCTTCTTCACTACTTTTGGTTATCTTAATTAATTGTATTACCTTTCTTTTCACTTTTATGCAACAAAATTTCTAAACTTCTCAAAAATTTCGGTTTCAAAGTCGTCTTTCAACTTGTAAATAAACTTAAATTCTCTTATTTCAAAGATCCTATTCCTCCTGAGAACCGCTGGAGTGTTTATTATATTCCTTGAAGATCTTCTAATTTTTACTATATTGGTCAAACTAGAAGAGCTCTCAAATTTAGGCTCAAAGAGCATTTCTAAGCATGAGGTTTCCTATTCTTCCGTTGCCTCATATTGCTGGAATTCTAATCATCATTTTCAATTTTCTAAAGCTAAAATCTTGTGCATTTCTCGGTCTTTGTACCATCTTGAATTTTTGGAAGGCTTTTTCATTACCCTGCACTTGAAGAATCTTGTGAACGACAGTTCTTCCATTTCTTTTTTTCATTCTGCTTGGAAACAGTTACTGTAAGGTTTTATTTACCTTCTTCCTCTATCCCCCCACCCCTTTTTAATTTTATTATTTTATTTATTTTGTTGTCAGTGTTTTCTGTATTTATTTTATGTTTACTAACATAAAAAAGAAGTGATGTCCTGTTAAAAAAAAAAAAAAAAAAAGATTTTTTATGTTTTCTTGTTGTTGTCCTTTTTTTTCTGTTTTCTATTGTTTTTATTTGTTTCCATTTTGTGTTTTTTCTTATATTTACTTATTTTTAACTTTTGTATCTATATTTTATTTTTATCCACCCTCCTCAATTTTCCTCTTCTTTTATGCCCCCTGGTTTCTTGTCTTTTTTTTTCTGATCGGCAACTCGCTCTTTGTTTTTTGTTTTTTGTTTTTTCAGTTCCCACTTTTCTGCTACACGGTGTTTGGACTTCTGCTGAAGAAGACAGTAAATTTTTTGACCGAAACATACGTAGTTTGATAAGTTACGTGTTATGTGTATTATTTTAGAAAATTTTGATTCTTCCATGTTACCTTATTGATTCATTAATATACAGAGTGACTCGAAACTCTTCTAAAATATTATTCTAATGCTGTTGAGTTTCTTTGTTTTTAGTTTTAAGAAAAAAAAAAAACTTCGAAAACTGACTTGAGGCCTGTCCATGATTCGGATGGACGAGTGCCATTTTTTGAAGAAACTAGAAATTTAGTGATTCGTAACGAAGCAAAATTTACATTTCTTCAGAACAAGGCAACCGATATAGTTCACTGTAAGCTTTTTCGAAACTATCACAATGGGCCAATCTCTTGTAAATTTTACTGATATTCAACGGTATTTAAGGAATTGATGTTTAAAAATGTTTGCAAATATTTCATTTTGCATTTTGTCACTGTTTCGTTCCTTGTAACTGGTCATCAGGTCTAGATATTCTAATACAATTGATGTCGTTTTAAAGGATTTTTTCAGCTCTTTCTAAATATGGGATTACTTTTTCTCTGGCGTGTTTTAACTTCAGAAATGAGCGATTTGCTAAGTTTTTGACCTTTTTCATTCTGACCGTGATAGTGGTAAAACAGTTGGAGATAGACCAGTGGTTCTATGCTGAATTGCGCTCCACATCAGCTGTTCTCTCTCTCTCTCTCTCTCTCTCTATGTATGTATGTATGTATAGATAGATAGATATAATTTGGTTAAGGGGTATTCGGCTGACTATATATATTTTTTAAATCCTTACTCATGCATGCTTATTATTTTTAAAAAACATACCTTACACAATCGACAGCTACAAATAATAAGCATTAAAAAACTGTAAAGAGTTAAAATAATATTAATTTTCTGAAAACAAGCAAGAGATTTGAGTTCCGATACACGAGAAGCAACGCGATAAAACTGCGAATGTACTTGTGTTATGTAAGGAATATAATTGAGACTTCAAATAATAATAATAATAATAATAATAATAATAATAATAATAAAGAAATTGAAGTACATTAAACTAAAATATCTGGAGTGACTCCACTCGACTTTCCGAACACTTACGATTAAGATCATTACAAAGCATTTAAATAAATTTTAATCGATGAATTATTCAAACATATATACCAAATGGAAGCTCAATCGAATGCACCGTTTAAACGCTAGCGCACTTTCAAGAACTTCTCCACCATATGCCATAATGTAAAAGAATTCTTTGTCATAGCCCTGTAGAAAAACTATAAGACCTATACACACCAAAATCAATACCGGTCTTGCGACAGTGGTTTACAACATATATACCCAATTTGATCTCAATCGAATGCCCCGTTTAGGAGCTATTGTGTTCACTCAGATACATACAAACACACATACACACACATACATACATACATCTCGTAAAAATAGCATAAATAAATTCAGAAGACCTCAAAACGTTTAAATACGCCAAAATCTCGAAGTCGAATTATTTCGTGATTAGAATACTTTCCTTACATGGTACATGTTCGGAAAGTAATAGCCACTGTTTGGCATGCAATTCCAGTATTTTAATTTCTTTCTGTTTGTTTTTCTCTTGTATTTTGTACGACTAAGATATTCTGTAAGAATTTAAAAGACAAAAAAATAAAAAATAAAAAAATAAAGAAAGCTGAGAATACCAAAGCATTGGCGATGTAACATTTTCTAACACAATTCATATAGAACTGTACAATGAATAACAAAAATAATTAAAAGAATACAGCACTTTGAATGACCGACCTTGTAGAATGTAAATCTATTAATTTAACTTTGTAAGATCATGTAAAAGGCTTTTATTGTAAGATCACGTATGAGGTCCACCTTTCTCGATGTAAAGCATGTTTCGTCAACTTAATAGCATACCCTGATTTTCTCTTTTGTTCTAAGAGATTAACGTATCTAAAATACAAACTCTGAACAATGACTGCCAGTAGGCCCTACCGAAATTAGAATTCCTTAGTGAGCCTTTTCGTGAAAATCTAGGCAAATTAACAGTAGTAAAAGTACGTCCAGGGAGACAGACAAATCGAAATTGCAAAAGCCATTTCAGACTCATGTTAAAATGTTACAAGTTTTTTGTCATGCAACTGAATGGCATTTCAGGAAAATCCTGTCGTAAGTTTATCAGGACCTTCAATGGCGGTCGCTGTATCGAAGTAGTGTCTAATATAGCGGGGTCGTTATAAGGAGGTTTTCATTATATCTTTAAAAGTAAGTGTAAATACGTAGAACTCACGTAATAGGTAGGACCGGGCGATAACCGCATAAGTCGGGTATAATTTCGCATATAGACATGTAATTACTAATTATTTTTAATTGGGGATAGAAGACTAAAGAAAATAATAATTTAGAAAAAGAAAGTTTAATAAAATCTTAGATAATACATATTTATAACAAATTATATCATTAAAATCGTAAACCCAGTGACGTAGTGAAGAGAGTAGGCAAGGGCGGGGGTCTATCATGCCCCGAGTGCCACCTCCAGAGGAGCCCCAAATAGTCCCTAAGGCAAAGAAAATTTGACAAAAACAAAAGAGGAATTGACGAGATGCGGCAATCGCGTAACTCCGAAATCGCGTAATTTGATGTATTATTGTATACATTTCCTGTCATTGTCGTGTTTAAAATACGGGGTTATTGATGAAAAATCGAACGCGTAAATATATTTTTAAAAATGTCTCTTCGAAAACTCTTAAGTTAGGAAGTGTGGGATAAAACACATTCATTTCTCACTAAGCACACGGAAAAACAATATAAACATTTAATGCTACGACAAAATATAAATAACCTATTATTACTGACACATTTTTAAAACTATTATGATTCAGTTAAAAAATAATAGACATAATTTAGCTCGAGTAATTTTAGATGGAAATTAATTGTAACACAGTTGTATTTTTATGTATTTAAACATAACCGTTGACATTTATGTGTCACTAATATAAAATCTTTTAGATTTAATATCAATAAGTCGTAGCCAGAAAAATATATCTGCTTCAAAAAGCAGAATTTATCATAAATTGCTTAGATTTATTAAGTTTTTTTACAGTAATTTACATAATATTAAACAGACAGACTATCCTTTTATGTATCTAATATTAAAATTTCAATAGAAAACATAAAAGTGATACTATCTCTATCTTTCTCTCTTCTCTTTACTCTTTGTATCAGAAAAAAATGGCTTTGTTTTAAAAGAAAAATAAGTGTTTGTAATTCTTTTCTCCACACTTAACTTGAAAAGGGGGCGGGGGAATTATAACAGGAATAAAAATTTCGGTGGAACTTCCTGTCCTACCCTCATCTGGCTATATCTAAAGAGGATTGCATTCTCAGAAATTCGACAGTCTTAACTGCTGAAAACAACATTTGCAAGGTTCTAAATGTTGATGATATTCAGTATAAATTAATTGTATGGGATGTGGTGAAGTAAAATAAGTAGTGAAGCAAAATGGGTAGCTATTTCTTCTCATAGGGTCTTCTTGATCGAAAATATAAGTAAATTATTTTTAAATGATATTTTTATTTCAGCCTATATTTTCAGACATAAGTTAACAAGATTTATATTCATTAAAAAGTTCATTAAATGCATTTAAAAACAACATATTGTCTTTTATCTGCTTATTGAATCCATGTTCTTTTTTCAAGTCTCCAAAATCTTTCAAGAAACCAACGCATTTCTAAAAAATTTGAGAATCTCTGTTATTATATATTTTCTCTCTATTTGTATTTTAGTGTGATGGGAATAAAATAGATATACAGTTAGGTTAAGTTAATATTATTTTTTAAATGCTCATAGTAAAATTTTTAATGGGTATAAATTTTGTCTACTAATGTCTGAAAATATAGGCTAAAAAATTGTTTAAAAGCAAACTATTTTTTATCAAAAAGAAATGCCTACTCATCGAAAAACTATGCTTATATAGAATCTATATGTAGCAGCCCTAGCCATCATACTTTTAAATTTAAATAATCTAAATTATGGTAGTAAATATATAAACTTTGATAAGGCATATTTTTTGTGCTGCCCAGGTGATGCAGTGGCTTAAGAACCATTCTATCATGTCTTGGGTTCGGATTCGAATCCCGGCTTGGGAATGGATGTTAACTCGTCTCTCCGTTCATGGGGGGTAACACTGGCCCCATAATAAAACGCCCACATACCTTCGGGCAGTTGTAGTGGACAATGCCTAATCGGCAGGTGCCCGCCCGTTGAATTTTTGTTTATTTATTTATTTATTTATTTTTACATGAGGGTGGGGGGAGGGGATCTTTTTTAATTTATTATCTATTTTACTCCCCATCTTAATGGGGGGAAATAGCTCTTAATAAAGTTTAATATTTTTGCGTCTAAAACTTATATACAAGATCTTTTGAGGTGTGAAGAGATGAATGCATTACATAAAATAACGCAAGTGGCATGTTTAACATTATTAGCAACAGAAAACAACAAATTAATAAAAAAGTTCTTGCTCTCAGCCCATTTTACCCTCATCCTACCTTACAAATTAGAAAAAGAGTTATAGAATTGTAATATTTTTGCTATAATCTTATTTAAACAATTAAATGAATGTGAACCCACGTGGCAGCATTCGTTTTTGAGGCACGGCACCAATAACTCTTATGCATTAAGAGCCCTAAGGATCTGATGTGTTTCATACTGTATAAATGTACAGACGCTTTTCATAAATACTTTTTTTTCATGCAATAAATTCGTTTTTAGTCGTGAAAACATGTTGTAGATATCCAGGGAGGAGAAGGTGTAAATGTTTTTATTTATTTACTTAGTTATTTTTTTCCGTACACACTCTCTAGAAATTTGAAGTAAAAGCTTTTAAAGAACAAGGTTTGCAAAAACATATGCTTAAATAAATAAATAAAAATACTAAAGTATGGAGCGTAATTTTTAAAACCAAAATCTTCTATTTTATTACTAATTTTCTAACATAATGCATCAGCCCTCTCCTTTTTTCTATAAAAGAAGTAAATGTTGTTAAGAGTTCTGTTTGTGAGTATACAAATTTATACTCTAAAACATTGTTTTGCCATTAAAGGAAAGACGGAGAAGAACATTTGAGTTTTTTTAAACTACATTATACTATTATTTAATTTTCTCTTCAAGCTTCCTGATCAATCGAAGAGTTATTCGAACTATAGTCTCTCTAAATTGCGAAAATATAAAAAATAATTCAATAAAACCGCTATATCACTTAAAGAATTAGTTATTTAGCGTTAAAATCAGGTACATCTATATAATAGCAAGGCCTAACTTAAAAGGGAGATTAAAAATACCAAAATATCTTGTTTTGTTAATATCCGTTAGTTAAATTTAGCGTTAGCTTCTTCAATAAACTAATTTATATTTATTTACAGAAGTATCTAATGAAGTAAAATAAAACTGCTTAGCTTATCTTTGATTTTATATAAGACTGATTTATCTCCAAAATTTTTTACAAACATTCTCATAAATGCTTTCATTTATACATTTGAATTATTTCCCTTGTTTATTAAATTTATCCATGTACTCTTTAATGTATAACTAATTAATCATAAAGTTTTGATTTACCTGCATTTAAATTTGAGTATAATATTGTTACAATGTATATGTAAAGCTTTTTTTTCTGTTGGTAAAACTTCAAGTTAGTAAAGTATTGCCAAATAATGTGAACAAAATTAAACAAAAAAAAGAATTAAAAAAAGGTACTAACCTTTGATTATTTATAAAGGATCAACAGGTCTTGATAATTTATTCACAAAGTTGGCACAAATCCTTTAGTTAAGTCTATTAGCACTTAAAAAATTCACAAAAAGAGTTATCAAACTAAGCGTGGAGTTTGGTTCTGCGAAAAACAAATTTTAAAAATTATCAGAACATTTACTATCTCTATGAATATTAATTGCCTGAACGGATGAGTTGCATTTTTCTCGTCTGCTCCAATGAATTCATATTGAAACATTGTTTATGAAATCATTGCACGGTTTACTCCCTCAACTTGGCATGGTGTCAAAACGGAAATGTTAATATCTCTGTGGCACATTTAAAAAAAAAATTCAAATGATCATTGTATTTTCAACTTCAGTTTTAAAATTTGTGTATTTTGGTGAATATTTCCAGTTATTTTTTATTATTTCCACTGAAGAAGAAAAAGTTAAAAAAGACTGAACTGTGTAATATCATGAGCTTCGGAGTGATCTGTAGCACGATCCACTTCTGGAGATGCTGATTCAAATGCTTTCGTCTGTACTAGGTGATAGGGTTGCTTTATTTAGAACTGCCAGCCGGTGTTTTGAAAGATCGCCAACTTGGCTGCGTTGGTTGTGAAAAAGAAGAGAAAAGGTTGTTTTTTAAAAGAAAAAACAGCTTTACACGCATTTGAAATGTGCAATTTGCGTCGCTTCAAAATAGTGTGCATAACTTTCAATGTGGACTTTTTATTTTCTTTATTTATTCAAGTTACATCACTATCTTAAAATATGGTGTGTTTTACAGCTGAAAGATATAAAAATGTTTTGCGAAAAATTAAAGTAAAACGTATAGATAATAACATATTGCAGTGGCGGATTAATGCAAGTTTCTCGGGGGGGTCGGTTAGTTTGTCGGTGGGGGCGGTTAGTTAGAAGATTGACATATACGTCCATTTTATAGAAGTAAAATAGGATCTTTTACATTAATTTCTTTTGTCTCGGGGGGGGGCGTTCGCCCCCCCCGAGACAAAAGAAATATTTCAAAAAAGAAATATTATATAAAGACTTTAATCCGCTCTTGACATATTGATATCTTTTATCTTACCAATAAGTAATATACTTTACACTGTGTGGTTGTGCTGGGATCTGAACTATACTTCTGAACTATACTTCTGAAAGTCAAATTTTATCCTTGACAAAAGACGAAAAGTACCAGTTATAAGCTGCGAGAGTTTCAACAGATAGTTTGCTGAGCATGTACGTTGTGCAAGGAGTAACGAGTCTATACATATATAACTTGAACCTGTTTTATTTATTTGTATTATTTTGTTTATTTTATCTTGACATAACGTATGCATATTCTAAAATTGTTATCAAAACAAATTAACTCATGTTTTTATGAATTTCTGTTCACGGTTAAATAAAGATGCCATCTTGTTATTTCACTTGATATTTTTTCACCCCGGAGTCAAACCCATGTCCTCAGACTGAAAATCCTACTCTTTGTCTTCGGCTTGCCAACACTGCTCTTTCTTCCTTTCATTTTATTATTTTATTTTTATTCATTCTCTCACAGCACGTGTTATTAAATCACACAGAGTACTTCAATATACAGTTGCTCTTACAGTTATGAGTACAATATGTCTCAAATAAGTAGACAGACTTTTGTATTTTTACATGTTCGCTGTATGAACATTTCCTCTAAAATATTTTCTGCCTTTTACAATGATATGAAGTCCGGCATCAGATGACACACTAGTTCAAAACTACTAGTTCAACCACTAGTTCAACACTAGTTCATAGCACAACTAGTTCAAAAAAAAAAAAAAATCAAAGCCCGTTCAAAACACGTTTCTTAATGTCCAAAAGACGTGTTTTTCACGTTTTTTCAACAAGTTGTGCTACTAGGGGAGTTGATTAGACTCGATTCCTGACCGTGTACGATAAAGGGAGCTGGTGCAAGCAAAATCTGTCGTTGCTCCAATGTCCTCCAAATTCAAACAAAATGTCTGGAGTGCCGATTCAGGTGTTAGGTCTTTCATTGGTTCAAAATTAGGAGACTTCTCATGGGGGAGGGGGGTGCCCCTAGTACTTGTTCTGCCTACTAGGTGCCGCCAAAATGACCGACATCTCCGGCCCTCGTAGCGGTCAGGCCTACAAGTAGGCAGCTGATGTAGCCATTAGAAAGGAAAAAGAAAAAAAATGATATGGAATTATTCACTAGAATGACAAAATAATTAAATTCATCCATAAAACTTATTATAAGAAAGTAATACTACATTTAATTAATTTATGCCGTATGCTTAGTTCGCGCCATAAATGTTTTTTTATTTTTTTAAATACTCTGAGTTTTCAGAAAGTCAAGAGTTATTTCCTTAAGCAACATTTACCAAATACAAGCACTAGCATACAGGTAAGTTGGAGTATGTACTAGGGAGATGCACTTATTCTAAAATTTAATCAAAGTGTCGTTTCGTTATTTCTGGAGAAGCCTCATTCGTATCAAACAAATTTCGTATGAAAAAGAACCAAAAGAACTCTCGCCTTATGATTAAAGAACCATCTTCCGTCACTTCAAATGGTTCTTCGAAAAAATAAATGAATTTTCAAGTAAAATACAAATAAATGGTCTCAGGAACTTAAAATTGAGGCGTAGCACATTTCACTTCGCACTGTAATAAACTAAATATCTGGACAGTTATGAAACTTCCTGAAAATATTCTTAAATACGGAAACTCCATTACAAAAATCTTTTGAAATGTGATACATTTCTCAATGTATCCTTCTTTTAAGAATTTTTTTCACGAACAGATGCAGGTTTACTGTCTGTTGCAATGTTTAGAAAAGCTTGGGAAGAAACATCATGAAAAATTTTTAAGTCCCTGGCAAAATTTTATTTTAATTTACTGTCGAAATCTTCATGTTTTTTGAGCTGTAGTGTTAAAAGAAAAAAATGTTCTCGTTTCAACATGGCAGGAAAAAACCCCTCAACACAACATGGTAGAAAATATCTGGGCAAACGGCCTTTGAAACGCAATCATCTTCCCATCGATACAGAAGAATACTGGATACACTGCCCAATGCGGAAAAAGGGCAGCTGATGCCTTTGCTCGATTTTAGTAACAGTGACATGGCTATTGCCAGACACATGTCACAGAGCCGAAGATTTTTTAAAACTTTTTTATTTATTTATTTATTTTTTTACGATCGTAACTTTTTCCTTAAAGATCATAACTTAGATCAAAACTCAGGAGTCTACTCCATTTTTAATGCGGCGTAAAAAAGTTAAATATAAAGCCAATGAGAACTTTTCTATTTCAAAAATTATTTATATATACCTTTAATACAGTCCCACAGTGGTCTGAGCGCTAAACCCCGTTCCCATAAGAACACAACAAGAGAAGCAGCATCCGGCTTGGTTAGTGCTTGGGAGGGTCAACTCCCTTTCGGCTCTGCTGTGGGACCGCGAACGCTAATGGGAGCTGGTGCACGTAAAATCCGTCGCGGCTCCAATGTTGTTAAACGCTACCTCTGGGGGTGCCGATTTCAGGGGGTTGGTCCCTCCTCTGTAATTGGTTCAAAATTAGGGGACCACGGGTTAAAGTCGGACTTCATCCCATTGGGACCCTAAAAATGAAAGGACACCCCCCCCCCCCTCTGCCCATCGCCTCCCTACCTTCAGGGGATCTGGAAATGCATGCGGTTGTCGGAGGGCACAAGTAAGAAAAATAACAACAACCTTTAATACATAAAATACATTTAAATCTGAATTCGCAATCGACACTGATTCGTTAAAATATTCATCACAAATTTTGCCCATGGCATTTAAAAATTACTCGTGTAAAAGTGATACAAAATAAATACTACTACTAATAATGAAAAAACAGAGGGCATTTTCGACAGAAAAATTTTTTCACCCCGCGTGTACGGAAATTTCACAACAAACGAAAGGCACCTTTACTCACGAAATGCGCTATAGAATAAGTAGTCTTCGGCGTATGTTGTCACTATGCGCACCGGAAAAATTCGAAAATGCCAAGTCACATTTAAAACGTGATTGAGATTTAGAATTGAAAAGGAAAGAGAAAAAAAAAAATGCAGTGGAAAGTTTAAATGTCACGAAAAGCTAAGGTCTGCGATCAGAGAAGCTGTCTCTAATTCCTTGCAAGACCATATTCATGAGTTTAATGACCAGTGTTTAAATTAAGAGGGAACAAAGTCCAGTGGAATTTTTATCTGGCAAAAGCTATAAAGCTCCGAAGAATTTCTCAGCACTTTGATACGAAGTTGAAAATTGTTTATTCTTCCGGTTTGTCTGTCTGTCCGTACTTTAACTGCCGTAAATAGGAATCGCTTGCTAAAAAATTTATATATGTTATATTGCTATGTACTTTACTTTGTAACCTATGAAAAGTGGTTCAATATCTTCTGTTTTGTAAAAATACACGCTTATGTATTCGTATGTGAATCGCTGAACAAAAATACAACGTAATTTTTTTACTTATACTTTCTAATAAAAAAAAATGTTTTTAATTAAAGCTTCCGTATGTTATTAAAGGCAAAATTTACAATTCTTAAATAATACTTGTCTACGTACAAATTTCCGCTATATTGAAGTAGTTTTCAACTTTCTAACTGAGAACCCAAAATCGTAAACAAAGTCCTTCTTTGCTGGAAATTGTGACAAATGAAAAAAAAAAAAAAAAAAATCCTTTAACTTCGATGAATTCTCTTTCATTGTGTTCACATTCAAATCACCGAGGAGAAATCAGCGTTATTATTTTACTTAGGGCAAATGTGCAACACTTAACCAAAAATCACTGCCTGCGTTGTACAAGTTTGCTTTCCAGCATATTCACTCTCCCTCCTAGGAAACAACTTTGCCGGTTAAGGAAACGCTACGTACAGTTCGTTTTCAGTCGCGAGACGAAAAATTGGTGTCTCGCGTCTCGCAAAACAGCCGAAAAGTTTGTCTCGTCTCTAAAAAATCCCTATATCATAATGCTAAAAATGTCTGTCTCGTCTCGCAAAAAAGCTGTAAATCTCTGTCTCGTCTCGCAAAAAGTCGTCTCGCGTCCATCCCTAGTTTTGGTGCAAAAATTAAAATAAACTAATCGACGCAAAGAAATCCCGGATGATTCTTTAAAAGTTACACTACACATAAAAATGAAAGAAAGAACGGTGTCCTTTATGAAACTTTTAGAAAATAATTCATAACCATGGAATTGTACAGCAAAATGTCTTAGAAATGTGACAGATTCTACAAAAATTGTCGATTTTTAAGAATTTTTTTCTAAAAGTTCCGTAATTGATACAGGTTTATCATTTATATCAGTGTATAGTAAGACTTGAAGACACATTCTAAAAATTTCTAAATGCTTGGCGCTAAGAGATTTTTTAATTTTTTTATTTTATTTTTTATGTACTAAAATCACATCAAGTTTTTCGATTTACAGTCTTAAATACAGCTGCGTACTATTGGCAAAAAAAAAGGGGGGGGGGTCATTTCAAAAAGCGCGGTGCCTACCTCGATAGAATATTGGACGGTTATAACATTATAACAATTTACTTACCCTTCAAAGTGATTAGAAAAAACAAGACAGGCGTGTACAATGTATGACTGTAGGCGTAACTGAAAATTCACATTATTGATTTTAAGAGCAGAAAAGGGAAGTTTGTTTTGAATTTCTAAGCGAATGTTGAAAATCAACCCGTGTGCCCCCACCCCCCCAAGCTACGCCAATGTGAATAACATAAAGAAGTGGTGTTTCTTGCAAGATTTTTACTTTGAAACTCCCTCATAAATATTTAACCCTTTGAGGCGCAACCCTTTCCCAATGCTGAAAAAAGGGCAGCCGCTGCCTTTGCTCGGCTTAACTACCACCAAGATGGCGGACGATCGAAACGTTCATCAGCCATTCATTTGTGCCGGCACAGCCAGCTGTCGTCAAAAAAGGGTCTCTAGATCTGTGGCACGCGATGAACGTTTCGATCGTACGCCATCTTGCTGGTAGTTAAGTCGAGCGATGGCAACGGCTGCCCTTTTTTCAGCATTGGGAAAGAGTTGCGCCTCAACGGGTTCACTCTGAGACATTGTATGATAAAATTTGGCACATCATCTCATGAGTGCATGGGGCACATTTTACTAATTGGGAATTTTTTGTACGGGGATAGTGTACAAATTTAAAAAGTGTAATTTTTTGTCAATGAAAGAGAGGAATTTTTTCTTAACGCAGTCTTTTTCCTGCCTTATTGGCAGCATTTTTTCAATTTACATTTCCCATTTATCTCTAATATATAAAGTATTTAAGCCCGTTACCACCTTTCAGGGACACCCTCTACATCATTTCAAAGCACTCTTAAAATGGCGGAAGGGTGTTTTTAAAAAAACGTCATTTAACTAACCCCCCCCCTCCCCCCAAAAAAAAATAAATAAAAATCTACATCAACGTCAAACATTTCAGAAGCTTGCTGACACGACTGGAATACATTCTTCACGCGCAAAACGAATCCGACATTACAAAAATAATGATTTAAAAAAAACAAAATGGCGGGAAAAGAAATCTGTCAGTGTTACTGAGTAATCGTGTGAAACTGGGTTTGAGCCTGCCAAGATTCTTTCCATTTCGAACAAAGATTAATTCAGCTTCCGGGCGTACGAGAGAACATATGTCTGTTACTTGAGTTTCGAGAAGGTTAAGGTGCGTTAAGAATAGTTTCATGAGAAATATTTAGTTCGCACACCTGCATACACCGCCTTGCTTAAAATAAGTTTGTTCTCTAAGTAGGTCGATTCGATAAAAATAACTAATCAAGGTCTCGGGTTTTTAACTGCTATCGATAGCAGTAATAGGAAGCGCGTCACTCGGCTTGAATGGACACGCTAATTAGAATCTCTGGGTGATCTTTCGAACAGTATTTTCGGAAACTATTAAGTACTTTCTAATAGTGAAGCTTCAGAAGTCGACATTTTTATACTTGCCGAGAAAATTCAAGAGTGTTTATTATTTCCGATTGTCCATTTGTCTGTTCCTTTTGTTTTAGCTATCATCAATAGTTGCAAAATTCATGTGGGCCATTAGTGTGATATAGTGTGGCCTCTGTTATAACTTTTTTCTTAACATTAACAACATAAATGAATTCCAGTGCTCCACTAGTTTGAAAGATCACCTGTCGGTTGTGCGAAAGAATTAAAATGTAAAATAGCAACTATAATATTAAAAACTGGGTGTTTAAAGTTCCTGATAGTTAATGTTCCATTTGTTTGTTTGTTTTCCGACTCGTAAGTGTTCTGTTTAACCCTTTCCCAATGATGAAAAAAGGGCAGGCACAGCCAGCTGTCGTCAAAAAAGGGTCTCTAGATCTATGGCACGCGATGAACGTTTCGATCGTCCGCCATCTTGCTGGTCGTTAGGTCGAGCGATGGCAACGGCTGCCCTTTTTTCAGCATTGGGCAATCTATCCAGCTGCTCTCGCATTCTTCCACTTTTCAGCAGATGTCAGTGCTGTTAAAAATAAACGTGCCTTTTTTTTACGGGAAATGATGTGCTAAAAAGTAAAGGATTCTCGTGGAGCTATGTCACCCGCACGCAAAACTATTTTTTATAGAAATCAAATCTATTCTTCGTGACTGGCAACTGTCAAAACGTCAGAGTTTGGTGTTCCCAGAGCGGGAACACTGCACGTTAAAGGGTTAACAAATATTCAATCAGTCGTTTCTTTGAATAACATTTTCAATGTCGGTTAAAAAATAAATTTCGATGAAAATGCCGCATACTTTCATGGGCCGATAACTATTTTCCGGTAAAGTCATAAATTTGAAAAATGTTTCGGTAAAATATGTATTTTAATTTATAATTCATATAATTGCCTCAAAAAATAATGATGAAGACGATGAACTTGAGTTATAGGGTTAATAGAAGACAAATAATTTTTTTCTTACCATAAAATTAATAGCAGTAACTGTGCCTGTTTAGATACCAAACTAGAACATAGAAAAACTGTTCAAATGCCACTTTCAATCAGAAACCACAGATCTTGAAACAACTGTATCCACTAACTCGAGGACCTATTCTTATCTTTTCATAATTAACCATAAAACTAACAACATAATTCTGGCGCCATGATTTTTGAAACTGCACGAGATGTCAGGAAGCTGCTATACATAGATATAAATAATATTTTGCAATTTTAGTTTTTTGTTGTTTATGTTGCCCTCTGGCAACCGCAAAGCGGCGCCAGATCCTCCATATAGAACGGCGATGAGCGAAAGAGATTGGCTTCCATTTTATTGAGCCCCTGTGGGAGGAAGACAGACTTAGCTCGGTGACTCCTAATTGTGAACCAATTCGATATGAAAGACGTAGCACCTGAAATCAGCACCCCAAGAGGTATCGTTGGAGGACATATCATTCGAACATGTAGCCATTAATGATTTTACGTGCACCAGCTCCCGTTTGCGGACTTGGTCCCACAGCAGTCCACCCGAGAGAGGAGTTCATCCTCCCAAGTACTGGCCATGCCGGTGATGCTTCACTTTCCGTGTTTTTATGGGAACGTAGTTTAGTGAATAGGGCACTGCTGGACGCATTTTAAGGACTTCTCTTTATGAATAATCCCTTAGAATTGCCTTAAATTCTTCCAAATTTGAAATGTTAATAGTTTTATTTAAGGCTTATAAGGACACATGAGCATTCTGTAAAATCTTCATCTGAATAGCTGACTCCGGGAAAATCCTAACAATCTCTGGAAATTTTGTGAACCAGAAAAATCTTTTTCTCGTTATCAAAGTTGATTCTTTCTCTCTCTCTCTCTCTCTCTTTCTTTTTTTTTAAGTAAACGGAGAACAGATTTATAACACCTGCATAGGCTGAGTGGGATCGAAAATAAAGAAATTATACTGAAAAGGTTAAGCCCTTCTAGGCGTGTCCGTAATAGCCATTATATGAAGATTCTCGTGGCCAGAAAAAGAAAAACTTGGATTGGGGCCCAAGTGTTTGTCTGGAAAATGTTTCTTCGTCTTTTTTTATCCTTTACAGTATAATTTTAATCTACTAAAATTTACATTAATTTTTCTTTCAATTATTAACTAGATATGATGTATGTAACATCATCACTAGCTCATTATTTGAGAAGAGGAGTAACAGAGTAATATTATTTGTGAAGAGTTGACTATAAGTTTTCTTCTAAAAACTTAGCAATGGTTAAATGGTAATGGGTTGCTCTTTAAAAGAAATATTCTGTGTTTTGGAGTTAAAGCCACAACATTAGCCACACACTCTTCAGATGAAGATAAAGATCTTCATCTGAACAACTCAGAATGATCAAAACATCAAAATCCACAACTGCACTACAAATCTAGATACTATCAGGTTGTAACGAAAGTTTTCCGCGAAATCTGCTTGAAAAACTAACTTCTAACTCCTTAGATAACTCTTTTTGATCTTTCGGTACCAAACCTGCACAGTGTCACGTGATGCAACAATAGTATTTAAAGCTGTACTCATTATTCGTTGATATTCTGACTTTTTGCAACACAACTGGAAGTAAATGATGGTTTCAATCCTCTAGAGTGATAGTTCCATTTGACACACCTTGTACTTAATGATAACTATATTTTTTACAGATTTCATAACACAGTGTTATAAAGTAAGTCTCTTCCTTTCAAATGCCAAAAATCCTTTGACAAAATAAGAGCAAATACGCCAACGCGAACTGTTTTCTGACGATGTTTACGGTGGCGGGAAACTTTCGTTACAACCTAATATTATAATTCGAATGTGTTTCATGAAGGAACTCAAAAAGAAATTTCACTTATTTATTCTAATGCATGCTTTCGTCAACAATAATGAAAAATATGGGGGGAAAGTGCTTTAATATCGATACGTTTGTGTTTATTTTTCTTCTTTTGTACTTTGTAAAAAAAAAATAAAAAATGTTACAATATTTTCTTAAGAATACAGCTTCTTGAGAGGCAAATTAGTAAACAATATTCTCGAGAAGCCAATCTATAAAAGATTTCAAAGTGTATTTCATTCCAACTTGTGTTGTGGTAGTAAAAGAAATGTATATAAATATTAGTACTATATTTTTATACATTGTAATATCGCCCGACCAGTTATATGTTAATACTTAAAAGGTTAATTTAAGCACTAACCAACTTTGAAAGACAGAACTTCGAACAGTTTCAACTGAGCCCAGATCTTTGTGCCAACTTATTCATTTGGAAAATTCCGACAAAATCAAAACATAAAATATAAATTTCCGGCAGATATCAAGTAGCAGGTATGAAATACATATGAAATTGACTTTATAAGCGAGAAACAGTTTGAATGTTAATCTACATAATTAACGAAATCGAGTCCTTACCATGGCCGAGTGGATGAGACACTCAAATTGGTAGACGGCTGAACTGTGAAGGTCCAGCGCTCTGGCGTATCACGTAACTGTTGATCTAACGGTCTGGAGTTTTGGGCGGTCTTTCCCAGATGCAAAGTGAATACGCGTTAGAACTCCTCCAAAAGTCCTCCGACCAAGTCACCTCCTGCAGGCAAGATAGCCTTGCCGTAACTTTGCTATAGTACAACACAAAATCAAAAACAAAATGAGTGTTTCGATTAAAATTTCGGGAAAAAAGATATATTTCAGTAATATTATAAACCCTTAATAAATCTTTATAAGTACGCCGATTTTCGAAAATAAAATAAAATAGCATGTTTTCGGAAATTTAATTTCAAGCTGTGAAAAAACGATAAATATATACCGATTGCGTTCGCTTTACTTTGCCTGTAAATGCAGTTTTACCTCCTGCCGACTTAGTGCGGGAAGAAACCCACTTGTGAGTGCACTTGTACAAGTGCATTTTCGTAATCGAGCACGGGAATCCCCGAGCACTGGGGGAAGGAAATCTCGAGTCTCTCCCCTAGCCCTCGGTACATTGAACGTTTTTACAGCATAGTGAATATTTTTCATACTCTTTCAGCACTAAACTGTGTATTTATAATTCCGAGACAAAGACAATCACATTTGCACATGTACTACTGATTAATGAAGTGTTAACCTGTTCGCTTCCATCGCTGCAATGTATCGACGGCTGCAAGTCCCCTTCTTTACCCATCATTGCTCCCCGGCATAAATGTTAGAATGCTCCCGCTGTGGACCTATGTCTAGAAGCAACGAAAAGCACAGGAGAAACCATCCGCAAACGTCTTGCAACGATGGGAGTGAACAGACTAAAAAAAAAAAACAGTAACACCCTTAAATATATGTTTTAATAACTGCCCTTAGAATTTAAATCTATCATAGTTCTTTTGTTCACCCCTGTAAAAAAGCTATCACTGAAATAGACTATTTTCAACGGGGGGGGGGGATTTTTTTATAAACCTCATTAATAATTTGGTTTGTTTGAAATAGATATAAACATCTCGAAATGCAATTTAAAGAGGAATTACGCAAAAGCCTTTATGTATTGAAAGCATTTTGGAGCCTCCCTCTAAAAAAACTATTCACACTACACACATTTATCAATTGGGTATATGTTATACGCCACGGAAATAACATATTTAAATTCCGTATCAATCGATGCATATAGACGGCATCTAGAGCATGAAACAGGTAAGCTGAAATCATGAACAACTCTCAAATTTTGGGGAGAGTTAAAAGAAAGGAAAGGGAAACATTCCCCAAACACTTCAAGTCACATTCTTTAAATTACTTAGTGCAATGAATAAACTATCAGTTTAAAAAATGTACATTTTGAAGCTTGTTTCTGAACTGCAAAAATTATTTCCACATGCTGTTTCTAACATAAAGTTTACCTGTAAATGTACTTTTACCTTGTTGCGACTTTGAAAGTAGAGAAACAAACTTGTGAATGCGCTTGTCGAAATCGAAATTTCTCTCTCTTCTGCTCAGGGCGATTGAATTCATTACGAAAATTCTAATCTGTTCTGAAATATTTGGTTCAAAACTAAAAAGACAAATAAATAAAATAAAATATAAATATCAATCTATTTTTATAAGTATAAAATGACTTGATATTGCTGTGAAAATAAATTACTTAGTGCAATGAATAAACTATCAGTTTAAAAAATGCACATTTTGAAGCTTGTTTCTGAACTGCAAAAATTATTTCCACATGCTGTTTCTAACATAAAGTTTACCTGTAAATGTACTTTTACCTTGTTGCGACTTTGAAAGTAGAGAAACAAACTTGTGAATGCGCTTGTCGAGATCGAAATTTCTCTCTCTTCTGCTCAGGACGATTGAATTCATTACGAAAATTCTAATCTGTTCTGAAATATTTGGTTCAAAACTAAAAAGACAAATAAATAAAATAAAATATAAATATCAATCTATTTTTATAAGTATAAAATGACTTGATATTGCTGTGAAAATCCTCCTCAAAATAGACACTTGGGTTTCCCTCAAAAAGTGTCAAAGTTAAGGGAGTATCCATCGTTACCAGATTCAAACTTTTATGTTTTTTAGATGCTTTTTACATTCATTTCTGTATCAAAAATTAATCAAACATGCCTTAAATTTGTATGCTGATAACAAATGCCGGTTACAGTGGTTTATAATTTTACAAAGAAATTATCGATTTTATTTATCAGCTTACTACTTAACGTTGACTAATACAATTAAACTGTTACAGAGAAGCTGCGGAAACTTCACGTTTTTAGCATTGACAAATTATTGGGGGGTGGGGGGGGGTGATCTTTCCTGTTTCACTCACACACATACTACGTACTTTTTAACCATTTAACGCGCAGTGTTCCCGCTCTGGGAACACCAAACTCTGACGTTTTGACTGTTGCCAGTCACGAAGAATAGATTTGATTTCTATAAAAATAGTTGCGGGTGACATAGCTCTACGAGAATCCTTTACTTTTTAGCACTTTCCTTTACAGCTTTAGCACTTTCCTTTACAGCTGGCTGTGCCCGCGCACAGCCAGCTGTTGGCAAAAAAGGGTCTCTAGATCTGTGGCACGCGATGAACGTTTCGATCGTCCGCCATCTTGCTGGTAGTTAAGTCGAGCGATGGCAACGGCTGCCCTTTTTTCAGAATTGGGAAAGGGTTGCCCCTCAAAGAGTTAAATCTTACAAGGTACGTTTCGCACATTGAGTTGGTGATTTTATGTACTTGTTTACTCCAACACACAGCACGAAGTCCCATGCATCATAAACACGAACGTCCTTCCTGCGCAAATTCGTTAAAATTTAAAATTCACCAAATCCATGATAAATCGCCAGCTGTAATAATCCGTTTCTTCGACTGCGGTTGTAAGGAAGCGACGCATGCGCAGGCCGCACCAGCGGAGATTGAGCGAAGTCTCGGGTTTATTTTTAGACGCTGAGGAGGCAGGAATAGAAACGAAGGTCAACATCGAACCTTTTCAGCTACTCCTACCCCTCCACTCCACTCTCCCAGTTCTCTTTTCCCTCGACAGCGAGCGATAAAGGCCCCTAAACTGTGCCTGGTTTTGATCCCCATATTTTTTCCCTAAAAAAGCCTGCAGAATTTATTTTTTTTTTATCATTGTTATTATCATTATTATTCCGTGTTTCAGGGAAAGAAGGAAATGATTTCCCAACTGTTTTTCCCCCCAGAAAATGCAGATGTTCTATTTTTAGACCTGGTAGTATTATGATAAACATATTAGTGTCTAGTACGGGGTGAAATAGCGTATTGATGTTTTGTTTACAGTTCGAGACAAAAGACGCGCTTGGAAAGAAAACGAAGAGGTTTTTTACATGACAGATCGATTGGGTTTAAAATTAGTAATTATGGAAAACGCCAAAAGCATGGAATTGCTGCAGTGAAAGGTGAACCGTGTACGTTTTCAGTAGGGTGAGGTTGGGACTACGTTACGTAATCTTCTGAGGCAAAACCCGAGATGTAATGTTGTTCAAGCCACATTTAGTCATTTTTTTAATTGAGACGTTTGAAATTTAGTTCATGATCGATCGATGACTATGACATATTTGGGGGTTTTTTTCTTTGCTCACTTGAGAGGGTAAACACCACAACCTGAGTAGCGCAAGAGGACCTCGTGTATTAATGGGCGTTATGATTTATTTACATGGGAAGATAGCTTTTGCTTGCTTTCGAATGTTAACGGGTCATGATTACCTCCAGCAACATCTCAACAGAATCAGTGTAGCAATTTCCGCTTCAAGACCTCTGTTTGAAGGTGGTACTACGAATAGACAGCATCTCCTTATATACTCCAAATTAAGGGATATTGTCTTTTTGTCAGAGCAGTAGCGGACTAACGGGGGGGGGCGGTCCGCCCCGGGCCACGACTGATAAGGGCCCCCGAAATTGTTAGAAAATTTTAGATTCCAGTTTCACATTTTTGATTTTAAGTTCTAGTCAGAAAAAATTCTCGTGACTATACATAAATGTGTGAGCTAGATATGACTATATAGGGAGCCTCGGCCTAGGGGCCCCTACAAAGACACCCATAAAGTGGGGGTCAAGGTAGGTCGCTTGCCTCCCACCCCTCCCCCTTAGAGTTTTAGTGTAATATCTAAGATGTAAAACAGAACTGCGCCAAACAGCAAAATCAGAAATGAAATTGTTACAAGTGTGAAATTTGCCCCTCTCTAAAAAATTTATTTAAAGTCCTCCGCCCCCCCCCCTAAGTTTTTTTTTCCATGGGCCCAGGATTTATTAAGAGAGTTTAAGTTCTAATCTGAAAAATTCTAGTGACTATACATATACATGGGTCAGCAGCATATGACTGTATGGGGGCCCCGAACTGTGCTTAGGTTCTCCCAATGTATTAGTCGGGACATGTATGTAAATTATTTTTTACATAAAGAGACTTTTTTTATAATAAAAATATTGAGCGGCTACAAAATTTTTGCACTATTCTTTTCATTCCAAGGCGAAACTATTTCCACGATACTTAAAATCAATGACCGACGCAAACGTTTTAGAGAATTGTCCAAGATAAGCAAGAATTTTCTAGAAACACTTAACACCTTTCTACAATAGACAATTGTGTCTTTACATGATTGGGGTCCTACATGATTGTTATCATTACATGATTGTGTCATTACATGATTGGTTAGCTAGGGCCCTGTAGCAGCTACCACGTTTAATTTTTAGGTATGTGAATAAGGTTTTGGACTGTGTACACAAGCTTTACTAGCTTATTATAATGGAGTTCCGTATTAAAGCATGTCTCGTCCCCCTGGGTACGGCCTTGGTAGAAATAATTTTGGTCATTTTTGCCCCTTTTTTGTCTTGACTGTGACTGGCTCTGAGGTGCTTCGGAGCATTTTTTCTTTCTATCTGATAATATACCTTGAATATTAACATCTCAAATCGAAAATTCATTCGAAGATAGAGCCCCCAAATATGGGACTCCAAATACCCCCAATTTCATAAAAAATACTGATTTTAAGAATACTTTAAATATTGGCTCTGACGTGATATAGAAAAAAATTTTGAACAGCGCAGTTATACAGCTTCATATAAAGTGAATCCAATGTTAAAAATTTTTGAAGGCCCCAAGGGATCTCAGTACGGGGCCCCAAACATGGTCGTTAAAGCTAATTTGTACAATTTCAAAGTATTGGTAAAGCTGGCGCCGACTTCCCACATGAGAACTATATGCATGGAGATGTAGCATTAACCTAGTATTTTCATATTATGAAAAAACATTTTTTGAAGGGGTTGTTTCCAAGAAAAATCCCAGAAAGTATCTCCCTATTTGGGTCATTCCATTGACACGCATGGAGCATTCCGTCTTTACTTTTAGAAGTGTAATCCACTGTAGAAATACTACAGAAAATTAAACTAACCCTGCATGTATCACAAATAGTTCTTTTACAAGGGCACTCATAAGATTTACATTGCGCTGTATGGGGATCTCTGTAACTACTGAACCGATACGAAAACTTTTTTCACTGATAGAAAGCTGCAACGGAGTATTGTGGGCTACCTTTCATACATGTAGCATAAATAGCTCTTTTACAGTGACATTCAAAAGAATTTTAGTACATTACACTAAATGGACATCTCTAAAACTGCTGAACTGATTCTAAAGATTTTTCCACTGAAAGCTTACACTATGAGCTATGAAAGCTAAAATTCATGTATATAGTATAATTTACAGGAACATTCAAAATAATTTGTAAATATTGTCATAACTGTCTCCATCAGTGGCGTAGGAACTTTGCAAAAGTAGGGGGAGCTGGGGCGCACATTGTGGGGTTATATAAATTGGGCTACAATTACTGCACTTTTTGTGGCATTATTGACCAATTTCAACCTTTTCTGAAAAATTCGGAACACGATCTTAGAAATTATTTAATAAAAAATAATAATAATAAAATCAAGCTTTGATTCCAATTATATACCGTGTTTACACGCGTAATAGTCGGACATCTTTTGCCAATTTTTTATTATGAAAGTGTAGGTGCGACTATTTCGCGGTATAATGTACTTCATTGTATCTATATATGTACTTCACTCTCTAATGCTAAAACAATACTGGTATCAGAAAAATACATAATAATTAGAGGTACGTAATTTTCGTTTTTACGAAATACGTGAATTTATGCGAAATTTTCTTATATTTGAGAATGGATGGGAAATATAATCAATTTGTGAATCGACGCAAATTCATGTGAAAATTTCTTATTTTTGTCAATGGAATAAGAAAACGAAGGAAAATTCCGAACGGTTAGGTCGACGGACGCTTATTGGGTTTGAACCAGACACCTTAAGTCTCCCAGTGTTGTGTTGTGGGATTAAGGCCAATTAGCTACGCATGGGCTCTAGGCCTATGGGTGGGGTGCCCTCCGTGGGGGTCTTTCTAAGGGGTCTTAACCCGTATTTACGCTAAGTTTCGGAGAAAACCACGGAAAACTCCGAACGGTTAGGTCGACGGACGAGCGATGGGACCCGAACCCGGGACCTTCACACTTCGCCCGTCTACCATTTCTAGTGGCATAACCACTACGCCATGGTGAGGCTAAGTCTCCCAGTCGAGAGCACAATGCGGTCGGCAACCAATGGCGGGAAAATTAAGTGAAAGAATCTCTCAAAAGTAAACGCAAGATTCAAAAAGCTTTATATCCTAGCTGTTGCCGAAATCAAGGAAATTAATAAACGAATTAGAAAATTTAAGTTACCCACTTGCTCACCATTTGTGGAACAAATTAGAAGGCTTAAAAACAATTCTTGAACAACAAAGTCAGGGCATTTGGATCTAAACACAATGCTAAAAACTGCATCTGAAAAAACTTCCAATGAACTTCCCTTACATGTGAAATTAAACACAATAAATGAAACCTATTATCTCATTGGTCAATTATTTTTCCCATCTGTGGCTGCAAGTATGACCACCTCAAACTATATTACGCTAAAGCTTTTCAAAATTCGTTTCCTTCCGATTACTTCCTCAAAATGAGTTCATTGGTGGGTACACCGACTTTCATTGCTTTATGGTTGTTCGTGTGATTATGGCAACGCTACTCTAGGGCGATCTGCCAAGGATGGGAGTGCCTTGGTAGGAGGACTTTCTAAGGGGTTCTAACGTGTATTCGTTTAACATCTGGAGAAAACCTACCAAGACTGAAGAATGTTAGACCGGCAGCCACGCGATGGGACCCGAACGTGGGACCTTCACACTTTGGCCGTCTGTCATTTCCAGTAACATAACCACTGTGCCATGATCTGGCCCTTCATCGCTTTTTGCTGCAGTCAATGAACAGGAATAAAGATCCCAAAGTTAAGGATATATTGTGAGCTAATAAATACTCTTTTCCAAGCGTTACTGAAACAGCTTTACAGAGCATTTGGAGCCTACTGATAGCTTAGACACAGATCGCTTTTTAGTAATTATCGTCGTCGTTACGGACAGAAAGAAGAACGACTCTAGAACAGTCAAATGTTTTGAAATTGCAACAATACTTTTAATTAACATTGAATATAAATTTTAATTGTATAAGAATTTCGAATTTTTATTCACGAAATTTCCCTACCTCTAATTATAATAAAATTAAAAACTTACTAAATATTTACAGATTATGTGCTGCTTTGCTTATGAATACTCTGTTCGTCAGTTGCACAAAAAATAGAGGAATTTTTCTTCTTATGGTAATATTTTTATAGACATAAAATTCGCAAATAATCTTTGAGAAAATTTTGACAAAGAATTCTAATAACATAATTTATAATAAATCTCTTTACTGGAGGCATCAGTAGCGCTATAGTTGGGAAGAGTACAGCTGATAATTTTCTATTTTCTAAATGAAGATCACGTGACTGCGGCTTTTATGCGGGGAAAATATTTTGATGAGTTTTTCTTCTTCAAAACAGGGATGCGACCATCCTTTGGGCCCAGGTTCGACTCCCGTCTTTGGGTGTGGATGTAAAATTGTCCGTCCTTGTGCTGTAAATTGTATTTTCCAATAAAAAAAAATGTTTGAACTTGCACTTCGGAACAACTGAGATGAAAGCCATATAATTGCTATAGATATCGAAAAACTGTGCCTTTCAAATTTCAAATTTCAGGGATGCGACTATTACGCGAGGGCGATAGTTATGCGAGTAAACACGGTAATAGAAGCATATAAAAAGATCACCAGCTCTTTAATGCAGTTCAAGTTATTTTTATAAAACAAGATATACTTAATACATAACTTTAGCCCCACCATGGCCGAGTGGATAAGACACTCAAAATGGTAGACGGCTGAAATGTGAAGATCTCGGGTTCGAGCCCCGTCATGTGGCTGTCGATCTAATGGTCTGGAGTTTTGGTCTGTTTTCTCCAGATGTAACGTGAATAAGCGTTAGAATCCCATAGAAAGTCCTCCATCCAAGGCACAACCCATCCTAAGCAGATATCCCTTGCGTAGCGTTGTCATAAACATCACACTTGATACATAATTTTAGTTAGTGTTTCCCCTGTAGTAACTGGAGAATTAATAGTTCTAAAAACATGTTTTCCGTTCTCCATAAATATTTCGTCATGTATCGAATACAGGAATACATATTGTTATTGTTATTGTGACCACGTATATCGGATTTGTGTGCTTGGCTCGTCAGAAGTGCTTATAATTTAAAGAATATTGAAATTTGAAGAAAAACGAAAATACATAAAATGTGTGTAAAGGCATCTTACAACTAATCACATAAAAGTTCCGGAAACTAAAAAGCAATTTACTAAAAATGGAAATAAGTTTACCTTGAGCGAGAGTTTTTTTATTTTATAAATGTTTAAATCAGTATTCTATCATTATTATTATTTGGCAATTCTCTAATCTAATGATTATCAATCTTTGGATTGCTACCTCAAATAGGGTCGCAAAAAATAACCCTGGGATCACAAGGTGGATTTAAACGGAATCGAAAGGTACCGAAATATTTTTCCTCTAAAAACAGGTTTCCGTTGAAAAAAGGTGTCTTCAACAGAATGAACTATTTCCTTTCAAAACAAATTTAAGTTTAAGGTTCAGTGGTTTCGGTGTGTTTTAATATGCGAAGTGTAGATAGTTAAAAGTTTTAAATGTACTGAGTTATGTTATCATAATTCCTATATGCTTTGGGCAAGCCGGTACCAGCAAAATAAAATGAGTTTTAGTTTCACGCGAACTTATTTACTAATTTTCTACGAACCAGTCGAAGCAGACTATTTTTTGATTTTACCAAAATGTAAAAGTAAAGAAAAAAATTTTAATAGATTTTTCCTGATTTTTTTTTCAGTTATGAATGTTAGCTTTAAAATGTTATTTTCGGTTTTAAAACATAATCTTAAAAGGGGGGCCCCAAACTCGGAGACCGCCCCGGTCCTCATTTAACGTTAGTCCGCCACTGCTTTGGAGTAAATTCTTTTTTTGGGGTTTTCAAATTTATATTGGACAGCAACGCAACGCATATCCCAAGATGAGCGTAGGATCAAAATAATAATAACACACTAATAATGGGGCGTTATTAATCCTTTCTAAATCTACACGAAAATATGTTGCTTTCTCTATACGATAAATTCAGAGAGTGGATACGAGAAAGAGTACGTTTTGTGTAATGGCAAGCCTGCACGGGGGGCATTTCCCAACAAAGGGGGACTACCTTGGATGGAGGACTTTTTAAAGTGCTCTAACGCGTATTCGCGTTACACCTGGAGAAAACTGTCCAATAGATCGGACAGGCCCGAACGTGGAACCTTCACACTTCCGCCATCTACCATGTTCAGTATCTTATTCACTCGGGCATGGTGGAGGCCGGAAACGAAAGAAGGTAGTTATGGGGTTTAATTTCTCCATAAACACCTCCTTTGAAACCATGTTAAGCATACATTCCAAAACGCAATGCCAAAGATTTCCCTTCTGAGCTCATTGCCTCTTTTCACTGGTCTTCGAATATCCTGCTAGAAAATCGTTGAAGAAGGGAGAGCGATCAAAGACCTGTACATCAAAATTAAAGCGAATTAAACATGATTTTAAGTTCGTGAAGGAAAAGGAAAGGAAGTTTAATCATACAAACACGTAGTTCATAAAATACTTTTCAACACAATCTTATCTGCGCATTTGCTACTAATTACAGTTGGTTAGCCTGACCGCAAAGTTGCAAAGACCCATAGTTGCAAAGACGCAGGGGTAGCAATCACCCCTTTCTATGTAAATGTTGCTTTTCCGTATGGATCTTTGAAGGCTGAATGCCGGGCTGTGCGCAAACGCTGGGCCACGATAAAGATTCATACCGGGAAGCAAGGGAATCTTTGCCGTCGCATTTCTGCAACAATGGGGAAGAGTAGGTTACAGAAAATAAGTCACTATTTGTTTTTAATCATTGCTCTTAGATTTTTGAGTTTCGTTTAGTTTGGCAGTGAAAAATAGCCATATAGGTTACATTTATTTTCGGTGTACAGCATTATTTTATAAACTTAAATACTGGTTAATATGTAAAACACGAGGGAAATTACTGCAAAAATGACATATACCTTCAGGGAAAAAAAAAAAAAAAAAAGCCTACCATAACAGCAGATCCAGAGAGCCAAACAGGATGAAAAAAGTACAATGAACCATAAATCAAACGGAAAGGAATGGAAAGGAAATTATAATCTCTGGGACACTCATCAGGGACCATACCCAGAAGATTATAATTAAAATCAACAAAATAGTAGGATTTCAGTTATGTGGCATATCAAAAAAGATATTCTCTCCACGTATTTGAGCCCTATCCTACTATAGAAGAGCATGGTAATGAAAGCATAAGATAGCAAGAACATAATTACATATATAATTTAAAAAAAAATTAAGCGGGAAACACTGCAAAAATGACATACCCCCGAGGAAATCTGAAGAACAAGTCAAAATATATCAGCATATACCGAGGGCTAATCAGGTTGATATTCATGGCACGAAGAGCATTTAGGAACAAAAAAGAATGGAGGTATCCTACTGCAGTAAAACGTGGTAATGAGAGCATGAGTTGGCAAGATTTGTATGAATGTTGCCAAAATCTAGAAGTGAAATACCGCTGTTGCCGGAATATGGAAGGGTTATAGTAAAATTAAGATTATAAAAGTGTTGCCTGAAACTGTAAAATTATATTATTTTACATTATTAACATACCGATATATTAATTAAATTAAGTTAATTTATAGTTGATACAGAGCCAATTAAATTTTAATACAATTATAAGAGAGAGTATAAATTTAAAACTATAATGAATATATGTATTAGCTAAATACATGCAAATTGTTTATTTTCCAGAAAATTAAAACTAATATTGAAATAGAATATTTAAAAGCTAAAAATAAATGTATTGTCACTCAATAGGAACCTTTTTTTCATTCTCAAATAGTTAGATGATCGTTCCGCCAGATCAACTGATGAGAAAATTTTACATCTCTACGCTGACGTATGTGGAGCTGCTCAGAATTATATGATATTATAAGCTTTTTTTCCTGAAAAACTTCCATTATTGGTATATATTTGTGTATTTACTGAAATCTTTTGTTTAATAAATGTGCAAATGTAAAGTACTAAAAACTGTTTAAAGTTTACTTTTACAAAAAAAAAAAAGTTAAAGTTAAAGTTTACTTTTAAAGTAAAAGGTAAAGTTAAAGTTTACTTTTAAAGTAAAAGGTAAAGTTAAAGTTTACTTTTAAAGTTTATTTTTACTAAGACTTTTATTCAGAAATACACCATTTCTTTTCTTTAAGAGGATTTTTTTGTTCATTGACTAGGGGCCAAGGCCCCCAGACTCGCTACGCTCGCTTTTCGTATGAGGCATTCGGCCCCTAATAAGGCTTATTCGTAAAAAAGGCATAATTTCAACAGACAAAACCCGAAGATTGGATCAGATAGAATGTTACTGAACTACACATTGCTTGGTTCTTGCATGTTCATTGGTACATAAAAATTTAAACTTCACACTACAGTAGACCCCCTCCCCCTCATAACACGAAAGATATTTTGTTATGGGAATCCGTGTTGTACGGGTCCTGAGCTATACTCCACCTGGAGTGCGGAATCCGCTTATATACGCTGTTAAAATTATTTGCACTCCTCAGAAGTACAATGATATTTAATGTTGCCATTCAAAAGTTATATTAATTAGGAGCTAAAGCGTAATAAAATCAGAACATCTGTTTCAGCTGTACTTTTAATAATGTAAAACCTATTGGACACCTTGCGAATTTGCCACCCATGGCGATTTTTCATTATTTGGCGACTTGCGTACATGTAAAGTTAATAAAAGCTACGGAACAGATAAGATAGCTTGCCGCCAATGGCGACTTTTCATTATTTGGCGATTTACACATGCTCACAACCTATAATTACTGTTCATTTAAGGTTACCGGAAAACCGTTATCCGTATTTTCATTTACATAATCGTTTGCAGATTGGCGTACTTAGCACCACGAATTATACCATCTCATCGCGCTAGCAAATATCCAAAGTGTACTATAACTGCTATAATGGCATAGTTAACGCCGCCAAATATTTCTACTGGTAGCAAATAATCCAGCTGGACCGAACCGGCTTTAAAATAAACTGCATTTTAATTATTTTCCATTTTTAAGATATTAGTTATTCTGTTTTGGAAAAACGAATAATCGCTCATTCTAAACTCCTGTTGCCTAAGCGAACTTATTATTTGAAAATTGTCAACTTTGTGTAACATATTTTGAGTTACTTATTTCATATAGTTTTTATTTTGGCGTAAAATGGGTGTATTTCTACTTCATGTTTGACAATTTCACGTAATACTACATACTTGGAAACGCTTTGTTGCAAAGGAATGAATGATTTATGCCAAATCTGGCAACCATTCTGTTTATTTTTTCAATTTTTTATTAATATCTTCTAAAATAATTCGATTTTCGAAATTTAAGTCAGCTTATCAGGTTCCTCGGAATTTTTCGAATCTGTGGGCACCTTAGTCGAAACTTAAATCCCCACGGTTTAGGAGGAGATAGGCCAACAAGCTTTGACAGCGACAGCGGCCTTTACTTTTTTTAGAATAGAGAGATACAATTTATTTATTTATTCAGAACAGCATGCAAGCAGTTTATGATCAGGTTTTGATCAAGCTAAATTCGGAAATTATTTTAAGGACATTGTTTTAAAACTTAAAACTAAAAGAAAGAAAGGAAAGACTTCAAATTAAAAGAAAGGAAACTAGATTGAAAATTGCACCCTATTCAGCCCTACTTTTTATATTACCAGCATGTTAAGTAGGCGGGCTTCAAAATAGTGACTACACTACTTTAGTTGCTAGATGCGACAAAAATAGTGGGGAGAAAAAATAGTGAGAGAAAGGGATTAAAAAGAGAAAAAGACAAGCTTGGTGATCTGTGAATGATTTGAAAAAAAAAAACTCAGAAAATACTCCGTTGTAAGGCTCATCTATATCAGTCAAAGACATTAAGAGACAAAGAGGGTGGAAACAGTGTTCCTGTTTTTAAAATCAACTTCTGAAAAGGGGTTGTAATATGTCTTGTCAAGTGTTTCTTTTCTTGGCCTGCATTAATATTTGTTTAAGCTACGCAAGCTATTATTTAAGCTCATTATGTACTTTAGTGTTAAAGGAGCATTTACCCTTTCAGTTGAGCTATTTTTTAACCCTTTCCAGACAAAATCCACATCTCTCACACACACACGCACACAAAAAAAGCAAAGGTATTAAAAAAAGACTAGATAATACTGGTGTTAAAGGCCTTCGGGTTAAAATAAATGTCGTAAAACAACACACATAAATAAACTAAATATATTTCACAAAGGCACAAACGGTTTCCCTTCGTTAGCAGGAAGGTAATCAAAAACCACACGTAAACGGGAGAGAAAAAAAAAGAAATGGATTTTTATTAATTTTTATTTGCCTGGGTGTTGGTTGGCGGTTACTTTCTTACTGACGAACAGAGAATCATTTGTACCACTTGAAACGTATCTCAAAATTTTATCATGGTGAGTGTTTTAATTACATAAAATTCTCTCAAAGTGTTTCTTTCTGTTTCATCCATCCATCAGAACGCTGACTACTGCAAACAAACAAATATTAACACAAAATAATGACCACAGATATACAGGGTGTCCTATAAATACCACCCAAACTCTGCAGAGCCAGATTCCTCGTTGGGAGTACATAAAAAATACCCAAAGAACTGTACCTGTACGATTCATAGTTTTCGAGAAAAATAGGAAAAACAAAATATGACGTCACATCCGGTGCGAGGAAAAACAACTAGAAACATTAAATTGGATACTGGCGGTTTACATATGGGGGACTCGGTGTTATGGCCCGCTACAGTCTGGCATCTATGGGTTGCTTTCAATGAAAACATTGAAAGAATTGATCTATCGAGTCCTAATTACATCAAATAGTGATTCAGTCACTCTCCTTCGTGCTGTGTATTTATGTGGGTACCAGATGAAACGTAAGCTGTTGGCCATTACACTGCGCATGCATGCATGCCTCGATATGCACGGTGGACATTTTGAGCATCATTTTATGAAAGCATATGCAGAAAAAAAACTATGTTCATGATTCCAATAAAGGCTCTTTTCGTGCACCGGAAATGATGTTTCTGCTTTTTTCTCGCACTTTTCTTGAAAACTACGGGCCGTACAGTTATAGTACTTTGGGCACTTTTTATGTACTCCATACGAGAAATCTGGCTGTGCAGAGTTTGGGCGGTATTTATGGGACGCCCTGTATGCAATAATTTACAAAAAGTAAATTAAAAATGTACAGAATATTATGGTATCGATTAAAATTCTTTTCGAGTAATTAAACTCAAATAAGTACAAAATGTAAATTTTTATGCTTACCCCTTTCAAAAAATTTACGACTAGTAATATGTATCCCTACATTAACTAGGTGATGTACAAAATTTCAGTCTTTCATCATGAATAAGCCCAGACACAAAGTTCGTAAGGGGCTACACAATACCAATAACAGCAAAAGTATGATGTATTTAAGCAATCATTGCTTTCTTTCGTATTCCCTGATATGTTATCTTCCAGTGTGATCTTTTTACTCGTCGAAAGCCATTGAAAAATGGTTGAAGTAATCATATATTTTTTTCTAATACCTTAGAGTCTTTCTTAAGATGAAAAAATAGATAATAGAAATAGAAATAGTTCATTATTAATATTAAACTATATTACACACACACACACACACATATATATATAATCCCAGTTAGTAAAATATGCCCTATAGATTAATTAGGTAATGCACAAAATTTGAGTCTTTCTTAAGATGAAAAACTGAAATTTTGTGCATTACCTAATTAATCTAT
Source organism: Cheiracanthium punctorium (assembly GCA_038373885.1). NCBI lineage: Eukaryota > Metazoa > Arthropoda > Arachnida > Araneae > Cheiracanthiidae > Cheiracanthium > Cheiracanthium punctorium. The sequence continues at coordinate 722,066 of JAWZYV010005666.1, forward strand.
AGAGCATATTTTACTAACTGGGATTATATGTGTGTGTGTGTGTGTAATATAGTTTAATATTAATAATGAAAACTATAGCCATGGCAATCAGAAAAACATGCTAGGGAAAAAAAAAGTTATTTCTTTCCTTTAAAAAAAAAAAAAATGTAAATAAGACAACGTAAAGAGTCTCACGTCTTTCTTGATCTAATTTTGATAGAGAACGCAAAAGCACTTTACAAGAAGGACTTTTTTTTTCCCTTGTGTGAAACTCTAAGGAGAAGCCATGAATTTTTGCATGGTTAACTGAGTTCACCTTTTAAACGCATCACTTTCACTAGCATCGTCACCCGTGTAACTGTTAGCGGGGATGGGGCCAAGTCAAAGGTCCTGCACCAGAAAGATACAATATTTAGTGTTGAAGCACTTCTATGCTACACCAGTACGTAAATCATAACAATACGGGAGCTGGAGGGGCAACAATGGCACCTTCCTGCCCACAGGTATGGACATCCATGATCACTGGTTCTTATTCTTCATCTTCATCACCACCATTTTCTAGGGCGCTGATGATTTAATCCCTCACTGCTTTTGGTTTCGTACGATTGTGGGATTGATATTTATTGATCCGGCTGTAATGCTGGATCCCACGGGATTGACAAACTTCAGATGAGTATTTCCCTCAAGCTTAACAACTGATTACAGAGAAAAGGAAAGATATTTTGATACGAAGTTTAATCTCTACTTATTATAAAAGAAGGTGTCTGTGTGTGTGTGTGTGTCTGTCGGCAGCGTTACGGACAAACGGCTACACCTAGAAACACCAAATTTAGTACTCGGGAAGATGTAAATATGTAGTTGTGCACCTCGAAGCGATTTTTTCAAAATTCGACCTAGATTTTTTTAATTTTATGTTTTATGCGATTTTTGGCATTTTTTCTCACCTAATTCGTAATGACGGCGGAAATTACGCTCGCAGCAAAACGGCATTTGTATCATCGGATAGAGGAGAAAATTTTCTTTTAAAAACAGTTTGTTCTGAATACGTAACATGATTTACCGATTTTTAGGAATTTTTTTACTAAGCATTTGCTTCGGCGAATTGTTTCGTAAAATAATTTTAAAACTGTCGCATCTTGAATTCTATCCGTCATAACTTTTTGATATTTTGACAGATCGTGAAACATTCTTTTCTCCCTCTTTTAAAATAAAAACGAAAAAATTATGTAAATTAGATGATTTTTTTATGAATTTTAATGCAACCTAATGTTTAGAATTTAATAGCATCAACGCGATCTTACGCCATTCATTACATTGCGATCACGGCACGAGAATTTATCTTCGGTTGTTGCCACAGAAAGGATTAGAAAAAAGGGTTTTCTGAACCAATCGAGTTTTTAAATGGGATATCGGAATTTCAATTCGCAAGTGAGGATCTATGACGTCAAATGCTTTAAGATACGTAAAAATTACGCCATAATTATAACTCATTTATTCCAGCTCTATTTTCAACACAGGGAGACGATATTTTGATTAAAATTTACTGTAGAAATAAACTAAGAAATTTATTATTAGAAGTGGTGTTTTAATCCGGTGCTTATTTAAAAATTGAAATGTTGAAAATGTTCATTTTAAAAATTACAAAGTTCGTTTCAAAGCACGATATATTAAAATTTTTCTATTTACTATTTTTATTTTTGACATTTAATTATGGCGCAGACGTTGCCTAACATATGCATGCAGGCTGCGAGTATAGTTTTATTTTAACGTTGAATTACGTTCCTCCATAAAGGTCCTACATAACGCAAAGTTTTAATGATACCGTTTGAAAACTACTATGCGAAATATCGAAATTAACTCCCTCAACCGACTGGGGTATCCTTTACGGCAGTCAAACAGTGACGTCATAAATTTAAAAAATGCGTGAAATTTGTAAACTGTGCAACTCTGTGCCATGTCACAATTAAAGCGGGAATAAGTAGCTCCTCGAGATTACACAGTTTGATGTTTTTCAGGAGACAGGACTATGGAGGATATAAAAGATATCGCTATATTAGATACATGGATATTTAAAATGGCCTCCCTTGGATATTTTCTCCCCACAATAAGATGAAATGGTTTGCGGCGCTAAATACGCCAATCTTATAAAACTATGTATAAATTAAATATATATGAAGAGTTTCCTTAATGGCAACCATTATGTGAAATGATTATTATTTATGCTAATGCGTAAATTGCAAAGAATCGCCATAGAATCAAAAGATTCCATTGGGGCCAAATAATCTAAGCTGTTTCTTTTAAGGGAGCCTTGAAGAGGGAGAAGCGAAGATAGATAGTATTAATGTACGTAATAGGTAATATCATTAGATTCGTAAGGATAATATGAATAAATCATAATATACCACGTTAATAAATATTTCATGACATTAAAAGTGTTTCTCCTTTTTCAACGGTTGTCTTACAACCAACTAAACGAAAAGTAATTCTAATTTGCGTTAATATATCCCGCAGTAATTTCAACAGAGGAGATTACTTGAACTTTTTTAAAAATGAAATTATGTTTTGTCACATGCAGATATGATTTTAGTAGTAAAATATTCGCTTATTCCCGTATGAAGAGCGGGTGTGCAGTTATCTTAAAAACATCTCTTGAAAATAGCATAAATGAATTCAGAAGACCTCAAAACGTATCAATACACCAAAATCTCGAAGTCGAATTTTTTCATGATTACAATACTTTCCTTATGTGGTACATGTTCGGAAAGAAATAAATGGTTGTCCATTCCATGTAGTGTCTTAGTTATTTAATGCTACAACTTGAGCCTAAAAAACAGTATGATGTAGAAATAAGACATTTTGAAAGCCAGGAGTTCTCTGCAAACCATTAAGCTTTCCACTTTTTTGATAGTGAATGACACTGTCGTAGTTTTTTGAGTCATTATACTGCAATGATGCCAGGTTAATACTCGTGACGCAAACTTTAAATTAATGTATATAAAGAAAATAATATACAGAAATAGGTAAATTAACATGCTTACCGTTCATTACTTAGTTGCTGAAGACGAACGTAAAAATCGGACAAGTCCAATGGGTCGTTTCCTAGTCTTGATTTAATTTTAGTAAAATAATTAAAACATTGAATTAAAAAAAATTAAATCTAGAATGAAAACTTTTTATAATTGATTCGTGATTGTTCTCAAAAAGAAAAATTAGTATGAAATATTTCAGTTCACTTGGAGATTGGGAAGTTAGCGAAAAATTTAGAATACAATGTTTGGTCCAGACTCCCATTGGAAGATAATTTAAAAAAATTAAAACTTTAAATTAAAATTTGTAATTATTGTTTTCTGTATGTGATAGATAATAAGATGCATAAACATGAAAAAGTTTTTGTCAGTTGATGATTGAGAAGGCAGCGTGAAATTGTGATAAAGATAATTTATTTCTCAGTTTCAATCCCGTGGGATTACGGACCTAATCCCGCGAGACTAATCCCGCACACATTTGTGCGGCATTGCATTCCCTAAATCTACCATCAATTTGTAGTAATTGTGAAGGGGGGGGAGCATTCTGGAGACGTTAGTCTGTTTCGAACAAGGACAAAATTGGTGTATTTAATCGAAATCTTCAACGGCTTACTACCTATGGAAAATGGATAATTTAGATTTCATAAATATTCCACAGAAACATATTAAATATTTCTAGTAGAAGTCTACGAAACAGTAATTTTAAAATGGCGTAGAATTACGTTTCAAAGCAAAGAAAATCAGGATATTTTATAAACTTTCGGGATAAAGTAACTTTCATAAAACACATAAAAATGTAAAATGCATTCTTTATGCACGTTTCACCAGGCAATAAATTATCTCTTTTTCAGTAGTAGCGTACCCGTTCACCCATGGCAAAGTAGAAAAAATATTTTCCGTTCGACAATAGTAATGTACCAAAATCTACCAACGAATTTGCATTTTATTTTATTACTAGCTGAAGTACCCGTTCTTCGCACGGCAATGAATGGACTTTTTGATATTACGATTTGTGGTGATTATTATTCATTGTAATAAACAGATATAGAAAAATGGATATCGCGTTATATTGTGTCCAATAATCATGCATACCGAATTGCAAGGCAATCGTTTGTACGGTGCAGAAGGCCATACGGCGTAGCGCAATCTAGTGGCGAGTTTTAGCAAAACGGATACGGTGAAAATATTCTTCGCATTCAGATATCGATGTATACGAATTTTCATGACGATCGGCTGGACAGTCCTGAAGTTCATGTGTTGACGCGACATCTAACGCGAAACTCTTCCCTGGGTTCAAATATCTATGTATACCTATTTTCATAGCGATCAGCTGCACAGTCAAGAAGTGATACACTGCAGCGCGATCTAGTGGTTAATTAAAGTAATGATTTGCTACAGTGCCGTCAAGTGGCGAGCTATAGCAAAATGGATAACGCCAAAATATTCTCATTGTTCAAATAGCTATCTATGTATACTGATTTTCATAGCGACCGTTTGAATGATCAAGAATGTGGCCTGCTGCAGCGTCATCTAGTGGCGAGTTAAAATAATAATGCATTGCAGTGCCATCTAGTGGTGAGTAACATCAAAAGGAACACAGTTAGAATATAGTCTTCGTGCTGAAATGTGTAAGTATAAGAAATTTTATGCCGATCGGTCGAACGGTATAGAAGTTGATGGGTTGCAGCTCCATTTAGCGGCAAGTTACAGCAAAATAGATACTGAAAAATATTCTCCGTGTTCTAATATCCGCGTGTACCAAATTTCATCGAAATCGGTTGGACGATATTCGCATAGTAAGCGGCTAAACGGAATAGAATTCGATGTTCTGCTGCGCCACCTGGTGGCAAGTTAGAGGAAAACGGATAGCATAAAAAGCTGCTCCATGATAAAAGACTTAGGTGAACCAAATTTCATGGTGCAACGGTGCTCAACGGTGCTGGAGTTTTTCAAACTCATACACACATACCAACATTCATTTTTATCTATAACCAGTGTCATTATATATCCCAGTCTCAAATAAAATCCAGTTTCAAATCTAAGCCTCGCCAAAGTGCCAATATGCGCCATTTTGCAAGCGTTTTTTCAGGAAATCATTGACTTAGCAGCAATCAATATGGGAAATGGTTCGACCGCGAAATAGTAAAGCAAGCCTTTATTTGAAAAGTGGAATCCGTTAATACAGACGAATTTTTTAAAATTATCAACTATAACGTGTTTTATTCATCGTTACTCCGATGTACTAAATCAGAAGATTTCAATTTTCTGAAATTTGACGGAATCCCCCCAACTTAAATCAATGTACTCATTTGGCGAGAATTCTGGAGATAGATCGCTTGAAATCCCTTAATAACTGCATTATTTCTTCACGGATCATTAAAATTTAACGCTGTATTCTAATAAAACCTTTGCACTTGTTTTCAAAAATCTATTTCCTTAAGCTTTCAATAAATTGCGCCAAGCCGAAATCTGTGCAAACCGCTAGACCTCACTTTCTCAAAATCGGCATTTGAGCCATTTTATTTTTTCGCGAAACTAAAAAAATTTACCTATTAGCCTCGGAAATATTCAATTCTTATTGTTTTGCGTGCAAAACATTTCATTCCTGCTCTGATTTCCCATGCACACGATATTATAATAAAAAAGTAATAATCTTACAAATATAAACTAACAAAAAAAATCATTATTATTCTTTTATTTTTACTTTTTTATTGAGAATTTACTAATTTATATGAGAATTTAAAACATTTTATTCGGCAAAATCGCCACACATGGCAACCACGATCCTTATTTCACACTTTTTTCACTACAGGGGTTACAATTACGGAAAGCTTTTTGCGTGGAGAACATAAAAAAATCTCTTGAATTCTGGGAACGGGTGGACTTTCAAATTTTTAAAGTGGACTATGATTTATTCTATATTATTTTACATATCTGTGCAAAATTTCAGGCTGATTGGTCCATTTTTGTGGATTTGTATACGAATCAAATCCACAAACAAACAAACAAACAAACAGAATTTCATTTTTATTTATAAGGATTATCAAGCATTTCATTTACTTATTTTTTCTTTTATGATAGTAAATAATAGTTATAATTAGCAAATATTACTTACTTTTCTTTTTCCCTATATGCTTTTATTACGATTTCTTACTTCCTAAAAAAAATTCTGTTTACCTGCTGAAAGCTATTAGAACATAAGCTTTGGTTTTAAATAAACAGTCATATAAAAAAATTTCTTTCAAAGACAAATTACAGCAAACTTCGTCGAAAAGTATTTGTTTCAAGTATACTCTGCTTTTTTCTTCTGTTCAGTTGACTTTTAATGGAGAAAATTATTTGTCCAAAGTACTGCCATTTTTTATACGCCTGAATAGTGCAAATTTTGTTGATAAATTTTCTTGACTAATGTATAAAAGATTATAAAATAAATAATTCCCTTAGCAAGATTGGAGGTCGGGGAGGATACATGAGATTTTATCGCCTCTCAGAATTTTTGCTTTTTTTAATAGAATTGTTGACTTTTGTGCTGTGCGATTGAAGGACGAAATTTATTGGAAGTATGGTACGTCATTCTCAACATTTCTTCAACCCCTTTGAAAGTACGCTAAACAGTATTAACCTACTAATTTACTAATCTGTTATATTTTTGATAGTATAACAAACTATTACAAAATTTAAGAATTTAGTAAAATTGCGCATCAAATTAACATTGAATTACGGGCTTTAGGAATTTTATAGACAGTTTTAATAAGTTAGTGATAAATTTTACAGTTAGACATTCTAATAATTTACGGTAAATGATATCAAGAGTCAAGTATTAGCAATTTACCACTAAGTAAATTTCTAATACTTGACATTTTTTTTTTCATTTTAAGTAATAATTAACCGATGAAACAACAAAAGCCCATTAAAAAATAGGTAGAACTCTTTGGTGTACACTTACGCTTTCGGGTATATAAACTTACTTTAGTTTCTGGTATAAAAACCTATTTTTCAATTTTTTTTATTTTATTTGTAATTAACTTATTTTATTTTATTTACTTAACTTATTTTATTTTTTATCAAATAATTTGTAATTATTTGTAACAATATTTTATTATATTGTAATTTATTTGTAAAGTTTCTGTTTTAGCCAGGAACGTGGCCAAAAGAATGGAGAGAAGCAAGTACAGGCCAATCCTTTAATTAAAAGGAAAAAAAATAATTAATTAATAAAATCGAAATGACTTTGTGTTTATTTATGTCGAGATAAATTCTTACTTCCTGGAATTATTTTTACATGTTAGTCTCACCGCGAATTTTCGTTTGCAGAAGTCAGCTTTTCGGAATCATTAATGTTTTTTTTTTAAGACTACACAACAGCCGCATGCCTAAAGGGATAGAATTCTTCGGGGGATGTTCATGCTTTCGGATTAGAATTCCCTAGTAAAAATAAATACGCAATTAATATTTTCTTCGAATACTTAACACTCACTACGTGGAACTGGTGAGAACCAAAATTTGTTTTTCGTCCGCACATCGATTTAATTTTGGGAGGTCTGGCAACGAATTCGTCTCTCTTCTGTGAAAGAAGATAAGAAGTTAAAACAAGTTCTTCTTCACGGTTAAAGTCAAAATATTCCCCAGCTTGCTTTTTTGTGCAGACGCCATCCATCATGCGATGCGAGGATCAACAGTTAGTAAAGGGGAAAAAAGGGGGGGGAATAAGAAGCATCATCTCCTTACGGTCGAGCCAAGATTATGTAATGGAAGGAGATTTTTAGTCTCACTTGAATAGCTGGATAAGAAAATAAAAACACTTGCTCCACTCAGACTGCAGTTTATTAAGAAAAAATTGTAATAACGAGGTTTTTTTTTGGGGGGGGGAGGATTGAAATTAAATGAAAATGAATTTTGTGAATATAGAATAATTACACTTCAAGATTGTAGAAAATTTACAACGCTGAACGATGGTAAATACAAAAAGAAAAAGAGAATTTTCTATTTTTATTAGAACTTCTTTATCCAGTCTCTTCGAATTGGTTGAAACATTTTGAGGGAACTTTCATAAATTTACGAACTAGCTTACATCTATTCTATAACTATTCTTTTTTACTGCTTTGATTATTTTTTTAATCTGTTCAGATTATTATACACGTTAAAAGGAGTAAAAAGACCACTATTCTTAAGTTAAAACATGATAAAAATTACGAACGAAAAGATTATTCTTGCCGTTTTAAGAAGAAGAATGTTGATAAACTGAAGCATTACAAGTCAAAATATGCACAGTCATTTAAAATATACCTTGATCTCAATTTGGCATGCAAAAGGTGGAGCCAACAGACATACATAAGGTACTTACACTAACTATAAGCTGTGAAGTATTTTGAATGTGAAATCAGTTTTCCAAGTATTAACTCAATAGTATCAGAATTGTTTTGATTTCACACAATTTGGTTACTATTTGTAAAAATCGTGATAGGTGATCCTTGTGGTGAAATCTGTTCCATCCTAAACCTGAGTATTTAACCTCTTCTCAAGTGACAAAAATCTCGCATCCCAAATTAAAGAGCAATCTCATAATTATTTCTTAAAAACCTCTTACACTTAGTAGAAAGCGTATTTTTAAATATTTTTTCGAATAAAAACCTAATTCTCAATCTCTTTCAGTAGTAAAAAGGTTGTTATCATCCATAAACGAAGACTGTCAAGACACTTTTAAAAGTAAATGATGTCCTAAAAGTTCTTTTTTAGCTATAGTAATTTCGAAAAAAAAAAATATTAACAAATTGAACTTCGAAAATTTCAATGATATTCAAATACTCTTTTGTGTAATGGCATAGACAAAATGATGGCAAACAGAAATAAAATCTGCCCGTAAGTGTATAGGATTTAAACATTCACGGGCGTTACAATCATTTATTCAAAATTAAAGAATCGACTCATATGAACGCCAATTCAGAACTACAAAAAATTTTAAGGAATCGTTTTAACAGTTGAAAGAAACTGGTCCACATATGTGGACCGCTGAACGAAGAAGATAAAACTCTGATTTGTATTTCTGTGTGTGATCTCAAGACATGCCTGTAAGGGCCATGAATAGTATACCATTGTTTTATGTGTTATTCTTTTTAAAATATTTTCTAAATATTTTTTAAATATCGTAATATATAGTTTCACTGATCACTAAAACTCATTGACTCTAGAACGCTTCTAATTTGTACCACTCAAAAACAAAACCTTTACGTCATGACTGAAAAAGAAAAAAAGATAAAGAAAATGAAAAGGGGAAAAAGAAAGTTACGTTTGAAAAATAAAATAAAACACACACAGTTCGTGCGATCGGGTTGATACTTTTCATAATTATGAAAATATATATACCTACATACATGTAGAAAAAAAAGTATCTGCACTACTTTAAAAATCTGAAAGTTCACTGCTTCCCTGTTTTTTGGTAACTCTTTAACATTTCTAACTTCAGGAAGTTGCTCGACTGGGGTAGAAAAGTTAAAAGCTGTAGCATCTACGTCAGTAGCGTAGCCAGGATTTTATTTCGGGGTGGGCTGGTATCATATTGTAAGCTACAATTCAATTGTAAGCTAAATATCAAATTGTAAGCTAAGTAAAGGGACCCATTTCGGGGGGGAGCTGCAGCACCCTTACCCCCCCCCCCCATTCTGGCTGCGCCCTTGATCTACGTCATAGACGGAAAAAATTCGCTACTTTTTCGATTTTGGTTTGCTTGATATAGCTTTTTAAAATTATCCAGATTTCAGTTATCACCAAGCCTTGAATTTAGAAATACTTGATTACCTGTTTTCCCTGTTGTTTTTCCATTTTGTGATGATTTTTGTGTGTGTTTCACTGTGACTTTCGCGCTAAAGAACTCTGGGGTGAGGTCGTGCTCAAAATTTGTATTCTAAAGATGGCATCATATGTTCTTCGTGTCCTATAGTTTAATCTGCTGTTGCGATTATGTATTTTTTTCTGGCGAGCCCTGTCGAAAAATGTTCTTTTAACTATATGTAAAGTGTTTTTCGCAGTCGTTTTTAGTCATGTTTAATAAAGTGTTTCGTTTGAACTCTGGCTGTCTCGTCATTTGAGTGAAGGTTTGGGCCTACAAGATTTGTAGGCCCAAACCCTGTTATGTAAATGAAATTTACATAAACAGGAATTAGGATGTTAGGTTAACTTTTGAATATAGGTATACGTGCAAAAGAAAGGGCAGTTTTTTGCTGTTCAAACTCGCATTCACAACTACTTTTTTCTTCTAAGAAACATTGAGGCAAAAAGTCAACAAGAAACATCGGCCCGAAAAAACAGAGTCAAAAATATGTATCTTGTGGCTCCGTGGAAGAAGCATCTGATAAATCTCAGAAGAAGGAGATCGTTCCATAAACATGCTTAGAAAAACAACTGCAGAACCGGCTACGAAAACAGAGCTTTTTTATCAGCGTGTTCTTGTTTTGCCGTTATAATTTGTATTTCTCGCATAAAGCGCGCCAGGGGTGAACTGGAAGGGAAAACTTCCTAAAATTAGAAACTTTCTTTTCGCACCCCTCAAAAGTAAACATCTCGTCACGTGACGAGGTGCTTATAGGCAGATGCTGTATTATTAGCAGGGCACTGTTTTTAAGAAAGTTTAGAGTAAATAAAATATGCTATTATTATTCTAACTTATCAAGTTCTGTACGATTAATAGACGTTTTAGAAAGTGGTATAAATAAAAAATAAGGGCTCTAAAAGTGACGAACGAGGAGGAGATTTTTGCCCTCTTTATCTATTTGAAAGTTGTAGTTTGAAAGGTTTTCAGTACTAGAGTTAGCTAACTAGAGAATAACTAATTGATTCTTAATCATATAATTACTGTGATTAAAGCAATTAAAAGATTTAATTCTTCTAAATACACCGATTCGATAGGTTATTATCCTCTTCGTTCCAGAGGTTCACATATGTGGGCCTTTTTCTTTCCGCTGTTAAAACGATCCTTTGAGATTTTTGTAGTTCTGAATTTGGCTGGGCGATGATCGTCAGTCATTCAGGACATCTTCCTTTACATAGAGAGATAACAACTTTTTACGACTGAAACAGAGATTAAATTACTCGAAAATACGCTTTCTACTTGTCATTTTTAAGTGTAATAGGTTTATAAAAAATAATTATGAGATTGCTCTTTAATTTGAGATGAAAGATTTTTGTCAGGTGTGAAGAGGTTATTACTTTCTTTTATATATATGAGACGTCAGATATTTCAGTAAAGTTCCAGAGTTAAGGCAGGTAAAACGGTTTATTAAACCTTATCTTTAAGTTACAATATAGAGTGAGAAGAGGAGAGGGGAGACGAGTACAAAAATCAGCGTGGACTAATTAAGCAGTTCCAGTGGCAGACGTCTCTCGATTTTCGATGTGCGGGTGTATTTACGTTCATCATACCACGTGGTTTGCGAAGACATAACTCCGCCTCTCTCTTATCTCTAATCGAGCCACACACATTTACCAACATGACCCGCATCCGGTGCTACAAGGGCGTGGGGACACGTGTACACTCTAAAGAACTCAGAATCGACGGCCTGATGTCTGACAAATAACAAAATAAATAAAACATAGCTCCAGAGCGCGCGTGGCAAGTATGACAGGAAAGCAAAACTTACAGTGAAAGTACCCGCTTGAACAATACCCAAACTAGTAAAACCCAAATTACCTTTTTATACATTACAATATCCCCCCCCCCGGCAAAAGAAGTCTGACGAGCAATATCATTGAGGTGGCCAGTCTCTCACTTGCGAGTCAGACGTCCTTGCAACCTAATCTTAAAACTGCGAACTAATCTAATTTTCAAGTTTAGACACCTTAAATTTTTCTGACTAGAATTCTGGAGTTATGTTGTACAACACTTGAGGGGCAGGATGCAGTTTCTAAAATTTGACAAAACATAATGATGCAATAGTACGAAAATCTTACAATAAACAATAAAACAATGAGTGCGCACAATTTTTTTCAAAATATTCACAAGTAAAATATTTACAACTTAGGTGGGATACAATAATACTGTACAACAATATAGTAATATAATTAACAAAATGGATAAACATGGCTGACATTTATTTTCTTTGAAAAATACTTATGGCTTTGGCTTGCATGGCATAAAGTGAATGGAATGAAAATAACTTGGAAAAATGGAGTTGGCAAAATGGAGTAAATTATTTTGTGTAAAGGCAATGTAAAAATGTGCGTAGTGTGTAGAAAATTTCGAAAACCATAGCTGTGAAACAGCAGTATTAGCAGGAACGTGTGCTAGAAGAATTTGGCAAGGTAATACAATAAATGATAGCCTGCATGAGGTACTGCATTTATGTGACCTGACATTTTTTTTTATTTCTAGCAATGTCTTGTTGTACTTTCTTATTTGGTTATTACTAGTACTTCTTAACAATCTGAGGGCGAAAACTCTCCTCAGAGCTTTTATTACTAGTTAACTGTCTAGGCAAATTTAAATTTTATTACAAAAAAAAAATGGTTGGCATCATTATTCAATAAAGGAAATAATATACGATCATTTTGGCACACAGAAATTTTACACAGTAAATATTCAAAATAAAACATCTACATTTAAGCAAACCTAATATAATGCAAGAAAAATTTTTATTTACATTGACACAATAAGTATTTGTTGTTTTCATTTAAGTTATCGTACCCGGGTGCATGAATTTGTCATAAATTTTCAAGTGACTTTTCAGTGAATAAAATGACATAATCTCAAGTAAATTAGAATTTGTGTCAAGTTGAGAGTCCCAATCGGTAAGTCATTTCAGGTAAATAATCAAATGAATCTAAACTACGTCATAGTATGCAAATAACAAAAATTCAAATTTCAAATCTTCAGGAAATATAGGTAATGCAGTAGTAATTTAAGCATTAATTTAATAATAGTAAGACCCGTATAAAACTTCAATTGAAATAGAATATTTAATAACACAATTCAATTGTAAACTTACCTTAATGAAAATATTATATTAATTAAAATAAGCGCAGATATATCAATACAATTTTTTTTTCTTTTCTTTCTTTTTCTTTTTATCAACATTAAAATAGCACTTTAAAATAACACACACAATTAATAACCATTTAAATATAATGCTCTAATGTTCACTTCAACTCTAAAAATGTAAGTCGCTTACTTCACTTAATCAATATCCGTAAGTTGAAATCGTCATTCTTCAACGATAAACAAAACACACACACAAAAAAAATATCTTCTCTCCCAAGTTAAATGCAGGCAGGAGGAGTTTCGGTCAACATAAATTGTACACACAAAAACAAAAATATTCGGCACGGAAAAAAGGGGGAAATGATTCACCAGTTGGATACACACTTCTCCTAAGGGGAGGCCACTGTTTTGGGTGCAATGAAGGCAGTGAAATTTCGTTGATTTCCATCGGATTTTCAGAATAGCAGCGGGCGTGCGGAAAAAAATGAAAAACGAGGCGCAGATTTCTGGATGGTAAACACGGTACAGAAAGATGTTCTCAGATAACGGAGGGCAGACACTTCTTTAATTTACGTGTCGGCATCAGCGTCGTTAGTCGCTATGGAAAACTCAGGAGCGCAAATTTTTTCGATGGGCTTAAGGGAGGATTCGATGGGAGATCAGGCGATTGTAGTTTCATCAAAGCAGGAATGAGGAAGTCCAGATATCTGCAGTCGGAGAAGTGGCAAGTCGGGTATCTCTGATCGACAGGCAGTCGGCATAGCGCCGCATCTCCGGCGTACTCCGCATCTTCGGGTAAGCAGTATACCCCGTCTCCCAGATTATTGAGCGTTAATTTTTTACAATTTAAAATTTTAATTGGCACACAGGCAATCATCCTGTCGACTATTTGAGACGTCAGATATTTCAGTAAAGTTCCAGAGTTAAGGCAGGTAAAACGGTTTATTAAAAACATTATCTTTAAGTTACAATATAGAGTGAGAAGAGGAGAGGGGAGACGGGTACAAAAATCAGCGTAGACTAATTAAGCAGTTCCAGTGGCAGAAGTCTCTCGATTTTCGATGTGCGGATGTATTTACGTTCATCATACCACGTGGTTTGCGAAGACATAACTCCGCCTCTCTCTTATCTCTAATCGAGCCACACACATTTACCAACATGACCCGCATCCGGGGCTACAAGGGCGTGGGGACACGTGTACACTCTAAAGAACTCAGAATCAACGGCCTGATGTCTGACAAATAACAAAATAAATAAAACATAGCTCCAGAGCGCGCGTGGCAAGTATGACAGGTAAGCAAAACTTACAGTGAAAGTACCCGCTTGAACGATACCCAAACTAGTAAAATCCAAATTACCTGTTTATACATTACTTATATAATAATTGGCGCTCTCTTTTTCAACACTTTCCAACATTATAAATTCCATTTGTCTGTCTGTGACTGTCTGAGTCTCTTCGTCCACACAGACTACAGACGGAACAGACAGACAAAATGAATTTATAATTACTTTCCGACATTGTTAGGAAAATGTTAAAAGAAGCTCCTCAAAAAATTCCTAGTCCCTTGTTTTTCTGAAATTTTCCCAGAGTCTGTGTAGTTTTAATCTTTAATTGTTCAATCAAGCTAAATTTTTAATAATAATTCATTAATCTTTAGTTATGAAAAACTGCTAACAATTAATCTTTAATTTTAAAATGTGATTAACAATTAATCAGTTGTCAATCACATAGTTTTGGATTGACATTATTGTTACGAATTTTCGGTTTATTCTGCCTTCTAGAGGTTAAAAATAAAAATAGTTTAAAATTCGTATTCTACGCGTCAAATAATTAAATTTTGCTTTTTGTTGCATCAAAATCGGTTAACTAGAACACGAGATGTGGAGTTTTGGTTTTCCCCATTGGTTAACATAGGATTTTCTAGAAATCTCGAGAAATATTGATGCTAGAGCTTAGCTGACCTCATTTTTGGCGCCAAATTTGGCAATATTTTGCCACGCCACGTCGCCAATCTTGGCAACATTTTGGTCATATAGCACGACTTTACCAATAGGGCCTGTAATGTTTGTTTCTCGCATTAATATTGCGCTATAGCCTAGTATTACTCATTTCTTTGGTGTAATCAAAATTGGCGCTTTACGGGGATCCTTCGAGAAATAGCTCCTTCTAGAATTTTTGCCTAGCTTCTGCGATACCTATTAATAGAGGCAGTATAGACCGAGTAGTTAGTTGTCATCAAACATGCGTAGAGTTTGTTCGCTGCATTCCGCTGTGAATTGTGCTATTAGAAGTGATATTTGCTTGTTTTTAGAAGCTTATTTTTAAGTACCGTGTGGGAATGCTTTATTGCTGAGTCCTGGGGGACTGTTTATGATTTCCCTCGTAAGTTTCCATTGAATTTTACAGTATAAGTGTTTTATTTTGTGTGAGAAATACAGTATCCGTGAAAGTTTCTGTTCTGAGTGGACTTTTATAAGCTAGTTACGGGCCGTTAGTGCCTGTGAGTTTTGTACCCCTGATTGTTCGACGAAGTTCTTAGAAGCAATTATATTTGTGTTCCATCCCGACAAGTGGACGTTTTAGTAGAACTTTCTACATACACTGGACTTTAGAACGACGAACCCAAGAATCAATCAGAGTTTTCTGCAACATTATTAAAGGCTGTTCACACGATTACACTTTGCCCAACGCTGATTACTGCCGTAGTGCACCAGTAAACTCAAAATAAATAAAAAGAAAATTGTTGATATAAAGTATTAGGTTGTAACGAAAGTTTCCCGCCATTACAATTATCGTCTGAAAACAGTTCACGTTAGTGTGTTTGCTCATATTTTGTCAAACAATATTTGTCATTTGAAAGAAAGATACTTGCTTTAGTACACTGTGTTGTTAAAAAATATCGTTATAAATAAATACAAGGTGTCTGAAATGAAACTATCACGTTACTGGATTAGAACCATCATTTACTTCCAGTTCTGTTGCAAAAAGTGCTACAGAATGTCAAAGAATTATGTGTGTAATTTAGATTCTACTGTTGTATCATATGGCACTGTGAAGGTTTGGTACTCAAAGTTAAAAAATGGGGTCTATGATATTCAAGGAGCAGAGCTCTCTGGCTGGCCTACTGATGTTGATGAGGGCCACCTGCGAGAACTCAGTATTACTACTCTGATAAGAAGATCAGTATTTAGCCACTTGAGAGCTAGCTAAAGAGTTAGATATTAATGCCATGCCCATTAGCCATGCTATGCATCACATAAAATTCATGTACAAGTTCAAACGCTGGGTGCCGCAGGAGCTGACTCAAGCAGATTTGGCGGAGAACTTTCGTTACAACCTGATAAAACGTAATAATCTTCCAGACCAATATTCAGTGGCTTCTTCTAAGACCAAAAATCAGAACATTGCTTAAGTATTTTCTTCGCGCGCAAAATGCGTAGTGATTTTCATTGCTGCTATCACTTTCCCGAGTCTTCGCAAACGTCAATAGTCAGGGCTGTATTTTTAAATAGACCGGAGTAGGCCGCGGCCTAAGGCGGAAACAATTTTAACCCTTTAACGCTCAGTGGTCCCGCTCTGGGAACACCTAACTCTAACGTTTTGACTGTTGCCAGTCACGAAGAATAGATTTGATTTCTATAGAAATAGTTGCGGGTGACACAGCTCCACGAGAATCCTTTACTTTTTAGCACGTCATTTCCCGTAAAAAAAATTGTCACGATTATTTTTAACAGCACTGAGATCTGCTGAAAAATGGAAGAATGCGAGAATACCTCGATAGATTTCCCAGTGCTGAAAAAAGAGCCAGCTGTCGTCAAAAAAGGGTCTCTAGATCTGTGGCACGCGATGTACGTTTCGATCGTCCGCCATCTTGCTGGTAGTTAAGTCGAGCGATGGCAACGGCTGCCCTTTTTTCAGCATTGGGAAAGGGTTGCGCCTCAAAGGGTTAAGGGCGGCATTATTTTTGTTTGTTTATTTATTTTTTAATTGCTGGCGGAGTTAGTTGATGCAGATCTCCATTTTTTGTTTGTTTGTTTTCCCAGTCTATTTTAAAACTTGTTTGCCCACGAAAACATTCATTTGGTAGAGACTGGTCACTTTCGATGACATAAGTCGTTAGCTAGAGCGAATGACTATTGATGCCGCCCTCAAGATATAACATGAACATAAATTATACGTGTTCAAAAATCTACCTCATAGAATCATTAACCCATTTGTGCCTGGATATTTTTGCGACTTTCTTCGATTTTTACTGATATCAGAAATAATAGATAAATTTCTGATGTCAACTTCTTGAACAAGGGATGATTTCTTTTAAAATCATCATGCATAAAAATCGAAATATCAACATACTACTTAGTCATATTAAAATATTTTGTAGAGTTGAGGCTCAATACTCATGAATAAAGGCTAGGAAAAATAAATAACGTTTTCGACTAATAGCGAAAATGCCGTCCCAAAAAAGGGACGCTAGGCATAAATGGGTTAAACCATTCCTGAACAAAATTCCTAGCTATCGCCCTTTCAGTTCAAGTGAGTGTTTTTCTCTAGAATACCTTTTTTATTTTAAACTGACCACCCACTAATTGTACGCATGGAGCTACAAGAAAGGAGCATTCTGGAGCGCGGAGCGGCAAATTTCAATTTTGCCTATGGGCGACATAGACCTAAATGCGACCCTGCCCATAGTAGAGCATGAGTTTTCGATTTTAGGTATAATCAATAAGCTTTCCTCGATAGATATCTACTTTTAAAAAAAACTGTCACTTTCACGTTTTACTTTGGATTAACTGTTTAACATAAAAACATGTTTATTTTCCAAAAAGATAATGCATACCTTGAAACAACCGCGAAAAATTTGAGGGTAAAGGTAAAACAAAGATGGTTTGTCTAAGGGTTAAAGGAAAATATCTGTTTTTTTTAAACTTCTGCGAGTCTTATTTCTCGTTCATGTGACATATGTTGCAACAAGTTTTCATAGAAAAACAAACAGTAGTAAAATAAGGCATTCGACAAACCAATTAATATCCACAAATAATTTCTACAACTCTGCTTTTGCTCACTATCTCTTAAAAAGATATGTAAAATTTATCAAGGTACACGATATTCGTCTAAAAGCACGTCATTTTTAAAATAGATTTTTTCGTTATTTTTAATATTCAATGCCTTATACATGTGTGTGTATCACATTCTAATTATTTAAAAAAAAAAAGGTTTATGTAGTCTTTTTCTTTCGTTGAAACTACTCGGCATGTACAGGGTGTCCCATGAATACCGCCAAAACTCTGCACAGCCAGATTTCTCGTTGGGAGTACATAAAAAATACTCAAAGAACTGTACCTGTACGACACAAAGTTTTCAAGAAAATTAAGAAAAACAAAGTATCGCGTCACATCCGGTGCAAGGAAAAACCATTGGAAAGGTGGGCATTGGCTGCTGGATAAGACACAGGAGATCCGGGTTTATGGCCTCCGCGATCACCAGATCGGACGCGTTTGGATTTCTTCCTCTTCTGAGGACGTCTGAAAGAAGAAGTCTCGAGACTTAGCTGCTACAAAAAGTGGCTTCGTCCCCCCCCCCTTTATGCTGAATGTACTTTTGTAGACACCTGGTTGATAATTTAGGGCAACGTGAGCAGTCACCCAATACACGGGACGCTCATGCATGGCATTTTGAATATCATTTTATGTAAATATATGCAAAAACCTATTTTCATGCTTCCAATGAAAGTTTTTCAAATACACCGGATATGACGTCGTAACTTTTTCTCGAAAACCATGGGTCGTAGAGGTAAAGTTCTTTGGGCATTTTTTCGTGTACTCCCAACGAGGAATCTGGCTGCGCAGAGTTTGGGTGGTACTTATAGAGCACCCTGTATATTAACATAGGATTACTTATCGCTTAGTTAGTTACAAAGTGAGCGTTATAAAACGATGAATATAAATAACACTTTTAATTTAATGTGCACAAAATGTCCGTTAGTGTTTTCATTTGTTATTATTGTATGTTCTAATACTACCTATTAATAACACTAATACTTTCTACCTTCATTTCTTCGCCTGAAATCCTCAATTTAAATATATAAATCAGCGTTTCTCAACCTGTGGGGCGCGCCCCTCAAGGGGGGCGCAGAGCGTTTGCAGGGGAGGGGGGGGGGAGAAAAACCATAGAGCAAGTAATGATGCATTTTTCTAAACAATCATATTATTTATACTCGTTTTTACTCAAAAATATATCCATTTTCGCTTAAAATGTTCATTCAAACTTTACTGACAACATTATTTCGAAGAAAATTCGACTAAATTTTCATTGTTAAAGATTAAAAAACTCAATGTATGCTGAAAAATCTGAGGTGGTTGGGGGGGATGTTAAAAGTTTGAGAACCGCTGACATAAATCCTTCGCGGTTCATCAGAAGAAAATACTTTAATAATTTGAATCTCGTGAAAAATGTTAAAATGTATGTTAATAAAATCTGAATATTTCTTTACATTAAATTGTGTTTGTTAAGGATTGAATTATAAAATTTACGAAATTAATACGGGTTTTTAAAAATTATTTTCTTATGCAAAGTTTTCAAAATTTATGTAAAACTTAACCTTTAATTGCATGAATTTTAAACACATTCGCTGCCGATCATGTGATATTCCCGAGTGTGAACTAAATTTTCTATGTCAATTTTGTGAATAACAATTTATCTTTCGAAAAACACGGAGTTTGTAAGAAATATCGGATAATTTTATTCTTCTCAACACAAATCATTTATTATCAAAAACTATTTCGACCTAATGTCGACTGTAAGTTCGACCTACGAAATTTGGTTCGTCTCTCTAATCCGGCAGTAAACATGTTTTAAACATACGATGTAAATATCCATCGCTGTGCAATTAAGTGTTAAATCTTTTTTACCGTATACTGTTTTGAGCAATGTATTCAAAAGGTGAATATTTGGCTATAATTAGAGTTTGTGCATAGACTAGGGGGGGGGGTGTCCAGACCGCCCTTAATCCCCCCCCTTTATATATACGTCCGTGAGAACAAGCTTCAAAGGATTTCAAATAGACTGATATGTACCAATCGAAAAACAAGCCTAAAATTATAACAGTCCATTAAAAATTTTGAAGAAGTAAAAAGGGGGGATTCTATTTTAGATGCATAATCGAGTTTGGGAACAGCCCAATTTGCTAAAAAATAAATAGTTTTCGAGATATTTAAAAATGTAACCTAGTCACTTGAACAAAGTCCACCCAGAACCCCAAGAAGTTTACTGGACTGCTACGTAGCAATCGAAAACAAATTTAAAACTCCCTTTTTAGTACATTTCTTGAAATTATGAAAAAACAACTTATTTTTATTTATTTATTCATAGATTTTGCTATTCCGTCAACATCTTAATACCAAAATTTTTCGCTATCACGATGCTTCCTTTACTTTTGTGGATTGCAGATGTCTTTGAGAAAACAACTCAACTATGCAGTAGCGATGATAATATATGACAATTATTCATTACCTAAAATACAGCTTATTGTTGTGAGTAAGACACATCGCATACACGTTTCTAACATTATCACAACCTTCTCATTTTACAAATAATTAGGTCCTTTTCATACATACAGCAAACTCGAACCGATCACAGGCTTTGCCGCTTCGACATATCTGAAAAACTACAAAATAAATTTACATAAACTAGAAAGTAGAAGTGGTACGTTCCCTTTATACATGCCCGAAACTATTATTGCATAAATACTCTGCTAATTTCCTGGTTCTGTCGTTCTAAAGTCCAGTTGGTGTAGAAAGTTCTAGAAAAGAGTCCACTTGTCAGGATGGAACACAAACTTTATTGCTTCTAGAACTTCGTCGGACAATAAGCTGTTCAAAATTCACAGGCACTAACGGCCAGTAGCTTGTTTATAACAGTCCACTCAGTACCGAAACTTTCACAAATACTGTAATTCTCACACAAAATAAAACACTTCCACGGGCAAAATTCAGTGGAAATATGCAAGGGATATCGTACACAATCCCGTAAGGCACAGCAATGAAGAATTTACACACAACACTTAAAAAGCAGCTTCGAAAAGCAAGCCAAAACACTGCTTCTATAGCGTAACACATCAAACTCACTGGACGAGAGCTCAACTCACACTGAATTGGGGTTTCTGACAGCTTGTAATTATAGGCGACGCAGAAGCTAAAAGAAGCTTCCAGAAGAGTCTATTTCTCGAAGATTCCACAAAAAGCGGGAATTTTGATTACGTCATAGAAGAGAAAGATTAGGCTATTATCTGATTTTAATACTGAAAAAGCAACTTTACAAGCCCCATCGGGAAAATCGCACCAAATGACCAAAATGTCGCCACGCTTGGCGACTTTTGGCGAAATATTGCCAAATTTGGCACCAAATGTGAAGTTACCGAAGGCCTACGACCAATATTTCGAGATTTCTAGAACCGCCATAGGAAAACAATGGGGAAACAAAAACCTCCGTATCTCCGGTTCTACTTGACCGATTTTGATGCAACAAAAAGCAAAATTTAACTATTTGAAGAGTAGAATACGAATTTTGAATTATGTTAAGCCCCAGAACAGCGAGTTGCCCCGAAAATTCGTAACACTATGTACAAGGAAGTAATATAAATAAGCTGTCAGTACCATTAGAAATATGGATATAAGGAGATGGCATTAGCTATCTGATAGTGAAACTGTAACCCATCCGCCATAATGCTTAGACCACATCGCAACATGACTGTGTTATTCTGTGGTGACCAGTAGCATAGCCACAGGGGAGGGGGTGGGAGGGGAGGCTCACACACCCCCATGAGGATTTTTTTGTCATACAAAATGTACATTCTTCACTCTCTTATCACACACACGTATACATATATATGAGTTGCAGTAGTCCTAACCCACCCCCCATGAAAAATTTCTGGCTACGCCACTGATGATGACGTGACAGTTCCAATTTTAAAGAAGTAATGTCGCCAAAGTTGGCGCCAAGAATAATTACGTATTTGACATAACTGTAAAACTTGACTGCAGAATGCTGATATTTTGTATTTAGAACGATTGTAACTTATAACTGTACATCTTTACTTTTTAATCCGTAAAATGGTGTATATTTCACTGATTTTTAAAAAGGAACCAACAAAATGTTCCGCCATACTTAAACCAACACAGTTACTTCATTTCGCCCAATGCTGAAGACAGCTAATGCCATCTCCTTGTATTCATATCTCTATGGGCAGTACTACTTTTAAGTTTAAAGATCAGAAACCTGGCAGGACATACGTGTTTTTCAATAAACAAAATATTACGTGCATTGCAGTGAAAATTGAAGGTCAGTGAACCGAATTTTCACGGATCATCCGCTAGGGGACTAAGTAAAGTTTTAAGCATTCATGATTGTCTGCTAACTAGCAGTGAGAAACAATTAACTTGGGTGATCTATCTTGGGATAATTCAATGGGAATAATTGTGTAATTCAATTTTAAGTAAAACAGAAGGGTCGATTATGCAATATCTTTTTATTGAAGCCTTCATTTTTTTTAATATTAATCCACAATTATATGCCCCTGCACATTGATATGCATGATCTAATACTGGAATTAGCACACAATAAAGCTCCCCAAACATATGCTTAGTGAAAAATAAGATGATAGTTTCCTCTATTATGTTTTTCCTTTGTTGATCCATAAGAAAAATTTTATTTTCATACTATATATATATATGTGTGTGTGTATGTATTCTATATAAATAACTCGGCTGTTCGAGCCTCGTCAGGGGGAGACCCCCTAATTTTTTAGTTTCATTATTACCATATTAAAACGATACTAATTGACTTTGTCATTTTATCTCGCATCTTTCGTGTATTTCGCCTGGTAACCCTGTGTTGGAATTTTTATGATTGTAACCTATTTATAAAAAATACATGTGATGCATATTCTACAGCTTACGAAATATTGTAAGAATAGATTAAAGCTGTTGTGAACTAATAGTATTTAAATATATGTAAAATTATGTCGCTTTTTTGGGGACACGTTTTTCGGGCAATTTTCAATAAAGGGGGTGTGAGATAAAATGACATGCATATTGTTACAAGTTTTCGAGGCAATCCGCTGTTCTGGGGCGTAAAATAGTTCAAAATTCGTATTCTACACTTCAAATAGTTAAATTTTGTTTTTTGTTGCATCACAATCGGTCAACTAGACCCGGAGATACGGAGGTTTCGGTTTCCCCTTTGTTTTCTATGGGGATTCTAGAAATTTCGAGAAATACGGGTCCTAGGCCCTCGGTAACTTCACTTTTCGAGAATTATTTTTGGCGCCAGGTTTGGCGATATTTCGCCAAAAATCGTCAAGCTTGGCGATATTTTGGTCATTTGGCGCGTTTTTGTCAATGGGGCCTGAAAGTTGGTTTTTCCGCATTAAAAACGCATAATAACCTAACATTTCTCTTCTATGACGTAATCAAAATTCATGCTTTATGTAGAATCTTCGAGAAATAGACTTTTCTGGAAGCTGCCTGCAGCTTCTGCCTCCTCTATAAATACCGGAGCGCTTCAGAGCCCCAGTTCAGTGTGTGTGAGCTAGCTCCCGCAGTGTGTGGAGTGATCTCCGGTCGAGAGCTGATAGAGCTGCCGATGTATACGGCGCTTTGCTCTGCGATAGAAGCCGTGCTTTGGCTTGCTTTTCGAAGCTGTTTTTAAAGTGCTGAGTGTAAATTCTTGATTGCTGAGTCTTGAGAGACTGTTAGTGTTATCTCTCGTATATTTTCTCTGAATTTTTGCCTTTGAAAGTGTTTTATTTTGTGTGAGAAATACAGCATTTGTGAGACATTCAGATCTAAGCGGACTGTTAAAAGCACATTACTGTTTGATTGTGCTTCCGAGTTTTGCACAGCTGATGGCTCGAAGAAGTTCTAGAAGCAATAAAGTTTGAGTTCCATCCTCACAAGTGACTTTCTACTACAACTTTCTACACCAACTGGACTTAAGAACGACTAACCCAGGAATAGCAGAGTATTTCTGCAACATTTGGTGTCAGGAGTGGGGTTCTATAATTCTCCAGTGCATGGTGTGGACGAGAAAAATGGAGGAACTTAGAAAGCTGATAGAGGAGATGAAAACCGATATGATGAAGGAGATAACTCGTGATGACATCATCGAGCCATCGATTAGTCCCTGGGCCTCGCCGATTGTTTTGGTCCGAAAGAAGGATGGTTCCACCCGGTTCTGCGTTGACTATAGACGTCTGAATGATATTACCAAAAAAGACAGCTACCCTCTTCCCAGGATTGACGACACTTTGTACACTTTATTGGGAAATGAATGGTTTTCCACTCTGGATCTGAAGAGTGGCTAATGGCAAGTAGAAATTCATTCCGATGACCGTGAAAAGACTGCGTTCACCACGACACAAGGATGGTGGCAGTTCAAAGTTATGCCTTTTGGACTCTGCAACGCACCGGCTACATTCGAGCGTCTAACGGAGACAGTGTTGAGAGGACTTTCCTACGAAGCATGTCTCATTTATTCGAACGATATCATCATCGTCGGAAAGACTTTCGAAGAGCATCTCGAGAACATCCGAAAGGTGCTGCAGAAATTAAAGAAGGCAAACCTGAAACTGAGTCCATCGAAGTGCAACTTGTTCCGTCGGCAAGAACGTTATCTCGGGCACATAATATCCGCCCACGGAATCCGAACCGATCCTGAAAAGACGTCCGCAGTCCAGAACTGGAGTCGTCCTGAGAATATCCATGACTTAAGAAGTTTTCTCGGTCAGTGTACTTACTATCGAAAATTCGTGAAGGGTTTTTCTCAAATTGCAAGACCACTTCACAAATTGACCGAGACTGGACAAAAATTTCTATGGACTGAGGTATGTGAGGATGCGTTCAACGAACTCAAGGCGGCCCTAACATCTTCGCGATCCTGTCGTATCTTCACCCTGACAAGCCATTTATCCTGGACACAGATGCAAGTAAGGAGAGTGTCGGAGCAGTTTTGTCCCAGGAGATAGATGGCCAAGAACATGTCATTGCCTACTGGAGCAAATGCCTTACGAAGGCAGAACGTTACTATTGTGTTACGAGAAAAGAACTCCTTGCTATCGTTAAGGCCGTGAAACATTTCCATCATTACTCGTACGGTCGAAAGTTCCTGCTCCGAACGGACCATGCCTATTTAACCTGGCTTCTAAATTTCAAGAATACAGATGGCCGGATAGCCAGGTGGATACAGAGATTACAAGAATATGACATCGAGATACGTCATCGAAAAGTAGCATATCATGGAAATGCAGATGCTTTGTCGAGAAGGCCCTGCATAGACAGCTGTCGCTATTGCTCCAGGGCGGAGAAAAATTACCATCTGAAACATCCCGTTGTCCGCCAAGTTACATCATCGGCACCATGGGCGCCGGCAGAATATTTCCCAGGGGGGGGGAGCAAAGACTACTCAAGGGGGCAAAAATATTTCAACGTATGGTTACCATGCTGGAAAGAGCAAAAAAGCAAGGGAAAACACTGCATACAAAAATTAAGGGGGCATTGCCCCCCCTTGCCCTATGCTGCCGGCGCTCATGATCGGCACCATCTCAAGATCCCTGGAGTGACGAAAATGTTCGGACGGACCAATTAGCAGATAACGACGTCAAACCTATTGTAGAATTTATGGAAAAGTCTGGCAATAAGCCCAGCTGGCAAGAAATATCATGTTGCAGTCTGGCAACGAAACAATACTGGGCTTTGTGGAATTCGCTTCGCCTGAGAAATGGAGTCCTGTATCGTAAATAGGAGTCGGACGATGGCAAGACGCTTCGATGGCAGTTAGTGCTCCCTCCGTTCAAGGATTCCGAAGGTTCTAGAAGAGCTTCATAAAGGCTTAACTGGGGACAAAGGCTTAACTGGGAACCATTTTGGCATAATGAAGACCCTGCAGAAAGTTCGCGAGCGCTTCTACTGGGCTAAGACTCGAGACGATGTCGAAAAGTGGTGTCAAGCTTGTGGCGCCTGTGCTGCCCGTAAAGGCCCGAGGAAACGTAGCCGTGAAAAACTACATCGTTATAACGCAGGAGCGCCTTTTGAAAGAATTGCCCTCGACATCTTGGGACCTCTTCCGGGAACTTCGGATGGCAACAAATACATTCTAGTTGTCATAGATTATTTCTCTAAATGGCCCGAAGCGTATCCTATTCCCGATCAAGAAGCTACGACCGTAGCAGAGGTATTGGTGCAAGAATGGATTTCCAGGTATGGAACCCCTCTGCAACTTCATTCCGACCAAGGAACGAACTTTACCTCTGCAGTTTTTAAAGGACTATGTCAACTTCTCGGAATCGACAAAACCCAGACAACGTCTTTACACCCACAATCCGACGGCATGGTGGAGAGGTTCAATCGCACAATTTTAAACAGCCTCTCGCTCCTGGTCTCTAGGAATCAAGAGAACTGGAACAAGAAACTCCCCCTCTTCCTGCTGGCTTATAGAAGTGCCGTCCATGAGACTACCCGCTTCACACCTTCCCAGATGCTATTTGGAAGAGATCTTTGTCTTCCCACCGATCTAGTGTTTGGTCGCCCTCCAGATACGCCTTCATCGCCAGAGGAGTACATGGAAAATCTCTGGGCACGGTTTGAAGACGTGCATCATTTTGCTCGGGAGCGGATCAACCTGAACATGAAGAAGATGAAGACTCGCTACGAAACGAAGGCTACGCGAAACGAGTTCAACGTAGGTGACAAAGTTTGGCTATGGAATCCTACTCGGCGGAAAGGCCTGTCTCCCAAGCTGCAGTGACCGTGCGACGGTCCTTACTGAATGACGTCATCGTACGGATTCGTAAGTCACCTCACTCGAAACCAAGAGTTGTTCACTACGATCGGCTAGCCACTTACCGCGGTTGTAATTAGTTATTTAAATATTAGACCATGCCCAGCAAACACACACGGGTTCTCTGAACGTCTATTAACGTTCAGAGAACCTGTGTGTGTTTGCTGGGTGGTCACTATAGCGTAATTCCTCCTTTCTTTCATCTGTCATTTCTTTCCTGTCTTTCTCTTCTCTTCTTTTTCCTTCAACTCTCTTTTACTCAGTGCTTACGCCATGTTTAGTGTAAATATTTGTAATATATTAGTTTTCATTAATGTGTATTTGTCTATGATGTTTATTACTTATTAGTGTGTAATTATTTATTATTTTTATTATTTATTAGTGTGCATTTGCTTATTGTGTTTATCGATTACTTGCTTAGATTATGTTGTTAAGGTCATAAGGTCTTGTTAAATGTCATATACTGCAGATATTTGTGTGACCTCCTAACAGTGGCGGCTCGTGGGATACAGCAAGTACAGCCGGGCTGCACTTGAAATTATCAGCACATACTTTAAAATAATTTATTCTACTAATTTTCCTAAATTCAGATTAGAATTGTGGAATTTCTACGGTAAATTAAAAAATCTCCGAAAAAAACCAAACAGAAAAAAACGTATTGTGGCCGGATCGCTCATTCAGAAAAAAAGCACTTTAATCTTCCCGCAATTCAATTGAAAAAATCTTTGGTTCAGCCCAGAGCGCTGAAAAGAAAATTGGCAGCACCGTTGCCATGACAACGACTACGTAAGTAACCTCTCCGGCATAGGAAGTATGCAGCTGATACAGCCGATGAAAGATTTTTTAACGGCGGCTGAACTTGAGAACTCGACTAACTGATTGGGCTCGGAAGAGAAGTGAGGGAGGGGGTAAGGAGAATATATGTTTGGAAAACTCTCGACTTTATATTGCTGAATTTATCAAGAAGGTAAGCCTGACGCTTATGAATGGACAATTACCCATCAAAGCAGTATTGTTTTTAAGTAAGCAAGAACTGCCATTTAGAGGACATGGCGAGCGAGAAAATTCTTTAAACATGGGAAAATTTAAAGAGCGTTTAAAATTATTGATATCTGAATTAAAACAACGCTTTTTTATGGGGACATCGCTGACCGATTCGCAAGTTTAAAAGAAAGGAGGATTGATTTGACTTATAAAAAATAAGTAAGTTTTCTTTTTCTTTTCTTTTCTTCTCAAGTTATCGTTACAAAAGAAAATTCTAAGGAAACTTCGAATCAGACACGGATTAATGCAATTTTGAGGATAAGAGCGGCTGGTTGAAATTTATGCCCATTTTATGGAAGTAAAATAGGATCTCTTACGTTTTTTATGTAATTTCTATTTTTTATTTTTTTCCCTCGGTGAGGGCTTAATCCGCCAGCTTTCGAATTCAGTAACAAAGATTTTCCAATCCTGTCCGGAGGAATGAAGGGGGGGGGGGCTCATATGCTTCCGGCTGCACTAACAGTTTTGACCAAGGGCCGCCACTGCCTCCTAACTGGGGATTGTATTGCCCGGGATGCAGTCCTTGGGAAGGAGGCAATGTTACGAGTTTTCGGGGCAACCGCTGTTCTGGGGTGCAAAATAGTTCAAAATTCGTATTCTACGCTTCAAATAGTTAAATTTTGCGTTTTGTTGCATCACAATCGGTCAACTAGAACCGGAGATACGGAGGTTTCGGTTTCCCTTTTGTTTTCTATGGGGGATTCTAGAGATCTCGAGAAATATCGGTCCCAGGCCCCCGGTAACTTCACTTTTGGGGACTTATTTTTGGCACCAAAAGTTGCCAAGCTTAGCTACATTTTGGTCATTTGGCGCGTTTTTCCCAAAGGGGGCCTGAAAGTTGGTTTTTCCGCATTAAAAACGCATAATTACCTAACATTTCTCTTCTATGACGTAATCAAAATTCCCGCTTTATGTAGAATCTTCGAGAAATAGACTTTTCTGGAAGCTGCCTGCAGCTTCTCCCTCCTCTGTAAATACCGGAGCGCTTCAGAGAGTGTGTGTGAGTTAGCTCCCGCAGCGTGTGGAGTGATCTCCGGTCGAGAGCTGATAGAGCTGGCGATGTATACGCCCCGCTTTGCTCTGCGATAGAAGCCGTGTTTTGGCTTGCTTTTCGAAGCTGTTTTTAAAGTGCTGAGTGTAAATTCTTGATTGCTGAGTCTTGAGAGACTGTTAGTGTTATCTCTCGTATATTTTCTCTGAATTTTTCCTGCGAAAGTGCTTTATTTTGTGTGAGAAATACAGCATTTGTGAGAGATTCAGATCTAAGCGGACTGTTAAAAGCACATTACTTTTCGATTGTGCTTGTGAATTTTGTACAGCTGATGGTTCGACGAAGTTCTAGAAGCAATAGTGTTCCATCCTGACAAGTGACTTTTTACTAGAACTTTCAACACCAACTGGACTTCAAACCGACGAACTCAGGAATAGCAGAGTATTTCTGCAACAATATTTTGTTGTTGTTGTTTGTTGTAAATATTGTCCCAATAATAAATGCACACAGGCGGCTAAATAGAAACTGCACATGGGGTTGAACATTTAAAACTTGCCCGGGTATCTACATACTTAGTAATTTTCAAAAAATACTCACTTTAAAATTTCATAGAAAACATTGCTATAAATCTCATCTTTTTCTGCTAAAACTGAGATTTTGCTCGAGAAAGAGCAACAAGAGTGAAAACTATTCTAGGTAAAAATATGCTAACATTTTTTTAAATATCGAGCCCTAAGTATTTATTAATTGCCATCGAAAATGCCATCTCTTAAGTGTAAAAGACATAATATTGTCTGAAGGTAGAGACATGTGAAATATTAAAATGGTTTGTCATTTAAATCGGAAATTAGCAGGTTCTGTTAGATAAATCTTTTGTAGGTGAAGGTGGTAAATTTAGCATAACTACTGTGCCCACTTTCGGTTTCGTAGATTTAACGCTTTGAGGCTCAACCCTTTCCCAATGCTGAAAAAAGGGCAGCCGTTGCCATCGCTCGACTTAACTACCAGCAAAATGGCGGACGATCGAAACGTTCATCGCGTGCCACAGATCTAGAGACCCTTTTTTGACGACAGCTGGCTGTAACGTTCATCGCGTGCCACAGATCTAGAGACCCTTTTTTTGACGACAGCTGGCTGTGCCCGCGCACACCCAGCTGTCGTCAAAAAAGGGTCTCTAGATCTGTGGCACGCGATGAACATTTCAATCGTCCGCCATCTGGCTGGTAGTTAAGTCGAGCGATGGAAACGGCTGCCCTTATTTCAGCATTGGGCCATCTATCCAGCTGTTCTCGCATTCTTCCATTTTTCAGCAGATGTCAGTGCTGTTAAAAGTAATCGTAACTATGGAAATGACGTGCTAAAAAGTAAAGGATTCTCGTGGAGCTATGTCACCCGCCATTATTTTTATAGAAATCAAATCTATTCTTAGTGACTGACAACAGTCAAAACGTCAGAGTTTGATGCTCCAAGAGAGGGAACACTGCGCGTTAAAGGGTTAAAACAGGACGGCGCATTTTGAAATTTTCAGTAATTTGACTAACATTACTGGCGAAATGCAAGCAATAACACGGGGGCTTCCAAAATATGCTGTTCTGCTTTTATTTGGGAGACGGATTGTCTCATAATGATACAGGAATGAACATTTCAAGAAGCAGGCTAGAATCTTTCCAGGAAAAGAAAGAAAAAAATCCCCTTTACTTTGGTCCCTAATCGTCATAGTAAGAATAGATTATATAGATAGATAGAAAATCCATAATTGTTACAGCACCCATTCCATTTATTTCTTAACCCCTCCTCCTCACTGATCATGAAAATAGTATAAACGAATGGTCAATAAGCTAAATATTTTTGAAACAAGCCTTGCAAAGAGAAACAACCCAGATTTGTTCGTTACCAACATCTTACAGGCCCGAGCATGCGCCCCTAATCCCGCCCCTTGCATAGCAGCTCCCGAGAAAAATTCCAAACATAACATTTTTCGGGCTAAAAGTGGGGGAGGGAACAGAGGGTGCGATAGGGCGCTTGCTTCTATTTCTGGCTTAATTCTGTTCTATTTTTGGCTACTTTTCCCCCCCGAAGGTATAAAAGTGTGCCTATAATCAGTCGGCCTGACAGGGAAGGGGCGCTCGAGTGGGGAGGAGGGGGACGCGAGAGGGTATCGTTGCGTGGGTGGGTAAGCAACAAGTTGCTATGGAGACAAAACCGAACACGTCATATGGTTTCATTTCAGCGTTGACTCGGGGGGGGGGGGGGGGGGGGGAAGCGCGATTTCCCAATGCCCTTGCCTGAATCGAGAGCGCTGTAGGGCGCTATTTACGTCAGGCGGTGGGAAATAAAATATTAATGATTTTTCTAAATGCGGACATAAACGGGTCATTATCGGAAGCATTGTCTTTTTACGGTCCATGACACAATTGCCTTTTTTTTTTTTTTTTTCGAGGGGTGTACAAAAATAAGCGGAAACGCAGGTTTTGCAGTGAGGAAGACGCTTTTAAAGAAGATTTGACAGGTGTTTCATTCGATTTCTTTTCACTCTTTGGTATTTTCCAACTCCTTTGAAGATAGATCACAAATTTAGTGTTTCTGCACTTTCGAAAAAAAAAAAAAAACCTATATGTATAAACTTGGCTGTTTGAGCCTCGTCTGGGGGAGACCCCCCTAAATTTTTAGTTTTATTGTTGCCATATTAAAACGATATTAATTAACTATGTCATTTTATCTCTCATCTTTCGTGTATTTCGCCTGGTAACCCTATGTTGAAACTTTTTATGATTGTAACCCATGCATATAAAAATACACGTGATGCATATTCTACAGCTTACGAAATATTGTAACAATAGATAAAAGCTGTTGTGAACTAATAGTATTTAAATATATGTAAAATTATGTCGCATACTTTTATGTCACTTTTTAGACAATTTTCAATAAAGAGGGTGAGAAGGGGGGGGGATATGAACTTATATGTGTATAAATAGACGGAATTTCATCACTAATCCAAAAATTTCGGGGGGATATATCCCGATATTCCCTCCCCCCTGGCTTCGCCTCTGTGTAAAGTTATAAGAATTAGTTTGACTAAATTTAAACCACTTTAAATAAAGAATCATAGTGCTTTCGTATACGGTAAAGCACATTTAATTCGTAATTTATTTATCCATCGAGTCATCATAGTCCTGATTCATTTGAAATCATAGTAATGCCACTTGTATACTTCATAGTTTCAGAAAAGTAACCTCAAAATCTGAAAGTTTTTCAAAACGCGTACTTGTATTATAACACAGACTCCTTACACTTAATCTTGCGAGGTCAAAAACATCCACAAACAGTATATTATAGAGAAATAGGCGTTCGGATATTAGGAGGTAATATACAGGGTGACTCCTAACAGGAGCGGATCCAGAAATTACTCAAGGAGGGGTCGATTTTGTACCTTGAACAGGGGGGTAGCATGCGCAAAGTCATTTCACACTTAATTAATGTAATCAACAATACCAATTAATGTAATTAATTATATTATTGATAAAATCTGTATATGAGTGATGACTAAAAAGGACAGGGAGTAGTACCCGCCTTACACCCCATAGAAAAAGGCTACTTAATTTTCATTATGCTTTCATAACATATTTTAACAGATTATAACAGATTTTTGGACTTCGCCCAGGAGGGGCCGATCGCCCCCACCGCCAGTAGCGGACTAACGGGGGGGCGGAGGGGGCGGTCCGCCCCGGGCCACGACTGATAAGGGGGCCCCGAAATCGTTAGAAATTTTTAAATTCCAGTTTCACTTTTCTTTAAATAAAAACTTTTTTTTCGTTCTCCCCTCCTTTAATGTGCGGGTACTTGCTCATCAAGTTTTCGCCCCTACAAAAGCCCAAATTACTGTCCATTTCATCATGGGGACACCCAGTGGGCGGACTGCATTACCTCCTATGAAGGGATGGACAAGTTAACATCCATGTCCAAGCGGGATTTCGAACCCAGACCCAAGGCGTGATAGAATGGTTCTTTAGTAGCTACACCACCTGGGTGAGTTTAGAAAAATGTTAATGTTCAAGATTATACCGAAATCTCAAGAGACGAAGCCAAATAATCCTGGGGCCCAGAATTATTAAGAGATTTGAAGTTCTATTCTGAAAACTTCTACTTACTATACATAAATGTGTCAGCTAGGTATGACTGTATAGGGAGCCTCGGCCTAGGGGCCCTACAAAGGCGGCCATAAAAAGGGGGTCAAGGTAGGTCGCTTGCCATCCCCCCCCTAGAGTATTAGTGCATTGTCTAGGATGTAAACAAAACTGCACTAGAAAGCAAAAATCAGAAATGAAATTGTTACAAGTGTGAAATTTGCCCAGCTCTAGATAATTTATTTGAAGTTCCCACCCCCCTCCCCTAAGTTTTTTTCCATAGGCCCAGGGATTATTAAGAGAGCTTAAGTTCTAATCTGAAAAATTCCAGTGACTATACATATATATGGGCCAGCAGGGTATGAATGTATACGGGGCCCCTGAACAGAGCTTAGGTCCTCCTACTGTCTTAGTCACGACCTGTATGTAAATTATTTTTCACAAAGGAAGACCTTTTTTATAATCAAAATGTTGAGAAGCTCCAAAAGTTTTGCACGATTCTTTTCATTCCATGGCGAAATTATTTCCACGATACTCAAAATCAATGACCGATGCAACCGTTTTAGAAAATTGTCCAAGATAAGCAAAAATTTCCTAGAAACACTTAACACCTTTCTACAATAGAAAATTGTGCCATTACAAGATTGGGGTCCTTAAATTAGCTGTTGCCCTGTAGGCTGCTGACTAATGATAACAGAATGAGGGAATACAGTTTGATGTTGCTGATATGCTGTTTGATGTTGCACTTATTTATCTGTCATCTACATCCAATCGGTATAACTATTTTCCTTGTAAATTATGTTCATTTTTATTCATTTATTTTGAGGGGGAGGGGATCACTTAGGCTGGGGACAAGGAAATTGTTCGAGTCGTCCAACTTGGGAATTCCTTCAGTATGTTTCCCCCAATGTAGTTATTATTATTATTATTATATTATCACTGTTTTTCACAAGATGCTTGATTGAGAAAAGAGAAAAGTTAAAAAAGAGAAAAGTTTCCATCACTATCTCAGAATTTCATGATTTTTTTTTCTTGTGTTACCTTACACAAGGAGCGACACACAAGGAGCCCCACAGGAGCGACGTAGAAATAATTTCGGTCATTTTTGCCACGTTATTTTCTCGACTGTGACTGGCTCTGAGGTACTTCAGAGAATTTTTTCTTTTTATCTGGTAATATACCTTCAATATTAACAATTCATATTGTAAATTCATTCGAAGATAGTCAGAGCCCCTAAATATGCCCCCCCCCCACAAATACCTCCAATTTCATGAAAAATACAGTTTTTAAGAATACTTTAAATGTTGTTTCTGACGTGATATAGAAAAAATTTTTGCACAGTGCAGTTATACATCTTCATATAAAGTGAATCCAGTGTTAAAAAATTTTGAAGGCCCCCAGTGACTCTCCGTACGGGGCCCTAAACATGGTCGTTAACGCTAATTTATACAATTTCGAAGAACTGGTACACCTGACGCCAACTTCCCACATGAGAACTATTGGCATGGAGATGTAGCATCAACCTAGTATTTTCATATTATGAAAAAACTTTTTTTGAAGGTACAACTGTTTCCAAGAAAAATCCCAAAAAGTACCTCTCTATTTGGGACATTCCACTCACACGCATGGAGCATTTCGTCGTTCCTTTTAGAAGTTTAATCGACTGTAGAAATACTACAGAAAATTAAACTTACCCTGCATGTATCACAAATAGTTCTTTTTTTTCTCTCAAAGCTACACTATGACTATTCCTGAGTATTATCTTTATGAGTACTAAAATTCATGCATTTAGCATAATTTACAGGAACACTCAAAATAATTCGTAAATAATGTCATAACTTTCTCCATTCGCCAAATGAGGGAAAAAATACTATGTACATGTAACCCTACACATACCCTATCTTATACTTCATTTAAAATAAACAAAAAGTAAATAATATTGCGATTAAAAGAAGTTGTCACAAATCTACATAATTTATTTCTGACTTGTGTACCATTTTACAACAAAATCGGCAAACATCATTTCAAACAAAAAGTAGCATATAAAAAAAATTATCAGGTTATTTAAGTACTTTTTTTTATAGAGTCTATTGTATAGTTGATTGTGAGCTGTTTTGATACTTTTTACATTAGTAATGGTAAATGGAATAACTGAAATCAATTCAATTCGACTAAAAAAATCTTGTCTAGAGTAATTATTTCTGCGTCATCTTGGCGTGGCGTAGCCAAATAA
This sequence comes from Cheiracanthium punctorium, assembly GCA_038373885.1. Lineage (NCBI taxonomy): Eukaryota > Metazoa > Arthropoda > Arachnida > Araneae > Cheiracanthiidae > Cheiracanthium > Cheiracanthium punctorium. The sequence goes on from JAWZYV010005666.1 coordinate 757,264, forward strand.
AAGAATCTGAGACAGGTATTGCATGCAAATATTTCATCGTAGCAATCTCATCTTGTTCTGATAAAGCGATAACCCTTCCGATGTCAAATAACTTTTCATATTCCACTGCATAGTAAAACTTCAGCTCAATATCAGCAACTTCGTACTATTTTTCACCAGAGGAAATCATATTTTAAAAACAGGAACAACGCAAAATGCTGTTAAAAAAATGCTTTATTCATAGAACATGAATAATTTTTTTTTTTTCAGTATGTTTGACATTTTTGTGCAGGTGTGATTTTAATTTTGTAAATTAAATTTTCAATTTATTTTCAATTTTGCAGTATTTTTTAACTACCTGTGTTTGTGGGTCCTCGTGCGAAAGAAGTTTTTCGAAACTTAAACTAATTAAAAATTATCTAAGATCGACAATGATAGGGAATAAAGATTATCAAATTTGGTTATTTTGTCCATAGAAAGAAAAGTAGCTGCTACTGTTGACTTTGATGATGTCATCGACAAATTTAGCAAAGCGAAAGCACGCAAATATATTTTATCTTTATGAATACAGTTTTGATTATTTTATTTTTTTTAATTTCCATAAATAATTTCCTGATTTAAATTAATATACTCCAAATATTTGTTTTGTTTTTAATTAAATATTTTAATTAATGCCCTTTCAATTGCTTAGGTATACTGTTTTAAGGTGATATTTTATTTGTCAGATGATGTTAAAAAAATCTTTGAGAAAGATGTTTATTTACTATAAATGTATACATACATGATAAGTAGCAACTCTTGCATAACTACGAAAGTATGCCAATAATGGTGTCAAACATAGGCAAAGTGTCTATTTTCAGTCATTTTGACAGTTCGGTTGCAATTTCTGTCATAATACACTATATTTTATAAGAAATAAAATCCACTCAGTTAAATTTGATCATATTTCTTTGCTCATTTCTGCCTTTGATAATTTTTACTTTAATTTTACAGAAATATTTACATAATCCATAGATAATTGTCTAATAAATTTGTAATAATTTTTAGCTTTAATTTTACAGAAATATTTACATAATCCATTAATAATCATTAATAACTGTCTAATAAATTTGTAGTATGGTATTGTAATTTAAATGAATAAAAATTCACTACTTGCTTTTCAGTATGTAACAATTTTAATGTCTTCTCTCTCAAAATGGTTGAGCGAAAAACGCTCAGACTGATTGAATATTTCTTCCTTTTGCATAACGAAGTTGCTCTTCTCAGTCTGAGCGAAATGTTTTCTTTCGGCGGAGAGAAAAATTCGGAGCGAATAACGCTCCTTTTTGAAAGACTTATCTTCATTCAGTTTTGGATACTTTTTATCATAAACGGAGCGATTTTTCTGAATTTCGCTCCGTTTTCATTAATATGCTTTCATTCAGTTATGAATGCCTTCCATCATAAAATGGAGCGATTTCCATGAAACGCTCCTTTATGAATATAATCATTTTTCGTTATATATGAGCTTTAAATCGAAATGTGTATATTTTGATTTTCAAAAGCGATTTGTGTGATTTTTAGAAGTTTAATTATAATTTTGTATATTTATTTGGATATATATATATATATATATATATCAAAGCCGCATCCAGGGGAGGGGGACCAGGGAGTGCGGTCCCCGCCCCTAACGAAATTTAAAATTTTGTTAACAAAAGTATAATAATATAGCCATTTTGTGAAAAATTTAGCCTTTTTCACCTCTTGGTTCCCCTCCCCCCCCGACATTTTTGTCTGGGTACCGCCCTGATATATATAACTTACCTCCTACAACCGGCCAATTTCTGCTTTTAAGAGATGTGCTTTAAAAAACCTCCAAACTCTGGACACACATTGAATTCCTCTAAAAACGGCCACGACAGGATGAAGTGGGAGGGCATATGCTGCCCTTGCCCAAACTCTTGAAAATCTTATTTGAAGCCTAATATATATTTTTTTAATTTAAAGGAAACGTCCATTATTTACACTTCTATTTTATGTCCCTCCATGGGCACCGGCAGCATAGGGCAAGGGGAGGCAATGCCCCCCCCCCCTGGATTTTTGTATGCAGTGTTTTCCCTTGCTTTTTTGCTCTTTCCAGCATGGTAACCATACGTTGAAATAGTCTTTGCCCCCTCCTTGAGAAGTCTTTCCCCCCCCCTTGGAGTAGTCTTTGACCCCCTCTGGGAAATATTCTGCCGGCGCCCATTTGTTCCTCCCCACGAATTTCCGATCACGTTATGCTTACGACAGTCCACTTTTTCTGTTTTCCAAAATGTACTAAGGAAAATTTTAACTCTGGAATTATTGAGCTCTATTAGCAGTCACTATAGACGCTGCGTCGGCAGGGGGCACAACATGGGGCATGTGCTCCCTCGGGGCCCTTTTCAGAGACTTTTTTTATCTGAAACAAAAATAATATTTCTAATGAAATGTATAACTGAATATATACACGCACACACACACAAAAAAAAAAAAAGTTTTTTTTTTATTTATTTTTATTTATTTTTATTTTTTTTTAATTTTTTTTTAATTTTTTTTTTTCAAAAATCTTCTCCAGCTGCAGAATGCGATGATCATTCCAAGGTAGTTGAAATCATCTTTTGACAACACATCAAATGTTCTATAAAGGATTAACTGCAATAAAATATAAAATAAAATCAATCACTTAGATTATACTCATAAAGCATTCCTTTTGTACATCATAATTATCATAAAAACACTTTACTTAGCTTACAATTGAACTTTAGGTTAGAATTTGATGCCCAGCCCCCCCTCAGTAAATAAAATCCTGGTTACGCTACCAAGGGCGGATTAAAGGTGGGGGAGGAGGGGCAACCGCCCCCACCTCTACCTTTTTTCTCGGGGTAACCAGGGGGTTACCCCGAGTTACCCCCAGGGGGTTACCCACCTCTACCTTTTTTCTCGGGGTAACCTACCTTTTTTCTCGGGGTCTCTCTACCCACCTTTTTTCTCGGGGTGGCCCCGCCACCCCGAGAAAAAAGAAATTAATGTAAAAGATCCTATTTTACTTCCTTAAATGGATGTATATGTTAATCTTCTAACTAACCGCCCCTACCGACAAACTAACCACCCCCCCCCAAAAAAAAACTTGCATTAATCCGCCACTTTACGCTACTGGGGAGGGGAGAGCACTGCTCTCAAATGCACCCCATGAGGATTCATTATTCAGAAGCTCCAAGATATTTACTCTACACAGACTTACAGGATACGACAACAAAGCATTTAGGCTTCACGCCAAACGTTAGCTTTATGACATGATTCACAATTCACATGAATAAAAATTTACATGATCTGGATAGGTAAATCTAAAACTAACAGGTTAGAAGTGCATTAAAACATGTAAAGAATATAAAATAAAATCTTACTTGTATTTATAGGCAGGCTTAATATTCGATCCTGGGCGACGAGACAGCGCGATGCAGGCAGCCATTATTGTTTGTTGTTTTTCTTAGGACGGGAGAACGGAGAAGGCGCGCGCGATTATATATCTGACCAATCAGGGAAAACGAAAACGCTCCCAAAATGAGGAAATCTTTTCAAATTGGTAAGGTCGTAACAAGTGCTCCTTTTCTTTTCTTTTGAAGAAGAAATCGAAAGCTGGTTTTTAATGGTTTTAGTAGATCGCTCTGCATGGAGCGTTTTGCAGTGAAAAATGATAGAAATTGCTTTCTTCCTTTTTTGGAGCACTTAAATCGCTCAACGTAATTGAGAGAGTTGTGCACCAGCAATTCTTCATTGCGTTTTGTCCTCTATGTCTTTTAACAAAATACATTTTCTAAGTATTTTTTACTCTTGTATTAACTGTTGTAAGGCAACCGCTGGAATTACACTTTTTTTCTTCAAATCAATAGTTATCTAAATCTGCACTGTATTTTATGTTCATATTTATTATAACAATCTTTTATATGTAACTAATATATTCGCTTATGCAATGTCTTAGTAGAATTTCGAGATACAAATAAGGCTTTTGGAATGTCATTGTAAACATCAATTATTAGTTAAATACTGCAAAATCTGTAAAATTAGGTGTATTCTTTTTGGCTTAAATAAGCACTGTTTCAAAAACAATTTGATATATTTAGATTCTTTATTTTAGATTTTATACTTTACAATTTTATATTTATTAAAACAACTTCTTTCAATATGAATGTAATTCTTTAATTGTAAGAAATATTGATTGTATATAGTTTCTCTACGTCTTTAATGGTGCATTTTTGTGTAAATCAGACCTAGGCCCTCGTTCTTTGAATATAAATATAATATTTAATAAATCAAATATGGAAATTTTTGTCCATTAATTTCATCAGAAGTGCTTATAATTTAAAGAATACTGAAATTTGAAGAAAAACTAAATTATATAAAATGCGTGTAAAGAACATAAATTGTAACTTACAACTAATCACATAAAAGTTCCAGAAACTAAAAAGCAATTTATTAAAAATGGAGAGACATTTTTTATTTTATAAATGTTTAAATCAGTATTCTATTATAATTATTTTTATTTAGTAATTCTGTAATCTAATGGTTATCAATCTTTGGATTGCTACCTCAAATAGGGTCGCAAAAAATAACCCTGGGATCACAAGGTGGATTTAAACGGAATCGAAAGGTACCGAAATATTTTTCCTCTAAAAACAGGTTTCCGTTGAATAAAAGTTTCTTCTACAGAATGAACTATTTCCTTTCAAAACAAATTTAAGTTTAAGGCTCAGTGGTTTAGGTATGTTTTAATATGCGAAGTGTAGGTAGTTAAAAGTTTTAAATGTACTGAGTTATGTTATCATTATTCCTATATGCTTTGGGCCATCCGGTACCAGCAAAATAAAATGAGTTTTAGTTTCACGCGAACTAATTTACCAATTTTCTACGAGCCAGTCAAAGCAGACTATTTTTCGATTTTACCAAAATGTAAAAGTAAAAAAAAAAAAAAAAAAAACGTTTAATAGAATTTTTCAAATTTTTTTTTTCAGTTATGAATGTTAGCTTTAAAATTTAATTTTCGGTTAAAAAAATACAATTTTAAAAGGGGGCCCCAAACTTGGAGACCGCCCCGGGTCTAACTTAGCGTTAGTCCGCCACTGCCCACCGCCCTCCCCTTGGATCCGCGCCTAACTGCTAAATCATGGTACAAACTTTGAGGGCTGGTACAGGACATTATAACAATCTCAATCACATTTTGTATAGGAATGTATGGTCAAAAGTGAAGCGTCGAACCACAAACACGGGAAGAAATGATAGGGAAAGAGTTTTATTTTCATAACCTCGTTTATAAGTGGAAATTAATTTACAATAAGAGTTCAAAATTGCGTCCGTCAGCATTGATACATGCTTAACAGCGCCGGTGCAGCGATTGGTGAACACTTTCAAAAGATACCAGGAGTTTCACTCACACGTGCAGCAGCTGCGGGTACCCGAGCAACGAGATCTTCATCGGAGTCTACTGGGTGGCATAAACCCCATTCTTCAAATATCCCCATAAAAAGAAATCGAGGGGCGTCAAATCGGGAGACCGGAGTGGCCAAGAGATAGCTCCACCACGTCCAATCCATCGCATGCCAAATGTCGCATCCACGTACTGAACGAACATCTAGGGTGAAGTGAGCAGGCGCCCCATCATGCTGAAATCACATGCGGTTTCTAATGGTAAATGGACGAAAACTGAAACGAGAATGGCCTCTCAGTTTTCCAAATCAATCAGAAACGAGAATCAGCCTCCAAATCAATACCGACTGGCCATCTACCGGGAACGGAAGCAACTACTAACTCCGTTTCTCCTCCGTCTCCCCTGCATTTGTTCTTTTCTGCGTTTGTGCTTCGATGCTTCAGACCATACATTCCTGTACAAAATGTGATTGTTACAGTGTACTGTACCAGCCCTCAAAGTTTGTAACAAGAATTAACAGTCACCCTGTTTACATTTAAAATAACCGGAAATGACGAATCAGAAACTGTTTCGAAGATAATAGATAGAATAGAATGCTTCTTTTCCGGTATAATAGGGGTAGAAAATAAGAAAAGGGGAAAAGACTATGTAGGACATAATTTACGTTGCTTTTTCTATTACATTTCTAGGCAAGATACAATTTATTTTAAGCAGAAATATTTGGTACGTACTAGTATATTCTTTTTCTTCGATGAGGCCCATCCTCTATGCATGGAATGAACGAGGCTTTCTGTGGTGGACCTAGGGAGTTTTGCTCTTTCTGATTAAAGATCCTCTAAAATTGCTGTCTGTGAAGAATATTTCCGTTTAGCAACTTTTCTTCCTGCGCGGTCCCAGGGTGTTTGATATGATTAAGGTTAGGAAACTGGCACGACCAGTCCAAAACTTAACTTTCTGAGTTCTGAATGAATCATTCACCATTTTGGAGATGTGCTTTGGAGCATTATCCTGCTAAACAATCTATCCAAGGGGCACTTTTTTTACAAGCATAATGCACAATGCGATCTGTTTTTTAAGCATTCCGATCCATAATCCCAAGAGCGTGTACGAGGTGGATAACGTCATCCTGATAAAAAGCTCTACAGATCATTGCTGATTTTTTTCTGTGGTTTACTGTAGGCCTGTAGGACTTGGGTACGGAGGATCTATTCTGGTGCCTTTCGTACGACGAATAAACGTCCCCCATCATTTCCGAAGAAATTAAATTTGAATTCATCACTCGATCCCCCCCCCCCTCCAATCTTTAGTTATTTACGTTTCGTGCTCCTTAGCAAATTTCAATCGGATCTTCCGATTGTGTGCCCAGATGAGAGCCTTTTAAGCAGGGACGTGTTTACAATCCAGAGGTATCCATACCGCCTTATACTCGTAAAAAGGTGCCTCGTGGATGAATTTTTCAGCAGGATAATGATCCAAAGCGCATCTCCATAACGGTAAAAAAATTAGTTAAAAGCTGAGAAAGTTTAGGATTAACCTTTGGTGTGTCAGTCGCCTAACTTCAATCTTATTGAACAGCTTTGAGAACCCATTGGAGCAAGAGTCGCAAAACGGAAGCATTCTTCAAAATCAGAACTCCTTCAGGATCTTAATCAGAATCGACAAAACTCCCCAAGCTCCCCTTAGAAAGTCTTGTTAATTTCATGCGCAGGCGATATGCTGAAGTGAAAGAACATGAAATTTACATCTATTATATAAATGTGAAAGTTTGTCTGAGAACTCCTCCCACACTGTCAGACCGATCTGCTTGAAATTTTGCATAAATATGTAAAACGACATAGAATAGTCCGTAGTCAACTTTAAAATTGTAAAAATCAACCTGTTTCCTAATTTTTAACGATCTTTCGCAATTTTCAGGGTAGAAAGCTACTCAAATGTCCGATTTGAGCACATCAGTGAGCATAGTTGACAAAGTTAGATTTATTTATTTATTACCTTCAATAATTCAAGTGAGATTGACGTCATTTTGATGTCACGAGTGTAAAAATGCATTAGAAATCCTCCCTAGGTTAACTAGCTTTTACAAAAATTACATCACGAGCGAAATAATAAACTTCCACCTTATCAGATGATGTAGAAAAGTAAAGCAACGTGTATTTTTTTTTTTTTTTTTTCATTCACTAATTCATGTTAGATATCGCAATTGAGAATGATGTCATTTTGAAGTCATGAGTTTAAAAATGAGTTAGAAATCTAATTAGTGCTGAGATGCAGACCTCTATTGGCCGTCATTATAAACCAGCTTTATTGACGATTCCAGTTTTTAGATCAATAATTAAATTAGAATCGGTCAATAAACGGGTTTCTATGACGGTGAATAGTCTGTATCCCAGCCCAAATTTACTTTTATAAAAGCCCAAAGTATTTTTTTTGATGCGCGAGCTACCCTTGGCGATTTTTGAATACTATGATTTTTCGCCATCGTAATATCGAAAGAAAGCTTGCGTTTTTTAAAATCGGGGGAAATTCGAATGTCGTCCAAAGGTGGAAAGTACTAATTAACATAATACATAATATTCGCTATCGGTTTCACGACGGTCGTCGTATGTCGTCGACCAAAAATCGTGCAAAATGTCGCCAAGTTTGGACGACTTTTGGCGATATATATACATATTTATAAATATTAGATATACTTTTTTTGTTGTTGAATTCCAGAAACTTAGCAAGCTCTTGCACAAAAATTGCATCATTAGCAAAATAGCTCAGGAAAATATTTAAAATACCGATTAGCTAGGAATAAACCCAACATCTCTCAAATTAACTTTAATGAGTTCTGTTGCAAGTGAGAATTTTTCAATGTCGTGTGGTTCAATATTACTCCGTTTCAAAACTACTGCGCGAAATAACTAAATTCGACTACCCTGGTCAGAACGTGACGTCATATATTAAAACTTGTCTGAAATTCGTAAACTCTGCAACACAATTTAACACCCTATTCGCAATTTGAGCGATTCTAAATAGTTCCGTGAGGTTATACAGTTTGATATTTTACACGAGACAGCCATGGAGGTAAATATTTAAATTGGGGCAGGTTGGATATTTTCCTCCACGTCGAGATGAAATTTTTTGCGGTGCTAAATACGTCAATCTGACAAGAATTATGCTTTAAAATGTATGGAGAGCTGTTTAAATGGCAAAGCATAAATTCTAAAGAATCATCAAAGGGTAGAAGGGCGCCATTGGTTTAAAATATCTAATCTGTTCCTTTAGATTGAGCATTAAAGAAGGAGAAACGAAGATACATAATATTAATATAATTAATAGGTAGTAATAGTAGATTTGTTAGGTTAGATTAAAGCACAGTCTATCACGTTAATAAATATTTCATGAAATTAAAAGTGTTCTATTCATCATTTTTCAACGCGCGCGATCGACTTAAACTATAAACTTACGTTTATAGTTTAAGTCGATCGCGCTATAAACTCTACGATTACTATAAACTAATTAAACTATAAACTTACGTTTCGTTAATATATCCCGCCGTAGTTTCAACAGAGGGACTACTTGAACGTTTTTTTTATTAGATTTTGTTTCCGCACAGTCATGATTATATTTTAGGAAAATATTCGTTTCCTATACCGGGCGAAGAATGGGCACGCAGCTAGTCCTAAATATTTCTTTATTTCGTTACATTAAGATGATTTATTTCAATAAGTTTAGGAAAACTGAATCGTCTCAAAGCATCTGCTTTCAATTTTTCAAGGCATTTTCTTAAATTAACAACTTTCACACATATTATTAGTTGCACATGATGCAAGAGGACTAAAGTTACAAATTACTGATTTAATAAGAAATTTTGCTTACAGGAAAAGTCAGAAAACAGAACAGATTTTTTTAAACTGTTGAGGCCTACTGTATCAGGAAAAGATAATTTTGTATGGTTCTGTAAGAGCAAACTTTAAAACGTTTATCGCCGTAGGCCGCTATTGCGATTTTTTTTGTATGTCCTTAAAACAGCGCTGTTGGAGCATTTACTCTCCTAGATAATTAGATACTGTAATTCTTCTGCGTGACCCTACACCTGCAAAATAGTGTAACTTAACCCTTTAACGCGCAGTGATCCCGCTCTGGGAACACCAAACTCTGACGTTCTGACGCCAGCTGTCGTCAAAAAAGGGTCTCTAGATCTGTGGCACGCGATGAACGTTTCGATCGTCCGCCATCTTGCTGGTAGTTAAGTCGAGCGATGGCAACGCCTGCCCTTTTTTCAGCATTGGGAAAGGGTTGCGCCTCAAAGGGTTAAACATTGGCGATAAACCTATAAGCATAGGAACTCGTTTGTGTGGCTCTGTAAAATATTGCATTTCAAAATGTTCTGCACACAAACCTTATTATTTGGGAATTATTTTCTACGGCCCTGTAAAAGAACGCATTGTAAACTTTCATACCTATAGTCTGTTATGTATCGGAATTTTTTGAGTGTGGTCCTGTAAAAAACGGTTTACTTTAAAGATTTACTGTCGGTAGACCAATATGTATCAGAATTCTTTTGCATTCACTTACATTAGATTTCATAAGCATTGACTGCAGATAGACTAATAAGTCTGTGAATCACAATCTATCTATATAAATAAAACAAGATGTAAACTGTCCGTTTGTCTGTCTGTCTGTGTCTCGCGTAGCTCCGAAACGGGTGATCGTAGACCTACCAAATTTTGCACGGAAATTCTCCAAGACGGTTCTCGACACACCTCGAAGCGATTTTTTCGAAATTCGAATTATTTTAGGAGATATCAATAAAAAACGTGTCGCAAAATGATCATTTTTGTTCTCGCCATTTCGCAATTGTAACCCTGCAGTAGAAAGAGGGAGAGGTTAGCTATCTAGGTTGCCATGTTTGGCGAGTTTATTAAATTATTCAGATTCTTTAAGTAAAAATAAAAGAATAACGATTTTTTTGTTTACATTATTTGTAAGGTTATTTTTTAATTAAAACATCGTATGCATGTGAAATCAGAGCAGGAATGAAATGTTTTATACTCAAAAGCTAAATAGGATTTGAAAATTTTCCGAGACTAAAATGTGCAACTTTCTAATTTGGCAACAAATAAAATGGTTCATATAGGATTTTGAGGAGATGTGATTCTAGCGCCAAGCGCTATTTATCGTCTGCTTCTGCTACTTGAATTATGAATACACCTGAATGAGTTTTTAAACTTTATTTCAGTTCGAATTGTGCATTTTTCTGCACAGCTTTTCCCATCCATTTCTGATGTATTACATCCAGAAAAAGGATAGAAATATCAATTTTAGTTGTGTTTAATCACATACATGAATAATGATATACTTTCCAACTTAATGGAATAAGGAAAGAAAATAGGGAAGACCCGTGGATTATAATACGCTTTTAATACATAGCGCTTTAGTGCGTATTTAAAATCTGAAAATGTTTCAGATTTTCTGAGTTTTTTTTTTTTTTTTCCCTTTCCATTTTTGATAAAGGCCAATACATCCAGAAGCTCTTCAGAATTAATATAAGACGAAAATAATTTGTTCCTTTATGCAGGCTTTTATCATTTTTAACCATCTTATTTTTGTAATAAGGGGCGGCTCAACACAGTAAGCAACACATCTGGGAGCCGGCTTCGAAGGGGCGTCATTTCGAACTCAAAAACTAAGCATAAAAGGGGGCGTCTTTTTTACATTAGCAGGGACGACACTTACCGTAGGGCCGTCCATGTTTGTAACCATCTTAATTTTAAATTCCATTCAGAATCTGAGAGATTTGAGTGCCAAGGAAGCCGGTGAGGAATAGGAGTCTCTCCGAACAAGATTTATTAAGATGGCGAACCAACTGGTCGCCGGAGGCGGCTAGTTATTAATAAGACTACAGCAATATTGGAATGCTTCCGTTTGTTGACTTCGTTAATAATTCTTGTAGTACATTTTTTAATCCTATGATTGGCGTTGTTTCAATCCACTATTTAGAGTAGTATTAAACTAATTCTCTAAACTTGTTTTAGGACATATTTGGGAAATAATTTCAATAATTATTTGCAATTGTTTAACATTGGTTATGTAGACCTTTAGCCGAATACATTGTAACAATGGTAAATATTAATGTTTACCATTGTTATAATGTATTGTTCAGCATAGTATTAAATTCATTGTTTTTGCATTTATTTCAATAATTACTTCAGTTTGTTAAGACTTATATTTTAACATTATATTAGATCATTCAGCCCAATGCTTATCATAGTTTAGCACAGTGTTGGAATCATTCTTAAAACACTTTGTTTTGCACACATCTAAACAATAATTTCAACAATTACTTTCATATGTCAAGACTTTTTAATTAACATTCTTGCAGTTGATAATTTAGCCCTATGTTTAACATTGTTTCAATGCATTTTATTAAAAAATATTACTCTGGCCTATATTTCGACATCAACAATTACTTCCTTGCTTGTATTCAGTCTTTTTGTTTACACTGTTGCAGTAGACCTAGACCAGACCATGTAGTCAGATTTACCTTTATTTCAATGCATTATAATGAAATCATTCTTTAAACACATTGATTTATCACATAAGCAATTACTACTTCTGTTTATTGAGACTCTGATATTGTTGAAAATATCATTTAACACAATATTCTTGATTGTTTTACATAGAATTAAGCTTATTCTTAAAACACTTTGTTTTAGCCCGTTTGGTGATAATTTCAACAATTATTTGCCTTTGTTAGACCAATCTTAGAATTTGCAATAAACAATTTAGCCAAAGGTTTATCATTTTTCAGTTTATTGTTTAATATAGTGTTAAACTCATTCTTGCAAATAACTTGTCATTAACAATTATTTTCACTTATTGAGAGATTCATCGTTTAATACTCTTGTAGTAAATCATTTAGCTCAACATTTATTATTGCTTCAATAATTTCTTTAGCATCGTATTAAACTCATTCTTTAAGCGCATTGTTTTAGTACGTATATTTTGTCAATAATTTTATCAATTACCTTTGGTTTGCGAGATTCTTTGTTTAATATTCTGTAGTAGCGACCCTGTAGCTGTGTAACTGGTGGATCTCGGGTATGGCGAATCGAACCCTAGTGTTTAGCGTTGTTCCAATATATTTCTATTAAACGTATTCTTTAAACACATTGTTCTAGCACATATTATTGATTTCAACAATTACTTCCGTGGGTGTAATAGGCAGAGTTTAAAATAATAAAGCAGCTCAATATCTATAGGTATTTTTTTCCCGATTGCAACAAATTCAAAAGCACCCACATACATGACCGACAAGTTCTAGAATTTTATTTCAGAATTTATTAAAAAATTGAGCACCTATTCAATTTTTCTGTGGAAATTGGCGTTCGAAGCACCCCATAAGGATAAAGCCAAGATGAAATTAATTTCGTATTCTACACAAAGGAGATAAGAATAGTAATTTAAAAAAAAAAATATTACTATTCTTCTTCCACCCGTGATTGATTTTACTCAAATATTTTTACTCAGACTCATTATGTTGTGATAAGCAGTAATAAAATGCAATTAAATAATTTCGTAAATAATACTTTTTTTAAGAAACCTGTTTTTTGTTTTTTTTTTAATCGACATAATTTTTTTTTCAACAAAAGTAACTAAAACTGTACACTGCAATTTTCGAGGTACTCCGCTCAACTCTCTAAAAGTATAAAGTGCATTCCTTTCCAGGGTTGCACAGAATAATTCCCAAATAATATGGTGTACGTGCAGTAAACATAGGCGTAGAGTTATATGGGCCCGTGGGGCTCGAGCCCCCCCAATAAATTGTGAATAGGGGCTGAGCCCACCCAATAATTTACCACTAAATACAGAAAATTAATTTATACTAACATAAAAAAAAAGTATTCCACGCCATTTACAAACGTTTAAAAAAACCTTTACTTGGACTTTTAAAATTTTCTTCGTTTGATTTCAATCATGATTTAGTATTCATTGTGACGCCACGTAACACACAATGTTACTATAAGCTGCCCTCACCAGGCTCTGGTTAATTAAAATCAGAATATGCAATGTAAAGTATGAAATAAAGAAAAGTTCAGATGTGTCTAAAATGCACTATCTCATCGAAAATGTTTTTTCCTCCTTTGGATATTTTACACTGCTTCTATTTTTATCTTATAACATGGTAGGAAGATACTAACATGGATACTTACCCTACATAGGTGCAGCACAAAAATTTTGCTATATTTTAAGCCGAAAAATCATGTAGAAAAAGTGATTATATATATTCCATGGTAGTTGGCAGCTATTACTAAGTTATATGTACGTGAATCAGTGGCGTAGCCAGAAATTTTTCATGAGGGAGTTACGACTTCTGCAACTCACATATATGTATACGGGTGTATGATAAGGGAGTGAAAAATATACATTTTGTATGGAAAAAAATTCCTCATGGGGGGGTTATGACCCCCCCATACCCCCCCCTTGGCTACGCCACTGACGTGAATATATGTGGTTGTGGGGCCCGGCCCCCCCAATAATTTTGAAAACTTTACGCTTATGGCAGTAAATGTTTTTTAAATGCACTATTTTGCAGGACATTATCCATCTAATGAATAACACTTGCCTGTGTAACATCCGACATTAAGTGACAATTTGTTGATCTTATAGCACTCTTGTACAAAACTTTAGGAAAAAAATTTTTTAAATGATACGCTCATATATCGGACACGAAGTCATCTGATTGGATTTTTTCCATTTACACTTTTTTGCTAAAGAAATTTTTCTAGCTTAAACCCTGGATGAAATGTTAATAAATCCATTAGCAGAAATATTTGCTGCAAGGAATAGAAGATAGACTCAGCAACTTAGAAAATGTCAATAACAGAAGTGCAAGAAACTCTTCTTAGTTATTTCATAGCTTTGCATGCTCATATTCTAGGACAGACCTAAAAAGCAAGTAGTAAGCAGTAATAATTGTGATAATTGCTGAGCTAAAGAAAAGGGCAAATTATTGTAAAATTCTTTTAAAGTGAATGTCAAAATATTTATCTTCTATTAACAGAATGTAATTTGTAATTCCAAAAAGTTGTATAGATTAAATAATCCTTTGCTGTTAAAATTGAATACATATTTGCAGTCGTAGGTATCTGAAAATAAAGACCATGTAGAAAGTTGGACGTTTAATGAGGGTAGAATTTAGTAACTAAAAGGTTTTTAAAAAATGTTTTGAAATAACCAATTACTAATCCCCAAACAAATTTTAAAATTTTGTTCTGTAGATGTTTGGTGCCAAACTGTATGATACGCAGTGTGTTTTGTTAAAGTTAAGCAAGGGATATCTACTAAGGATAGAGGGTGCCTTGGTCAAAAGACTTTTTAAGGGATTCTAATGCATATTCACATTACATCTGGAGAAAGTAAACCAAAACTCCAGACTGTTAAGATTGATGGTCATGTGATAGGCCAGATTAGAACATTGAACCTTCAACATAAGCTATCTACCATTTTCAATGTCTTATCCACTCTGCCATGATGGAGGCTTGTGATCGCAAGATAAAATTCACATATATCATATAATCTCATGATGAATTTAAAGAATTTTGACTGTACAAAAAGCTTTTGGCTGTAGAAGAAATAAATGTATTAGTATTAGTCATAGCTGTGATTTACTTGCAAGGCTGTATTATGACTACATGATTTTCATTCTGTATCTGGGGTTCTAATAGATGTATTTTGATAAGAGTAGGCTACCTCTGGTGATGTTCACTGAATATATATTAAATTTCAATGAAGTCTCATAAATCGTTTTAAGGCAGGCTTCTAAAGATATCAGATTTGTCTCTTATAAATATTACACACCTTTATTACGGTAGTTTCAGGTCCACGGAGGATTGACAGTCGACCCTAAAAGAGGTTTACACCTAACATCAGTCTCCAATATTTGATAGATACTCCACTTATACTTAGCAGCCACCAGCCAAGCCCTTAGGATCATGCAATATATATACACAGGATAAGTTATTAAGGTTCAGAGCTAATTTACATGAGTTCATTAACTACAATTGAACTCACTGATAATGACTGCAAAGGGACACCAATATCTGCTAGTTAAAACAGAGTGCTAATAAAAAGTGGGTTCATGAAAAGAATTAGAAAAAAAAATTCACACCTGCTAGTTAAAACAGAGTGCTAATAAAAAGTGGGTTCATGAAAAGAATTAGAAAAAAAAATTCACACTTATCATAAAAAATTATAAAAATTGAAATAACTATGTTATTTTGTTAATTTTTATCTTTCTGTGCAGTACAAACCTAGTTAATTTGCTTTAAACTGTCTTTTTGCCTTTCTCTAGTTCTTTGAAAAAGATCCAGCTGCAAGATCCTATGCAGTCGTACAGCTATGCTCTTCCTTCTTTCCGCTCAGTTTTTACGCCTGAACTACTTGCCATTTATGAGAGCCTTCTGCACATCTCTCCAGAATGAAGAGAAAGAATTACATTATCTACCCAGACTCTTTAAGTGCATTGGAAAATCTTGGTTCAGGGTCTTCGACTCACTGCTATGTCACAAAAATCCTAAACACTTATGAACACCTCACAAATAGCGGCTTCACTATACTCTTCTGTTGGGTAACCAGTCATACTGGGATACCAGGAAACGAAGAGGCGGATTCCCTGGCCAAATGTGCCACAATCCCTTACACTGGTCCTCTGCCCTACAGAGACATAAAATCTGGTGTTGCCTACATAACAAAAAATAAGTGGCTGAATGACTGGAATAATGAAACAGAAAAAAAACTGCATGCCATCCATCCATCATCCACTGGACCTCCCAACCCTACCGCAAGTGTGATGTCATTTTAACATGCTTCCGTATCGGCCACACAAGACTTACTCACATAAACCTACTTCTTGGTGAGCCCGTTCCTGTGTGTACTCATTGCAATACTTATCTTACCATTAATCATATTTTAACTTCTTGTTAAGCTTTTAACAATTTCCATCATGCTTATTTTAACTGTGCTCAACCCACACTTGACAATATTTTGGGTGAAACCCCACATTGCAATTTGTTTAATTTTCTTCGTATTAATATTCTGTTTTCGCTTTGAAGTGTGTGCTTTGTTATGACTGGTGTCTGGATGGGAACTCCCATCCAGATACCTTTGCCCTTGCTTTTATCTTCTTTCTATGTCATCGCATTTTGCTTTTTACCTGTGCTTAGCCTTTATGCTTTTTATCTTTTACTGGTGTTATGTGTTAACTTTTTACTTGAAGACATAAAATTTCTATTTTACTCTGGCGCAGTATATCCTCTCTGGATATTGTGCCATTAAACTCCAATCAAGGATACAAAACATCGGCATTTGCAACCTTTATTTCAAAAAAGTTTGAAGTTCTTCTGCGCACTCAAAAGCCAGTGAGCATGTTGGGAGCAGAGGAGGTTGAAATCCTGCATGTTCGACACTTTCATTGACTACAGAATGTTAAAGGATTTTTTCCAACAAAGGATTAAAGCACATGCTCCAGTAGTGGGCCATTTAAGGGTATTTCTTTAATTATCATTTTAACTTTAGAGAAGTTTAGTTAATTTATATATTTTTATGGTTGTTAAAATGAATAAAGTAATAATCATCTGAAATATGAAAATAATTGTGATCTATTTTTTAAAAGATTAGAACAGGTCACTTTTATGCACCAGTAGTGGACATACCGAAAGTGGGCCACCTAGATTTGTCTGTCAAATGACCAAGGAAAATAGAATGAAGTTGTTATAAATAGTAATAATAATACATTAATATTTTACACTATAAAAGATACACTAATAATGGCAGATGAAATGTTTTATTTATAGACTAGCTGTGTGCCCGTTCTTTGCATGTTAGGAAACAAAAATTTTCCTCAAATGTGTAATTCAAACTAATTCCAGGGATGTGGAATCTAGAAAAGCAAAAATATTTGACTCTTCACTTAAAGTTTGCAACATAAGTTTGCAAAATTAACAATTAAATTGAAGAAAAAGGGGAAAAATGAAATGAAGTACTCCATTTTGAATTAAATAAATCATAATTATTGAATTAATAATTTTAATTAGAAAAAAAAAGTGTTTGTCCTTTTATAAATAGGTAAACATAAATAATTTCACAAAATGTTCTGGTTATTAGGTGTTTAAATTTTTAATAAGTTAAACATGTTTTTCATAATTTAGGGAGAGTGGTTAGTCCGGGAGGGGGGGGGGATTTACAGAAGGGTATTTTAATAGTAGAATTCATGTCTTTCCACATGTGATGCAATTGATTATCACAGATAAGAAAAACGGGCTATGAATTACACAATTTGCCCAGCTATCTAATGACTGTTTCAAGAATGATATAGGTACTGCAATTCTCCATAAACTTATTGGAAGCAAGCATGTAAATTGCATTTACTGGTAGATTAATTTTAACATTAACTTTGGCTTTTTTAATTCATAGCTTTTACTGTTTAAAAAAAAAAAAAAAAAAAAAAAAGATTTTTAGCATTGAATTGCCGAAGTATAACATGAATTTGTATTAGGAAAAAAAGCATGCAATGACCTATTGGATCACTCAATCGTAGACCAACTACCAAACCAGGGCCAAGCACAAACAGGGGCTGATGCAGACGAAAAAACCCCCTTCACAAAATTACATTCGACTGAAATGGCCCTTTCACAAAAATACAATTAATTAAAATGGCCCCTTCATAAAAATGCAATAGATTAAAACGGCCCTTCATTGGCATTTTACCCTATATTTTAATCTGTTTTATCAATTATTATAACCAAAAAATGTTACTTTTATTAAAGATAGGTATGAAAATTCACAAAAATAAGTGTTTAAATTCACTATATTAAGCAATTTTCACGAAAATGGGACCATGGAAAGAATTCTTGGATCAACCCCCGACAAATGCAGATGACAGACCAAGGAACAAGTGAAAATATGATAAAACCAGAAAGAGTACTGTATTTTCCAGAATAAGAATAATTTTGTTTGTTTTTCAAATACTGAATGAACACCCCCTTATGCTATTATTACAGTGAAGGCTCAACTAATTGGCATGCTAAGGAAATTCTGAAAACTCTGAATGCTTTTAAAAATAAATCACTAAGTAATAAATATCAAAAGAAAAAAAATCAAGAGTTATTACACAATATTCAAAGCTTAAAACAAACAACTATTCTCCTATGCATACTGCTCATATTACATAATTAGCTTAACAAATAGTGTACGGAATACAGAATCTGTTTACTTTAAAAGGAACTGTATCCTTCCTCTTTCCCCTTTCCAGAAAACAGCACACTTTAGACTAACAAACAGAATTTCTTTTCATTATTTCTGTAATGATTGTCTTTGCAAATTAAAAATATTGATTTTTTTTATTTTAAATCAGACATAGAGCTATTATTTTAAAATAGAAATTTAAAATTTCCTAAATCATAAGCATAGATAGCATTGCCAAGATTTTTTTTCTTTTCTTTTTATGATGTAACATATTCAAAATAAAAACAGCTATTTTCTTTTTACATTTTAAAGAAAAGGTTTCAAAATTAAAAGTTTTCCAAACAAAAGTTTGGGCACATGCCCTCCTGGATGCTACCTCCATATCCTAAATTTGTAGTAAATACTTTCAAAGAATCCAAGGGAAGCGGGGGGGGAGAGTTTTCTCAATTTAACACTGAATAAAACTGAAAATAATTTCACAGACTTAACCCCATCACTAGCTATGCATTACGCAGTTAGCAAAGCTGAATGACAAAAGCATTTATGAATTTCAGGTAACTGATGATAAGTCACAAATTGTTAATCATTTAACCAATGCTGAAATAATTTAAGTTTTAAAGCAAGATGAAAACAATTCTGAAACTGAATCGGACGCAAGAGAGAAAGACTAAGTTCAGTATCTGAAATTTTGTTAGGAAATTCAATATTTTAAATTCCTAGAAACAAATGACTTAACTGAAGATTAAGCTTCAAGAAAAGTTACTTGCTAAAAGATTACAAATAATAAAATAAGACAAAATTAATATTGTTTAACATATGAACATAAGTATTATGTCCTTAATAATTGTGATCTTTTCCCCTGTAAATAATGAATATTTAACTGCAAATTTTTGTGCCTTAAAGTAGTACTTGTATTTTTAAATTATTTTGAGGCATTATAGTAATCTGTTCTAGAAATATTTTGCTATGTTTACTAGTAAGTTTAATGATCTATATAACAGGGTGGCTACAGAAATTGAGAAAAAAAGTTCCCTGACTATCTTTATCAAATTTCCAGAACTAATTATATACATAACATACCTTAATCTTTCATGTAAATCACCATTGTGTATCATGCACGAACAGGTGAATGCTTCATATACGGAAATAAATAATAGAAAACTACAAAAATGCTTAATATTAATAAAATTGTAGCTCAGTTTCATAAATCCAAACATAAAATTTAGTTGAACACTAAAAGACAATATGTAGCAGAAATTTTCCTTGTTTTATAAAGATAGTGTTCAATTTTAAGCGTAAGGATGACTGATCAAAATAAACTGGCCACCTAGTCAACTTATTTTATTTCAATCAATGTATCGTTTGAAATTTTAAAAAATATGTAAAAAGTCTTAAAAATGAGCACTATCTATAAAAAAAAATCGTCTTGCGGGGGAGCTTAGCAGGCATCACTCAAATGTCCCATCACTAAAAAACACAACGGTGCAGTAGAAGACTAAATCATCTTTAACCATTCATTTTACCCATGACTTTATTCAGCAAGCAATTCACATGCGAAATTGATTCACATGCCGATATGATTCGCATATCCGGTTTCTTGTATGACCCGCATCTTAGAACGAGTCCGAATACATGCGCTTTTTCGGATTCGTATAGTGATAGTGCCTACATCACTTGAGTCTCAGATTCCTATTTCTATGTTCTCGTATGATCTGTATTCTGGTTTCGAATTCGTAAAATATCTGTATCTGTGCATCAGTTGAGTATCTTGTGATCCAGAACGGAGCCGCGCATCAGATTGACAATTAAAAATGATCTAGTTCACGAGGCAAAAACTTAAGTTCCCTGATTTTTAAATATTTTTGCAAAATTCCCTGATATTTCCATGATTTTTCCAGATCGATAAAGTACCCTGATTTTTCCATGATTTCCCTGATCTGTCGACACCCTGTAAAATGCAAAACCTCGCATTTTGTGGTTTGCCAGTGCACTTACTAAAGCACGAGAATGTAAGTTTTTTTTTTTTTTTTCTCGCATTGAAAATTTATGATACTTACGTATTATCCCAGCGGTCTCATTCCCGCCAAACTATTTTTTTGAACAAATGTGCTGGCAAATTGTATTCCAAATCATCAATTATTTCATGTGTCTAACATTTATCTAGCTGAAAAATTGTTCATCTTGGCAGACCATTCGGCTAATACATAAGTACAAAATTTATTACTGCAAGAAATTCGTGCACCTAAAAATCAATTTCATTCTGTGTGAAATTCCTGCATTTTAAAGGATTTGAGCACTTTCTGAAAAAGTCACTCCACTTCCATTTTTCATAAAGTGAAGAACAATTTATGACACGGATTCCCATAACAAAATATCTTCCGTGTTATGTGGGGGAGGGGGTCTACTGTAGTGTGAAGTTTAAATTTTTTTGTACCAATGAACATGCAAGAACCAAGCAATGTGTAGCTCAGTAGCATTCTATCTGATCCAATCTTCGGGTTTTGTCTGTTAAAATTATGTCTTTTTTACGAATAAGCCTTATTAGGGGCTGAATGCCTCATACGAAAAGCCAGCGTAGCGAGTCTGGGGGCCTTGGCCCCTAGTAGTGTAAAAAAGACAAAAATTATGCTGATAATATTTTAATAAAAATACTTTTTAATATAATTAAGTATGCATTTTGATTGTTCTCTGAAACTGTCAATTTATTTTTTTAGAAAGCAATAGTTTATTATCCATTACTTCATATCATCAAAACCCCTGCCTGTCCTTATAACAGGTAAGCTAAAACTTTTATTCCTCTTTTTAAAATGAAGAAGAAATTCAGTAGCGTTTCAATTCCAACAATATTCTATCTATTAGTATATTTTTTTAAAATTTAATTCTTGTTTTCAACATGCATTACGTATGCTCGTTTCTCTGGAGTGGGAGAGGGGCGGTATTGAAATATTCACTAGAAAAGGGGGCACAAGTTCAAAACAGGTTGGGAACCTATGACCAGAAGCATCCCAACACTCTGGAAAAGCCTGAATCACTGATTTGTGTGGCATGAGAATCCATTTCTATTGACACATTATGAGCTGTGATGACAAACTTATTCATTTGCAACACCTGGTTATGTCAAACGGCAGACATTCTGAAAAGCTTGTATTGTGACTGCTTGCTACTCTTACAATGATTATCATCAATGGATTTTCACGTGCAGCACCATCTGTTAGCAGTGGCGTACATAAGGGGGTGTTTGGGCATTCTAACCATCCGTATCAAAGATTTTTTAGTATTAAGTCCACAAATTTTTTAAATTTCCAACAAGGATTACAGCACAATTAACATTAAGTCCAAAACTCTCTCTCCCCTTAAAGAAAATATATGTGTACCACTGTCTGTTACCAGATATTGTAACTATTATTTCGGAACTTCTGTATAAAATTTATATAGGTTACATAATAAACATTCTGTTTGCTGCATTCTTCTATTGACCCTGTTTCTGAGAATTTTTAATCCTGAAATCAGTACGGCCTTTGCTAGACACCGTGTATGTATACCGGTCAGATACTAAGTTACTGACAAACTGATAAATTACTCAAAAGTAAGGAAAGAACATAAAAACTAAAAATATAAAAGAGTAGCACAGAAACAGTTCTTGAGTTGGCTAAATTTTTTTGAAAAAAATTTCAGAACCAAAATAAATTGACTCTTTGCCAGTTGATTCGAATAGCCTATTTAATAAACGTTACTTCTTGTTCTTAGACTACTATGCCAAACAAATGGCTGCACTAATTAGTCAGAAGTCTAAAGTAATCAGAACCTACCACTCTTCATGATTTGTGACAACAACAGCAGTCATAAATAGGGTGAGTGAATACCTACTAGATGTTACAAATGGAATGCATAAAATTTCGAAACCTGAAAACAAGCTGTCATTTATACGTATGGTTATTTTTTTCCTTTCTGTTTTAAATAATAAACAGTGATTTATTTTTTCTTTTAATGCTAAAATTTATTTTCAGATACAAAATTTTATTAGTCTCTTTGCCTTATGGTGCGCACTGTAGTCTGAAAAAAGAAAGGAAGCACTTTTTGAAAAAAAAAAATAAGGACTAAGTATGTCGCTGAACTATAGTATGAAGAAAAGAAAAAAAAGCACTTTTTGGGAAAAAAAAAAAAAAAAAAAAAAAAAGACTAAATGCTGAGAAAAACAGACTTATTATTATTCTAACTGTAATATATATATATATGAAATAAGTAATTCACTCCTAAGTATTTAACAAATAAAGATAACAGTAAGGGGACCCCAAATAGAAGACTCAAAATATGGAACTTTTTCTAGGATAAACTTTTTTGTTGCTGTTGTGACCATCACAGCTGGTCAAAAGTGTTAGTCTACCAAACTTTTTAGGTATTTTTGATAAACTACTATGGAATTTAGTTTGTTTTTATATTTTTATAAATTTTTAACTTCAATTTTATTAATTTTAAATAGCGAACACATTAGTTTTATTCCGAGCTAAAATTATCTCTACATGTCTACATATTTAGTAACGCTTATTAAAAAGCTATTGACATACTTTGAACAATGCCAATAAATTTAATTTATTCCACAACCCTTTTCTATAGAATTTTTTTTTCCACTGACTAAATTTTAGGATAAGAATAAAAGAAATTCTGAGTTCAAAGGTTAAACAAAATAATAATAATTAAAAAAAAATTTATTCCATATCACTTATTTAAATGTGTGAAACTGGAAAAGAATGGACTAACAAAACATATTAGTACCGACTTTTACTGCAGTTGAAACATGACAACACAAAAATCTAACACTGAAAAACAGCATATCTGCCATTGCCAGATGAGTTCTTTCCTCTTTTATACATGGAATATACTTGAAGACAGAAAGCACAAACTCAAATATAATACAGAGGAACATATATACAGAAGCAAATGAGTGTGGTAAACAAAGCTAATAATGTTCTTGATACACAATGTTATCACTCGAAATCTCATTACTTGAAATACATCAATAAATAAGCCACAGATATCCATAAAATAAATCTGATGATGCATAGAACAAATGATACAATTAGTTTTATATGATAATGGGATGTTGATCAAGAACTTACAAGTTTGGGAAATTTCAAAAACTTTTATGACACAAAAAAAAAAAAAAAAAAAAAAAAAAAAAAAAAAAAGGTTAAACAGAAAGGAAGAAATGACATCAAGGCAGATTTATGAGAAAGAGTAAATGCTAAATTTCACAAATGCAATTTTTATCACAGAGAGCCAATTAAACACTCGATTAAAACTAAGCAGTGCTTAGTAACTAAAATTATTCTCTTTAAAGTATTTTTAAATCAATACATAATTTATCTGCGATACTTAGCAATTATTTAATTACTAGACAGACTATTTAATACTTTTAACATGAGATTTTTTTTCTTTATTTAAGTACAAACAGAATATTGGCCACAGACATCAATCCATACTGGATGAAATAAATATACACTGCATTTCTTTCATTCACACAATCAGCAATATTTAATAGTTTAAAAAGAAAAGCATCAGTAGTAGTTTGGAAATGAATTTTTACAGCTTTTGTGAAAAGCAAATAGTACAAGAATATTAGTTCAAATATATACAGTCAAATCAAATAAACAAGTTCTCAAAATGGCAGCATACAATTTTTGTTATCAACTGAGAATATTTGAATTTCAGTGTGACTTAAAAATATAATTGTCTTAAAATATCTGTTTAACTATTGACGAATAGCATTCAGAGGCTGAGCTACACCATTTACAGTCCTTGACTTTATTACTCCATCTTCTAATACAGTAACTGTTTCCACACCATTTGCTAGAACTCTGAAAAAAGAATAAATATACATATATAGATACTAGCTGAAGTACCCGTCCTCAACGGGTTAGTGAATGCAAATTTCCAAAAAAGCAAGATCTTTCGTCAGCATTGTAGGAGTACACAGAATGGATGGAGTATGTTGCCAAAGTAAAGAAAGCGAAGTTATAATTTTTACGTATTGTTAAAATAATAATTAGAGAATTTTACTTCATGTACTATGAATAAAATCAATTTATAGACGATATTTTTTTTTTTTTCTACACAACGAGATAAAGGAGCTGTAAATCATTTTAAAATTTTGTGTTTCAATCCATTCTTAACGTCTACTGATCATAATTAGCAGGCTAATGATATTTGATTTAATGTACTACAAATGGCATAGCTGACACATGTGGTGTACAATTAGTACATCTAGTAATTGCCTTAGAAAATATTATCAGGCGACAATATGAACCAAATTAGTATTTAAAAATTTTTATAAGGAATAGTATCACCTTTTTCTCATTTCTGAAAAACATATACAAATGAAAACTAAACATCCATACAGGAGAAACCAACTTAGAATTTAGAATAGTAGGATTTTTTTTTTTTTAAACCAACTTCAAATTATTTAACCACAACAAAAATTTCCCCCATTAGTTGGTTTTAGCAATTTCTAGCCTAATATAGAAGATATCGATAAGTTCAGTTTTGGGAACTTATTTTTTGGTACCAAACTTGGCAACCAAAAGTGGCCAACCTTGGTGACTTGACATATTACAACCAATGCTACTACCAGCAACACTTTTAAGCAATGGTTTCCCAAACCATTGGTTCAGGAGACTTTACTACTGGTCTACATATCAAATTTGTCAAAAAACAAATCAGTAGAAAATTTAATTCTAGATAAAAATTATATTAATATAACACTTAATCTGATACATGCTTACTATTGCTTACTATAATATTTACTATTTTTGGCTGATGCTAGTATACAAAATATTTTCTATTTTTACCCATATGCAGATATAAAAAGGTTGGGAAACATTGATTTAAACCATTAAGGATGGATGTTCCCCCCACCCCACTAACATCTTTCCCCTGAACTAAAATACCTTCATTGAGGTACTCTAGTGAGAATTTTTTCTTTTTAAAGCTCAAATGTGAATTTTAATAAATATGGCCAGGTGACCATGTGGTTACAGTGCTTTGTATGACCATAACTTAGAAACCATTGTTTGCTGTGACCATATAGTAACCCCAGTACTTAATAATGGGTTAAGAATGTGTTTTTACCCCCAAATTTTCTTAATGATAATATCACCAGAACACTTGCAAATTTATATGGGACAACCACTAAGCTAAGACCCCCCCCCCCCCCACCAAAAAAAATCATGGAAATTGGTCCACATGGTAACAGATTATCACTGTATACATAAAAAATACGTATATATACAGAGTGTCCAGTGCTAACAGTGCCCAATGGCTATTTCCTTAACCGTTAGTCAGAGTTATAGTGGCTTAAAGTTTTGAGCAGCGAAATAGGGGATGTATACAAAATGAATTGGCAAAAAATTATTGTACATGCATACCCTCCAACATTGGCCTTCACCTCATCAGTAGCACTTACGCGATATCGCCGGGGGGGGGGGGGGGGGGGTTAGGGGAGTCATAAACCCCCCTCATGAGGAATTTTTTGCCATACAAAATGTATATTCTTCACTCCCTTGTCACAAACACCTATACATACATATGAGTTGAAGTAGTCAAGCCTATCGCTACATCTTACAGAAATTATTTGACTGTTTTCTATTTTTCAGAAAAATGATGAAAATTGCATATTTTTTCAAAGTTTAAGGTCAATGCACTAATGCAAAATTTAAATTAAAAAAATTTTATTTTTTACATTTTACTTATCTACCATAGGCACAAGTTTTCCGCACTATAGTGTTTGAAAAACTAAAAAAAAAGTTTTTTTCGGCCCACCCTACTGGACTATATATACTTGTATATATGCTTGTTGAACTTTAATCTCTCTTTCTTTTGAAGTCTGTAAAAATACATCAGGAATCGAGAAAAATATATCATACCTCCACTCTTTTCTTATACCTGAATCAGACAAGTATAAGAACAGTGTCAATCAATAATTTATCATACATATACCTTATCAGATCAGACCTTTGTACCCTATCTGGTATCAAAGTGTTTTCATTAATTTCAAATGGTATTGAAAGAACCCAGAAACTTCAGCAAAAGGCCCCAGAGAGTTAATCTTATGAGTCCCAGTGACTTTACAAATATAAGATGCTTGTGTAACTCCTGTTTTTAAAGTTCAGAAAGATGTATTTCATAGCAAACTTCCCTATTTCTTAAATGATTAATTACTCATCTTTATCAGCGGAACTTAACTTTTTTTTTTTCGGAGGGGGGGGGGGGGGTGTTACACAATGAAAAATAATCAAATTGGAAATTCAGTTTGAAAAGAAATAGAAAACCACAAAATTTAACCATTCCTTTGACAGTTTTTTTTCTTTATTTTTGTAGCACCTTTCACACACACACGAGGGGAAAAAAAGAAAAAGGAGGAGGAGGAAACAGATGTGAGTTAAGGCTCTAATCATTTTAATTGTTAACAGCAGATTGCTGTGTTTCTCTACCCCAGACCAAATTCAGTTCTCTGAAGAACCTTGAGGCAGAAAGCAACATGAGAGATTTAACTCATTTTAGAATATGTACATTTTTGATAATCATCACTTTAGTCTGGAACTCTTCAATCATTCCAATCTAGTTTAAACAATAAGACAGCTCTGAAAAATCTAGGTTTGGAATTACTAATCAATATGCTATCTGGGTACTTAATTGAGCAGAAAATACCCTTTAATGTTCTGTGCAAGCAGGGTTGTTAGGGAAAAGAAGAGAAAATATTTCAATGTTTGTGTTACTTTCATGCAATGCTGCCAAGTTCCTTGTATTTTATATTACTTTTCATTGTTTTACCCAAGCTAGACTACACAAATCTTCTGATTGTACGCTTGTATGCTATTACTCTGACTTTGCCTGACTTTTTTTGCAATTTCATAAACTTTCAAACTAAAAAAAAAAAAATTTTTTTTTTACTAGTTCGTCTTTCAGGCAATTTTTTTTTTTTTAAGATCACACCTTGGTGAGTTCTCTCTTATGAATTACTTTGTAGTTAAGCAGCAGTACCAATGAGAACGAACGAATAATAATTACAACAATGTGCAATTTCCAATATGCCAAGAAGGGAGAAAAAGTAATAAATATTCCGTGATCATGTAGATTTTTGAGGGAAAATTTGTTTCCCTGCCTTTAGATGCTATGTCAGGCCTTTAAAACACAAAAACATACAGTTTCATGCAAAAAATTAATTCACTATTACATGTATAGAATAAAGCCAGTAGCATAGTGGTAGTTCACTGCACTTCTGCGGCACACGTCCAAGGCTTGTTTCTCAGGCTACGCAAGGTTAACTCAGCTTTTCATCCCTTGAGTGCATCTATAAAATGAGGACTAAGATTGTTTGGGAGCTAAACACTGAGGGATCCATGTTATGCTGACCATCTAGCTGGGGCATACATTTCTACACCACTGATCGCAGGACTTTGATGAACATCGCAGGACTTTGCCCTAGCATCAGCTTTTTTTCCTTTCTTTTTTTAATGCATATAATGGAATAATTCATTAGACTAAAATATCAGTATCTTAGAACTTACTTTTTTGTTTCAATTTTTTTGCCATTCACAAATCTGGTAGAAGTTGATGTTTTCTTAGTAACCATAGGGGCATATTGTGCACCACCACCAGTTGATACAGTAGAATTAAAACTAGTGAAATCTGAGAAACTGAAAAGAATAAAATAATTTATAATAAAAATTAATGCAATAGAAGCAGGCATTAGCTGGTATATGTGTACTTTGCAATGGCAAAATGGGTCTTGGTGCAAACTAAAGATATTTCATCCATATAACTCAGATTTTTTTTTTTTAAAAGGACATTATTTGAAAATGACTATTACAATACAAATATTTATCAAATTTAAAGACGGAAACTTTAACAATATGAAGATGCCAGCAGTTTACTATTTACAGAATATACAGGGTGGCCATAATTAAACTGCAAGTGTTCAAGGAGTGCTGGAGAGAAAACTACCAGGAATATTTCAGTGAAATTGGTATCTACACGTTTCAGAACATGTGCAAGTCAAATATGCAATTTAAAAAAATTGCCATTTTCACAGATGGCGCTATATTGTTTTTCAATGCTTATGGATGTCATATATACAAATTTTAAGCCCATCGAACTGTGTAAAAACAAGACCACATTGAGTAATGGTCAATCAATTGTTAGTGAAAATATTCTGTCAGAATGGTAGCAATTATTCAGCTACTCTGAAAGAATACTGGCGTATGAAACGATTAAGAAGAGGTCCAATGAGTGTCAATGAGAATAAATAATGGTTTAATTGGTGATCTTAATTTATGTTAATTTTTGATTACATGTTACTGTAAAAATTTAATTACTGAAGTGAATTGTATGGAATTTTGATAAACTGTAAATGATGTTTTATATTGTTTATATGCCTCTTAGAATGTCACTATCCTCTGTCTATCGGTTTTGAAAGTTGTATATGCCACCGGTGAGCTTTGAAATACGGTACAGTGCCATCTATCAGGTGAAAATGGCAATTTTTTTCTTTTGCATATTTGACTTGCGCATGTTCTGAAACATGTAGATACCAAATTTCACTGGAATATTCTCGGTAGTTTTCTCTCCAGCACCCCTTGAACACTTGCAGTTTAATTATGGCCACCCTGTACATGATGGCATTAGAATATAGTGAAGCACCATTTATGTTTTTCAAGAGACTAGGGGGAAAAACTTATAAATGAGAAAAATATATAAACGAAATCCTCAAAAGTACATACATTTTTGTAATAACCAGCAATAAGAAATCCGATTTAAATTAAAATACTACATCTTACATTACTACATAAATCAAAATACACCAATAGGTATGTAATACGAATAGTTGTATTCTGAATTTAATGTACAGCTAGTACTTGTATTCATATTCATTCTGCAATTTTTGGCTCTGAGGCTGTTTGGGAGTGCATAGCAAAAAGTTCATTGTACATAGTTTAAAGTGTCTGTTTAATATCATTTAAATCGCAAGAAATTAGGTGTTCTTTCATAAAATTAGGACCTGTCAAAGCTTGTTAAAAACTTGCATCACATACTTTCTCTCCTCTTAAGTTTCAAAAAGAAAGAAAGAAAGAAAGAAAAAGAAGAAGAAAAAAAAAGTAAGTATAAATGAAGGTTTCGGTTTCAGGAAAACGTGTAAATGAAATTATTTAACGTTAAAATCCAATGATTTCATCGGGACCATTCCAAAAAATGTATAAACCGATAAAAACATAAATGAGAAACATATAAACAGTGCTTCACTGTATATACTAATTATAAGCAAAGCATCACTTAAAGTTTAAAATTCTTCCCTTTAGTAGAAAGATCTACACTAACTACATACCTAGCAGATCTCTTAAATTGCACTATTAAAAAAAAAAAAAAAGTGGGGAATTTATTTTTATAGGTACATTTCCAAGTTAGACAAGTAGAAAGACTGGCAACTCAGCAAAGGAATGAATCATAATACAACAAAAAAGCTGTAAATCATATCAGGCTTGGGATTTGTCAATGAAATTGTGTGTTTTCATCGAACATTAGGGTTCAGCCAAGACCTTCTCAACTAAGAACAGGGTGCCCTTCATGAAATAGCCACAGAAATAGTTGCTTTAACAGACTTCAAAGTACTAAATAGTAGCCTTTCCTGTAAAAATAATTGTCTCCTTTTGCAATTTAGAGGGAAATCTTAAAAGTTAGCCATCATGCTAACAAGAATAACAGCTTTTACATTTTTGTTTTCTGAAAGAACGAACAGTATCAGTATATATTACCCTGCAGTGGATGGTGCCTACCTTTAAATCTGTTCTCTCATATGCAGAAGTTCATGAAACAGAATTATAGAACAGACAGTTCAATCCCTTTCGAGGTTTTTTAAGTTAAACATAAAATGCAAAACACAGCAGACTCGAAACACCACAAACAAGAGTAATTCAAAAAGTAATGCCCATTAAATAATTGAAAAATATGCACTAGATTACATAATAAACATTTTATTTTTACATGAAACTTTTGAAGTTCTTTTTTCACATAGTCGCCTCGTACATTTATCTACTTACAATTCAGTAAAACAAGATTTTGTATACCTTCATCGTGCATCTCTGCAACCAGTCCATTTATAAATTTAAGCTTTGTTTCCTTAATGCTCATGTATAATGTGAAACATTACATAAATTGAATTGGACTCTGCCATGCAGTGAGTAGTTGTCCAGTTGATTTAAGGGGCTTTTTTTTTTATGTCTAAGAGAAAAAATGGCCACTGCAGGTAGCATGAAATAACATTCAATTCTATTATCCTTTTTTTTTTTTTTTAATATTGCAAAAACACAATGTTATCAGACTACATAAAAAATGTGATTTAGGCATTTTTATTCCTTTACATTTCCACTATGTTTTTATATTCAAGTATAAGTGCAAAGAACAAAAAGTGGTGTTTTATTACTGGGAGAAGCTTTACAGTATTTGAAAGAGTTTGAAAATGAAGATACTGATAAAATCAAGCTAACAATTATTCCACCTGATAATGATGGTATTGCAGATAAAGAGAATAGTGAATACTGATAGAGATGTTTTAAATAATAATAATAATGTATATTATTACAGGATAAAAGATAGATAATGATAAATAATAGATTATAATAATGTGTAGCAGTAAAGGATGTTACAAGTGAGCTTGAAACTTTTAATAAATCATGCAATAAAGAGAAAAGAGTAATGAAAAATGGAGTTGGGGGGAAAAACTATATATATAAATGTGTCATGAGATGTTGAACAAATATTCAGCATTGAACAGGATAGATTGACAGTGAAAATGCGATTTAGTTGCCATGGCATCAGCTAAATATGCACATAAAAATAACAGACTTAATTGTTTTCTAAGAAAACCTGCACTAAAATTCTTCATAGGTTTTTAACTTTTCTGTCTATTTCATCTAGGAAGTGGCATAAATGTGGTTAGATAGAAAGATAACTCAATTGATTCCATAGCTTAGAATTGAGACACTTTTTATCCCCCAAATACAGCAAAGAGATATTCAAAGAAGGTGGGGAAAAGGGGGGGAAAAAGTATAAATATTCCCAATCCTAAAGCTATAGAAAATTATAACAAACACATGGCAGGCATAGATTTACTTGACATTTTAGTCTCAGTGCATAAAATAAAAATAAAGGCTAAAGAATTATTATGATCCATATTCACAAATTTTATTGATGTAGCTAAGACAAATGCAGGGAAGCTTTCTACACCGGGAAATAATTCTTAAGTATTTCTTCTTGATTTCCAAAGAAGCTTAGCAATAGCTCTATTATCAACACCAGAAGTTCTTTAAGATACTATTATGGGAAATTTACCACCACAAAACAATATCGGACATCCATTATCATATGAAATGTAGCAAATAAATATTTGGAGAAAGGTACAGCTAATCACCTAAATCAGAAAAATCCCAAAAATAGAGACAAACATATACAATGTAATGTACCGATTCATATGAGTGCTTTAAAGATTTCCTCATAACAGAAAAATAAGATTTTTTATATTCTTTCATGCAACTTTTTGCAATTTCTTAAATACCTCTTTTTTCTGAAATGAATACTATTTTTTTAGTAAGCTAATAAAATGAAAAAACAGATATTTGTTAAGCTTTTAAGAAAAAATTTTTGCACTACACTCAATCCCAAGATACCTTTAATTCAAGCAAGCAGTTTCATGCAAACTTGAGCTTAACACTTAAAAACTACAAACTATTCTGTTATTTTTAGCATCCCTTCTCAATAAATTCTTTCAAATGCATATTATATATTTGTGAATAATTCATAACCATTTCCTACAGCTATGAAATGTATATTCTCAATTTTATGTATGTATACAGGGTTATAGAGCAAGAGCCCGCGGCCGCCAGATCTTCGTCATAGTATAAAAGCTGAAACTTTCTCTGCGCATATTCCCCAATAGAGGTAGGAACAATCGGCCACTATAAAGTTTGGATGATCGTGGCTTTGGCAGGTAACAGGTGGCAAAGATGTATAAAATTGCAGAAAATTTTCGTCATTTCATGAAGCTTAATTTTTTTTTATATGTTCTTCTTCGCAGTACTAGAAATCCCTTTATCCCTTGCCAGATACTTTTCCATCGTGGCAAACCCCCGCCAGACAACCATAAAGTCATGGAAAACGTAATTATATTACAAGCGCTGCAGCATCGTAAGAAAGTTCAGAAGTAGCAGTATAAAATGTGCTTTGCACTTTGTGACAGCTTGACATACTTCGTCGAGGGAATTTATGACACAACAGTTTTCCATGACTGAGGTTGTCTGGCGGGGGTTTACCACAATGGAAAACTGTCTGGCAAGGGATAAAGTGATTTCTAGTATTGTGAAGAAGAACATATAAAAAAATTAAGCTTTATGAAATGACGAAAATATTCTGCAATTTTATACACCTTTGCCACCTGTTACCTGCAAAAGCCACAGTCATCCAAACTTTATAGTGGCCGATTGTTCCTACCTCTGTCGGGGGGTATGCGCAGAGAAAGTTTCAGCTTTTATACTATGACGAAAGTCTGGCGGTCGCTAGCTCTTAGACTATTAGCTCGAATGAATGATCAAATTTTAAAAACTTATACCAAGAGCACTTTCAATGACTTCTATGAGTCCAAATACAGTCAGAGTATTTATTTTTGGCCAATACACAAATGAATATGAGTTTGATTACTATTTTTCATCTAAAATAACTAGTAAAAACAAACATTTACAGCAGTTTTCAATCTTTATAAAAATTAATTTAATAATTAGATCAGATGAAAAATTATCATTTACAAAAAAATATTTTCTTTTTGAAAATGTATAATAAACTATTCTTAGCACAAAAAATTATCACTAAAAAAGAGTGATGAAAAATACATACCCTCCATGAATATCATTTGAAAACAATGGGAAATTACCAAATCCAAACCCTATACTTTGGAATGGATCCCGAGTTCGGAGGCCTGTAACAAGATTGAGAAAATTAGCATTCCAATAATAATTTTTAGCTTCCAGAAAAACAAATTGTAATTTTCTTCCATATTAATACTAAATATATAATTTTGTTACAATCACAATATAATAAAAATTTATTAAATCCAACAAGTTAGTCTAAATATATTTTTTACATTGTTTTGTGTAAGAAGAAAATGTGTAATAATCATTTTTTTACAAAGGCCAAAATCTAATATCATTATTATTAATTTCTGACAGCGAAACAACTTAAATGTACACATTACCTTAAGTGATTTTTGTGCAGATATCTTTTTACAGCAAATTTCTTAGAGACTAATTAAAAAAATTACATAGAAGTTCAACTATATATACAGGGTTCCTACAGATTTCATAGCTTTTGCTTCTGACTTTATCTAGCGTACTTTCCCGAATTTTGAGCTTCTATTCTTAACATTACATCCTTTAATTCATAATAACTTTTTATATATTTTGCCCCTTTTTTAACAAATAATAATAATAAAATTAATATATACAAGAATCTTATTTGACATCACTGGATTCTAACAGAAACCATATTTGATAGGATAAAATTAAGCATATTTCAACTGCAAAAGATATGCTCATAAAGAACACATTTTAAAATTATTTATAAGGTTAAATGAGAAAATGAAAATAAAACAATATCTATACTTAGGTTCAAACAGCAAATATTTTCTTGATTTTGCCTCAAAATTCAATTTTTCTTGTATTTCCCTGACCTTTCTTCACTTTCTGCTTTTTTACCAAATCCCTGACTTTCCCGGACCAAAACTCATTTCCCTGACTTTCCAGGTCTGTAGAAACCCTGATATAATTCCTATAAAACTTATAAAATATTTGGTATAGTTCAAAGTTTAAATTGGATATTATACTGGATTTTTTAAACTTAATTTTATTCTTTAAGTTCAAGGAAAAAGGATCAAAAATTTGTATCTCAGAAATAGAATAAAGATTGCAAATAGATAAATCTTGAAAATTTTCTGTGCTAACTGAAGTTTTCTGAAAAATTCACATAAATATTATAAATGTACATTTATTCTTACCTAACTTTCAAGATTCCTAGCATTATATATTCCTAGCATAGATATAACTGCCATTTATAGATCAAACTTTCAGAATAGTGTACTAGTGATAAAGTCAGCAGTTTTTATTTCAAATTCCACAAATTAGCCATTAAGCAAAATTAAACATAATTTTCCCAATTTAAAAAAAAAAACATTATTATTGATGCTTTTTTGGCTGACAAAGGAAACAAATACCCAGATTTCTATACTGAGAAAAAATTTATAATACTGAAACCTAAAAATTTTCTCAGTTGGTTTTCATACACAAAATTATAAATGTTAAGATTTTTGGAATCAAAATTAACTGCAAACTTTTTAACTTTTGGTTTATGTTGTAGTACTTGGCATGCCCCTATTACTAATAAAAATTGCATTTAAGAAAAGTTGGTGCAACATTTAAAAAAAAATAAAATAAAATTCGATATGAAAAATCACTCAGGGACATATGACACAGGACTTAAGATTATTTGATGAATGAAAATTACTGTAAAAGATTAAAGGAAAAAGAAAATCAATTATTTTTTTTAATTATCAGTTCTTAATTCCTACTTTTATTAACTTTCAGTATTAATCCTTATAAATAAAAATGAAATTCTGTTTGTCAGTTTGTGGATTTGATTAGTATACAAATCTACAAAAATGGACCTATCAGCCTGAAATTTTGCACAGATATGTAAAATAATATAGAATAAATGATAGTCCACTTTAAAACTTTGAAAGTCGACCAGTTCCCGGAATTTAAGAGATTTTTTTATGTTTTCCATGCAGAAAGCTTTCCGTAATTGTAACCCCTGTGGTGAAAAAAGTATTGCAGTTGCCATGTGTGGCGATTTTGCCAAATAAAATGTTTTAAATTCTAAAAGTAAAAATAAAACAATAATAATGATTTTTTTTGTTGTTGTTGTTAGTTTATATTCATAAGATTATTTTTTTTTTTAATTATAATATCGTGTGCATGGGAAATCAGAGCAGGAATGAAATGTTTTATACGCAAAACAATAAGAATTGAAGATTTCTGAGGATATGTTAAATTTTTTAGTTTGGCGAAAAAAAAAATGGCTGATATGCCAATTTTGAGAAAGTGAGTTCTAGCGGTTTGCACAGTTTTCAGCTTGGCGACTGAGAGCTTAAGGAAATAGATTTTTGAAAACAAGTGCATAGGTTTTATTAGAATACAGCGTTAAATTTTAATAATCCATACCTGCCAACCTTAGAAAATTAACATCAGTAAAATTATGTCCTCATTTCAGTAAATTTTTACCTCCCATCAGTAAAACTGAGTTCATTTATTTTTTTGGTACAAATAACTCGTGCTCTTGTTGCTTTTCATTCATAACTGAGCCTGCTCTACTTAGTGTTTTTTTTCCATACCTGGTTTAATTAGGGAGGGGGGTGGGATTTAAAAAACTAAATTTAAAATAGGAATCAGTTTTTATCCTTACGGCAATAAAGATTTAAATGAAAGAGTTGTAAAAGAAAAATATTTACTCACAAGAGCGATGGAAAAAGATTGAATTGAAAATCTGAACCTGCCCCATTCAATGAAGTGTTTTTTTTTTTTTTTTTTTTTTTATTGGTTTCCTTGAAAGAGGAAAGGGGGGGGGGGGAGGTTTAAAAAATAATTTTAATTTCAAAATAGGAATCAATTTTTACTCTTATGGCATTGGAGATTTAAATAAAAGAGTGCTGAAGGGAAAATATATATTCTCTAGACTGATGGAAAAAGATTGAATTGTTAGAAATTGCGAACTTCGAAATTCGCCAAGCAATCCGTAAAATTACTAGTCATCTCCGTACATCAGTAAATTAATGCCAAAATCCGTATATTTTACGGATAATTCGTAAAAGTTGGCAGGTATGATAATCCATGCAGAAATAATGCAGTTATTAAGGGATTTCAAGCGATCTAACTTCAGAATTCTCGCCAATTGAGTACATTGATTTAAGTTGGGGGAATTCCGCCAAATTTCAGAAAATTGAAATCTTCTCCTTTAGTACATCGGAGTAACGATGAATAAAACACGTTATAGTTGATAATTTTAATTAAAATTCGGCTGTATTAAGGGATTCCACTTTTCAAATAAATGCGTGCTTTACTTTTTGGCGGTCGAACCATTTCTCATATTGATTGCTGCTAAGTCAATGCTTCGAATGATTCCCTGAAAAAACTCTTGCAAAATGGCGCATGTTGGCACTTTGGCGAGGCTTAGATTTGAAACTGGATTTTATTTGAGACTATTAAATATAATGACACTGGTTATAGATAAAAATGAATGTTGGTACGTGTGTATGAGGTTGAAAAACTCCAGCACCGTTTGACCAATCACCATGAAATTTGGTTCACCTAAGTCTTTTATCATGGAGAAGGTTTTTATGCTATCCGTTTTCCTCTAACTTGCCACTTTGTGCCACAGCACAACGTCGAATTCTATTCCATTTAGCCGTTTGCTATGCGAATATCGTCCTACCGATTTCGATGAAATTTGGTACATGCGAATATTAGAACACTGAGAATATTTTTCACTATCCATTTTGCTGTAACTTGCCGCTAAATGGAGCTGCAACGCATCAACTTCTATACCGTTCGACCGAACGGCATAAAATGTTTTATACTTACACATTTGAGCACGAAGAATATATTCTAACTACGTTCCTATTGATGTTACTCACCACTAGATGACACTGCAATACATTATTATTTTAACTCGCCACTAGATGACGCTGCAGCAGGCCAAATTCTTGACCATTCAAACGGTCGCTATGAAAATCAGTATACATAGCTATTTGAACAATTAGAAATATTTTGGCGTTATCCATTTTGCTATAACTCGCCACTTGACAGCGCTGTAGCAAATCATTACTTTAATTAACCACTAGATGGCCCTGCAGTGTATCACTTCTTGACTGTGCAAATGATCACTATGAAAATAGAGATATTTGAACACGGGGAAGAGTTTGGCACTATCCATTTTCCTACAGGGTTCATACTCATTTTTCAAAATGAAATTCCCCGAGTTTTCCCGGTGATTTTTCAAGAATATCCAGGTTATCGCAAAAAAAATAAACATAAGATAAAAACTAAATACTTTTTATTTACATGCCCCATTCTAAGGTAATGAAATTATGACAGCACTATGGTAATCAAAATTATACTCCCCCCCAATTATCGCATAAACAATGGATTACGTTTATATCAAACATGGTTTAAAATTCAATTTCACCTATAAAATATCAGAAATTATGCAACAGCTTTACAGAAGTAAAAAAGGATTTTTGGGACACTTCACTGATTGATAGTTTCAAGATATGTTTTTTATACTATTGAAAGACAGGAGGCTATTGGTAAAAATTTCCATATTCTTTAGAACAAAGTAAAATCCGCCAATCCTATGCATAAACAATGAAATATTTAACATTATAGGAACACACATTCTACATTGTATTCTAGCAAATATCAGCAGTTTGTATATACATGATAATAATATTACACAATCTAACTTTGTGCACAGTACACAACACAAAGAATAGCCCCTTCTTAATTCAACCAAATCAAATGAGAAATGGAAGCAATCAAATGCTCAGAACAGCAAAGACAAAATGAGAAGCAAGTGTGCTATTCGTCCTAAACAGTCTTAAGTGATGATTAATCTTGTATAATCCATTTCCAATTGCATGAGTGCTTCATTAGCGAAGTAGTTGGCCATTGAATAGAGTGAAAGCCATAAAAATAAAGAGGGGGGTAAATTTTCTTAAAATTCCAGGGTTGAAGCTAGATTTTCCAGGTTTTTAAAGCAAAATTACATTTTTCCATGAGATTTCCCTGAGTTTTAAGAGCTAATTTTCAATTCCCTGAGTTTTCCCCGTTTTCCAGGTTTCCTTGAGGGCGTATGAACCCTGTCCTATAACTTGCCACTAGATGTTGCATCAACACATGTACTTCAGGACTGTCCAGCCGATTGTCATGAAAATTTGTATACATCGATATCTGAATGCGAAGAATATTTTCGCCATATCCGTTTTGCTAAAACTCACCACTAGATTGTGCTACGCCGCATGAACTTCTGCACCATAAGCCGATTGCCTCGAAACCGATCGGCAATCATAACCGAAATGCCTCGAAACCGATTATGGCAATCATAAGCCGATTGCCATAAACGATTGCCTCGAAATTCGGTATGCATGATTATTGAACACATTATAACGCGATATCCATTTTGCTATATCTCTTTATTACAATAAATAGTATCACAACAAATCATATCAAAAAGTCCATTC
Source organism: Cheiracanthium punctorium (assembly GCA_038373885.1). Taxonomy (NCBI): domain Eukaryota; kingdom Metazoa; phylum Arthropoda; class Arachnida; order Araneae; family Cheiracanthiidae; genus Cheiracanthium; species Cheiracanthium punctorium. Next base: position 796,284 of record JAWZYV010005666.1, read on the forward strand.
AATCCCATGCGAAGAACGGGTACTTCAGCTAGTTAAACTATAAAAAAAATCTTAAATCATCATCACTATTGAGAATAATTACAGTTGGAATATTTTGTGTCTTAAATATCTTAATACCTCAGCAGAATGCGAAATTTTGGATAAATACCTCCCATAGGATAAATAATAAATTACAGCTACAGCCAAGGGCGGATGAAAGGGGGGCGACCGCCCCCCTGATAAGAAAGAAATTAATGTAAAAGATCCTATTTTACTTCCATAAAATGGATGTATATGTCAATCTTCTAACTAACCTCCCCCCCCCCGTTTTCTGGAGATACTTAATGACTGGCAAACGGCCTGGGATCTGGAGGAGACCGGCAGGGAATCATATCGTTATATCAAAAGAGTAAACCTGAATAGTGCCATTACTGATAATGTCACTCTTCCATATATTACCGGAAAGGGCTTTTTCCCTGCCTTCCTTCTCCGCCTGGGCAAACATGTAGATGGGCTCTGTGAATGTGATCGGAGGGTTCCTCCATACATTATTTATTTGGTCCTTGCTCTTCTGGACTAACCCCCTTTGATGCGGGTCATCCTTGCGCTCAGAATCATTACTTCTTAAATTTATTCGCAAGAGACATGTAATAGATAAATTGAAGATATCCTATCAGGCCTTCAGACAAAAATATCAGGTCTGCCTCCGGTGATTTATGGGGGAAAAAAGAAGGGAAAAAGAGGAAGGGAAAAAGAAAGAAAAAGGAAAAAATGTGTGTCTGCCTCTGCCTTGAGTTTCTTGTTGTACTCGTGTTTTTTTTTATTTATTAATGTCATCGTATAGTTCTATATTGGCTTCTTCTCTGTATGGCAGATGTTTTGTATTTCTTATGTTTTGTAGTTGAGTCTTATATTTTGTAATGTCATTGTAATGTTTTCTTTTGTATTGTTGTTTCCACCCTTTTTTTTTTTTTTTTGAGATAAAGCTAGTGGGTTCGGTACTCTCGATGGGTGCCCTTGGTCCGGGGTGGCCCTTATTTTTCCCCTTGGGGAATATTCCGGCGTAAACCGTCCCCCCCCCCCCCCCGACAAACTTGCAATAATCCGCCACTGGCTACAACATGAGAACAACATCCCACAGTGCAGTTACCATTAAAGCAATCCCAGCAATAACCCTGAATGCTGTTGTAATCAGTGTCATCAGAAATGTCAATTTTTAAAAGAAAAGACCTTTATTGTTCTTATGCCACCATTCAAAGGCAATAAACCATAACAGAATGCAGAAGAATCTAATACGTTTAGAACAATAAAAGTTAGGTGTGTGGTTGAAACAGTACATGGTAAAATTGCAAAAATATGCAAATGCATAACAATTATGGTAAAAGACTTGCATTAAATGATATTATTGTACAATACATGAAAAGTAAGATGGGTGCAGAAAATACTCACATCCAACAAGCTTTAACCAAGTGTTGGAATAAAAAAAAAAAAGTGTGTGCATGTAATCTTTACGCGCGGTTGAAGTAAAACTTCTTTGATGTTTACGACACATATTGTTAGCCCTATCAGGCATTGAAGCGTTATTTTCGGTCTTGTTACCATACTTTACTCATAAATACTTCTTTTAAGCTTAAATACAAACAGTCAACAAGTTTCAGTTCACATTTATTTGATTCTAAAAGTTAACCTCTAAAATTCTTTTATTTGCCGTAATTCAATATCGGCCAATGAATTCATAGCATTAATTTAACCTGTAATGCTTTAAAACATCTCTTAAAAGTTTCTTACCTCATTGGTTTCTTACATGTGAACAATTGCTAATGCACTTTCCTTCTGCGTTATGCAAATTAACTTTGACTTTCGGTTTATGCAGATTAACGCCGATCATCCAATGACGCCGCACGCCTCGCCGTCCTGCTCCCGGTACACATGTCCTTAGATTAGCGTACTTCGCCGATCGCAGCTAAGATTTAAATACTTCTAACTTTGATGCCTGGCTAGCGCTGCTCAGTTTTTGCTTGCTTAGTTCTTTTTTCTTTTAGCATTTTTTAATTTGACAATGCTAAGATAATAAGAGTACTATAGTCGTCGGCTCAAGTGAGCTCTTACCTTTTCAAAAGGAATACTTCAATTTGTAACTGTAAATGATAATGTCAGTTCTGTTTTACTTACTATGTTGCTTTTCCCGGATTGTAACCAGATGAATGATTTCAAGTATCAAGATTGAAATAAAAACTGTTTTTATCTTATTGAAAATATTTTTAATCATTTTACAAGTTTTTACACTACCTTATACATTGAGCAAGTCTTTTAAAAACTGCTTTCATTGTGCGTGAAGTCTGCTAAATAGTTTTTAAGTTAGTTAGCACTGACAGACTCTGTGAAATTAGTTTAGACTTTATAATTTGTATTCAGCTTTTCCTCACTTGCCCGTTCAGTACTGACTTACACATATCACTGAAATGATTAAACTTAAAATAAATATCATATTCTAATTTAATTGTATTTATTATTCATGTACTTTACAAAGATTATGTAAATGTTATATTCATATTATTCATTGGAAATAGGTACTTCGATGTCATCATAATTTTTTATGTATGAAATTATAGGTTTGTGGTAAGTATAATGTGAAACATAAATTTTACTCTCTAAATTTGCCAATTTTCTTGAAAATACAGCATCTACCGTTGTACCGAAGTGCGTTGTTGATTGAAGTCGAGAAGTATTCATAGTTAGATCAAATTTTTCTTTTTAAGAGCTAAAATATCAGTAATAGTAAAGTTTAGCGATGTCTAGCCAAATATTTCGATATCGCCAAGCTGAGTTCAGTTTGAAAGATTTCCTTCTGACACTTTATTTGGCGATATTTCACCAAAAGCCGGCAGGCTTGAGATAGTTTGCGAGATTTTGGGGATAGCCAAAGTAGTCATTGACCACAGACTTTCAATGAATTGAATGCATCCATACACCTCAATGTATTTAAAGTCATTTGGCTCACCCTGTAAATAAATTCCCAGTTGATTGCTGTCAAAAAAGATATTGAAAACAGTTAGATATTACAATAGTTCTAAACACAAAAGTTCAAAATTCTAAACGGGTTAAAGTTTTAGAGTTATACAAAATAGAATAATTTTGGCGCCAAATTTGGCGATATTTCGGCGAAACTCGTCAATGTCGACGAATGATCGACGAGATTTCGAACGCATGGACCAATGACGATTGCCAATTGGCGAATTTGCCAAACTGCCAGAACGATGAAAATGGCGATACTTGGCTGACAATGACTGACTATTGCCAAATTTGGCGATATTTCGGCAAAACTCTCCATGGTTGACGACATACGGCGAGATTTTGGGCATGTACCAAACAATGACCATTTACAGTTGTATTATATGGAAGATGTCCATCGACATTAAAGTACTGAAATTATTTTCGGTGGTCCGGTAAATAAACTCTCCAGTAGATTGGAACCAAAAATCGAGATGCACAACTAGATGTTACAACAATCTTATATATGAAATTTCAACATTCTACGACTAATAGTTTTTGATATTTGAGAATTAAATACATACACACGTACACCAAAAGTCGCCAAGCTTGGCGACTTTTGGCGTAGTTCTTGAGGGAGGCACGTGACCGTGGTCGGACCATTACCTAACTTATGTGGTAGGACGGTATTGTGCTTGAAATGGATGAATGCCCCTAAAATTGCCATTGACCATAATGTATTGGAAATCTTTTGAGTGTTCCTGTAGCAGAACTATAAATGATAAAGACACTTTTTTTAATGGAGAAATTCATTTTGTAACTCTTAACAGCATATATCACATCTGAGTCGTTTGAAATAGCCCAATACCACTAAAATACGATTTAATGAATTTCGGCCCATAGAGCGTAATGTATTTAGAATCTTTTGAGCCGCCCTGTAGATAAAATATGCAGTAGAATAGAACCAAAAGGGGAGCGGCACAAGTAGATGTTACTACAATCCTAAATATAAAGTTTCAACATTCTACGCCTAATAGTTTTTGAGATATGCGAGTTTAATGAATTTCGGCCCATAGAGCGTAATGTATTTCGAATCTTTTGGGCGGTCCTGTACATAAACTATCCATTCGATTGCGACCAAAAGGGGAGGTGCACAACTAGATCATAGAGAAATCCTAAATATCAAATTTCAACATTCTACGACCAATAGTTTTTGAGATATGCGAGTTACAAACATACGTACGTACGTACAGACGGCATGGGAAAAACTGGCCACAATAGACTCCCCACTGGTCAAAATGAATTGCAGACACGTTTATAGGATCGTGCATGCTAGCTTACGATGAGATGCATCGAAAAAATTCTTAAAAGTAAATTGAGGAGGCAGTCAAAGTCGTTTTTTTCGTCGAAATTTGGCCCCCCAAAATTTTTCGGGATCACATTACTTCCTTATACTACGTACAAGGAAGTAATAAAGATTGTTGTCTCAAAGATATGGCTCTTGACTGTTTTTCTCGCCGTTTATTTCCCTATCAGGTTCCCCGTATTTTTACACGATGAATTCGGGGAACGGCGAAAGCAGGTCGAAAAGGTAGGTTTTTTGTGGTTCTTTTTCGGAGGGCGCTTGCCGTGGAGTATGAGATATACGTCACTTCCTTTACTGAGCGTTACTTCCGTCAGAAAAAAAATCTGAGTTACTCCCTAGTCGCCACTAAAGAAGTTTTACTTCAAAAAATCTACTTTTAAACATTTTGACGGCATTCCAGTTACTTGATTTTATGCATTTAAGAGAAGACCAACAACAGATTCTCTTCACAGGTTCTCAATTTTCACAAGCTCTATCTTATTTAGCCAAACTTCTGGATGATCAAATCAATCTTTCAATACAATAAATAAAACTCGCACCCAACATAATTAAAGTAGAAGTAAAATCATCAAAGTACATAAACCATAAGATCTATAGTGTTTACACTGGCTACATTTCTGATGGCACTGATTACACTAGCATTCAGCGTTATTACTGTGATGGTCCTAATGGTCACTGTACAGTGAGATGTTGTTCTCATGTTGCAGCATTAATGCTAGCATGTTGTAAGTTTATCGCATGGTTGGTATTTATCCAAAATTTTGCATTCTGCTGTGGTCTTAACTAAGATATTTGCCACACAAAATATTCCAAATTATTTACAATTGAAGATTCTTTTTTATAGTTTAATTAATACTGAAAAGTTAACAAAAGTAATAATTAAAAATTGACAAATACAAAAAATAATTAAAAATTGATTTTCTTTCTTTCTTTAATCTTTTACAGTAACTTTTATTCATCAAATAATGTGTGTCGTATGTCATGTCTGAGTGATATTCTTCATATCGAATTTTTTTTTTTTTTTTTTTTCCCCAAAATGTTGCATCAGCTTTTCGTAAATGCAATTTTTATGAGTAATAGGACATGTCAAGTACTGCAACATATTATTTTGGTGATTGTAAGTCACCAAGAACATTAAAATAATTATAATATTTTTATTTACTATTTAATAATATTTGTAAATATTTGAAAAATCCCCCAAAATACAAAATACAGGTGACAGCCAGAAATCCGCACAACTTGGGACTATGGCTTGTGTGGATTTTGGACCATAAAAGATAAACCATTACATTTCTGATTTTAAAAAAATAGAATACAACTGCAATGAAATAAAAATGCAGTCAAAAGCATTTCGCTTATATTTCCACATTGAATATAAAAGCAGAGAAAGAAAAATTACATGAAGACTAGCAAAGCAAATGGTTTCAAAATTTCCTTTTTTTTAATTTTAAAAAGATGTTCTATGGTGATTTGTTTTAAAATATTTTTGAAAATTATATATTATCATTAATTCTTAATTTTGTTACAGAACTTTGCTGTTCTAAAAATTTAAGGTATTCTTCTACTTTAAACTTTCATCAAATGGATCTTATTATTACTATTACCCAACTTTTCATGATCATCATCATCATCAGAATCATGTTTACCTGGATTCAAAACACTTCAACAATTTTATCACTAGTGGATGACTGAATTTCATTATAACTATACTATTCATTATTAAGGTGTGCCGATTTTTGGCACTTGATAGTATACTCAAGATTTCCTAAAACCTCGTGTTGGTTTTATCTCTCTAGCTCAATTAATTTATGAGATTGTCACTTTGAAAGATAATCACATATATATATGTATATAAATATGCGTGCTTATTTTTTAAATCACATATGAAATGCATTGGTAAATAAACTCAATATTTATATATAAGTTTCATTTCAATTTGAAATTTGGGGCCAAATCATAATATTTATCCAGCTAGAACCTTTAGAAATGACAAATTTTAATATCTAACTAGCTGATTACCCGTTCTCCGCACGGTAGGAAACGAATACTTCCGTTACACATATAATTCAAATTAAACCCACTGATGTGGAATCTAAAAAAGTGAAAAATTATTTAAATCGTGATGAAACGTTGACGTCATGAGTGCAAATCTGAGATGACTACAACATGATGGCACAAAAACTATGTCAGTGTCACTGGCGATTAAAAAAGAAGCAACTTCTCTTGGATGACCTTGCCCAGGCTTTTCCTCGATGGATTCAATATCGTGGAACTGCTTCTAAAAGTTGCACACGCCGCTAGGTGTTAAATTGAACTCTCTATCTAGTCTCCACACATGTGACCTAGGTCAAAGGGGTGGGGGTGTCCTCCATGGGGGTCTTTCTAAGGGGTCCTAACCCGTATTTACGCTACGTTTTGGAGGAAACCAGCCATATATGTTTCCTTACATATGCATGTTGCGCGAGTACAGTTTTTCCCGAACGGAATACAGGAAAACTCTGAACGGTTAGGTTGGCAGACGCGACTTGTTTTGAACCAGAAACCTTCCGCCTCCCAGTTCAGAGCACTATGCGCTCAGCCACTGGTCAGACTAAGTCATTCCTAGGGGAATATTATAAGCAATTGAGACCTTTGTTGTACACATGATTGCAATGTCATTCTCGTATTATTATTATTATTTATATCTCGTATTATTTGATTTATTTTTTATTTTCATTTCATATTCCTGACTTTTCGTACTCTCTTGATTTTTGGGTCTTTGTGAATACGCATATTCAATTATCATTCCTCATTAACATTACTGAATTAAGTAGTTCTCCCTATCGCTACTTCTAGACCAAAGACGTCAATATCTGAATTTTCCTCGTTTCAAGAAAAACGCTTACAAAGGTTCATTACTTCAGTTTATACTGCTTAATCAAATTTTTTGCAAACTAATCAGTATTAAGATATGAGTCTTTGACATAGTATACAGGATTTCTTAAAGATCTTGAAAATGAATTTAGTTAAAAATAACCAAAGTTACAGGTTTGCGTTATTGACGTGGTGATTGTGGTAGTGTTCTAATTGTTTCATATCCAATACGTTTTCCTTTTGAGTAAAGAGCTGTAAAAATGAGTGTTTTTACTTAATTGTTAAATTTAATAGCTTAAGTGGCAGCAACGGATTCCGTAACTACGGAAACAGTAGCAATATTAAAAATAGAGCATGAAATGAAATTTATTTATGCTAGCTAGAACTACCATATTGGCGTAATTAATGCCGATAGTCGATTGCAAATAGCCAAAATGATTTGAAAGTTAACTTCACAGTAAATGCAATTATTTATAGGCAATACCAGCTATATTTGCTAGGCTTAAAAACATTTTCATTCATCCAAAAAAAAAAAACTTATTTATACAGAATTCCTATTTTATTATACCCTGCTTGGCGGGATTTAAAAAATTATCTATCCATCCGCTCATAACATTGGCCCATCTATATCGTGCCATATAATTAATTAGCAGTATGCAAAAAACACACGCTATTAAACACTGAGTTACACTACATTTGAATATTAATCACCAACTTTTCTAAGAAAGGTACGAAAGAAGGAATCTGCATACGCCATTTTGCGAGATTTTTTTTCTTTTTTTCTTCTTTTTTTTCAGAGAATGATTCTAAGCACTGATTTAACAGCAATCAAAATGAGAAATAGTTATTTGTGTATGGTTCCATCGCCAAAAATTAATGCAGGCATCTATTTGAAAAGTAGCATAGCAGTATTTTAAATTATCAACTATAACGTGTTTTATTTATTCCAATTTACAGAATGCGAGAATTTCATTTCTTTTGAAATTTGGCGGCATTCCCCCAAGGTAAATCAATTTACTTAATTTGGGAAAATTCCGAAGATCGATCGCTTAAAATCGCCTTAATAACTGCACTATTTCTGCATGGAATATTAAAGTTTAACACCGTATTTTAATAAAACCTACACACACAACCTAAAACTATTTCGGTTTGCTCACAGTAAAATGGGCCAAGCCCAAAACTGTGCAAATCGGTAGAATCTACTACTTTCTCAAAATCACCAAATCAGCCATTTTTTTTCGCCAAACTAAAAAATATACATATTAGTCTCGGAAATCTCCCAATCCCTTATTCTTATACACATAAAAAGCATTGAATTCCTGCTCTGATTTCACATGCACACAATACTTTAATTAAAAAATAACTTTGTAAATAATCTAAACGGAAAAAAATCATTATTCTTTTATTTTTACTGCAGGAGTCCAAATAATTTAATAAAATAGCCAAACATGGCAACCTCGATGCTTTTTTCTCACATTTTCACTACAGGGGTTACAATCGCGGAATTGTGAAGAGCAAAAATTAGCGTTTTTGACGGGGGTTTTTTATCAATATCTCTTAAAATAATTCGAATTTCAAAATTTAAATTAGCAGAGGTTCTTTCTCGAAATTTTCCGAATTCGTGGATACCTCGGTCGAAACTCAACTCCCAGCCGTTTAGGAGGAGATGATGCTACACACACACACACACACACAGACAGACGCGCACAGATTTTAATAGTATAGACAGTTGAGACAACAAGCAAAATTTAATACATACCCCCACTTCCATTATGATTTTTTCGGTCAGTACTATGGCCAAAAAAGTCAGCAAATGGATCCCCTCCGAAAAATTCTCTAAATACATCTTCAGGATTACGGAATGAAAACTGGAAAAATGGAGAGAAGTCATGGTCAAACATTGCATCTGTGCCTCGGCCATGATAATGTCTTCTCCTTTTAGCGCCACCTTCTAATCCTTCTTTTCCATACTGGTCATAAATTTTTCGCTTTTTTTCTGAAAAACAATGAGATATTTAATTACACAATAAATCAGATAAGCACACATATAATTTGAAAAAAAAAAAAAAATCAAGTGGAAAAGAATTTATTACAGTGGGGGGTGGGGGGAATGTTGCTTCAAGGAAAACAAAATATTCATAAAATTGTCTTGCATTTGGGTCATTTACATCAGATCAAACCGTTCACCACGCTAACTTAGGTTTTCCTCAAATTTTATATAGATGATTTATAGGCTAAGATAACCACAAATCTCAATTTTGAAAGTTCTATGATAATTATAGAGAAATTTACTGTGCAAATTTTAAAGTTTGATGCAAGATCCCCATTTTTTCCCTGAATTTCTTAAATAACTCCTTATCTGAAGTTGTTGAAGTGAAAATTTGTTTCTAAAGGTAACTTTTTAAGCTGATTCCAAAAATGTTATCAAAATTTGCATACCTCCCATATTTTATGCATGATCATTGCATCTGTTAAAAAAAACATTTTTTTCAGCGTGCTTGATCAGAAACACACATTTTAAATTTTTATATGTTAAGACAGTACACCACTGCATCTCAAAAAAAAATATATTGGCTTTCTGCTTAGGCATTGAGCAAAAAAATTCTTAAAATTTTCATGTGACTTTTCGTATATTTTGTCTAGTACTAATACATTTTAATGAGCGTGTCAAAGAAATGAATATGTAATTTATAACTTATCAGATAATGCCCAGTAGTGTAGAAGGATTCATCTTTTAATTCGATGAAGTCATCAATGGATTTTCTAACTTCGTCCATCGTGAGGAAGTGTACAGAAGACAAGGTTCGTTGACCAAAATAGATGATAGTCTGAAGGGGTTATGTCAGGGCTGTATGCCGGTGCTCCAAAACTTGTTTTGCAACATGAGGCCTGGCATTGTCGGGAGGGATATGAAGGGTGTACTGTACTACAAACTACTAGAGCCCGGTGAAAGTGTAACTGCTAACGCTATAAACAACAATCACTGCGACTGAAGCTGTGAATCTATCATAAACATCCATATTATCAGTGATGCCGCTTACGTGCTATAACGCGTCAAATACGCAAAAAATCGATGATGGGACGCAAAAGAAAAGTTACAACGCGTCCCTCGGGACACGTAATTTCCATCATGCAAAATTTTGGGGAAAAAAAAAAAGGTGAGAGAGGGTGCATTCAGACTACCAATTTTGGGTAAATCTCTAGTAAAACACTAACTGCTCATGTTTTACTCGGGGAGATTGACATCGTGAACGGCTTTGTGGGCCCGTTTACATGTACACAAATGCGGAGTAACGCTTCCCCTACATGGAAAAATTGCAGGGTTGAAAAATCCGTAGTCGAAAGGAGGCATAGGAGTGTTTGCTTTCCCATGATGCATTGCAAGTTTTCCCCTATACTCTGTTTTTACCCGGGATATATATATCGTGCTGTGCGCACACGTGGCGTTAAGCTGAAGAGAAAATTGGATTACTTTGACATTCTTCTCCTTTCTGCCTCTCCCACTCCCTTTCTCACACTTCCGTTTTCATGTTAGAGGTTGTTCCGTTAGAGATGGTGGACTATCGGAATTGAATAAAGATTTTTCATTATTTATTTTTAATATTCGCTTGTGTAAATGTAAACAATGATTTGTTTTATATTAAATCTGACAATTATTATTTAGAAATGAAATCTATAAGCTATAGAAGCGGTAAATATTTTAAACAATCTAGAAGAGAAAAGGGGGGGGGGGGTGTTTCATATTTTACTGTTGTATATCCTTTTCCTTCCTCAAATATATTCCGATTTTCCTTGTGATAAATTTATTAATGCATAGTAATTTTTTTTTAATTAATATAAAATGGGGGGGCGCTTGAACGGTATTTTATTGTAGTTTTAATAATTTAAGATGTTGCGGCTGTTCTGCGAGTACATTTTACTTTCGTAAACATTTCTACCGATGCAGTCTTTCTCCCGGTTTTTACTGTACATTCAAAAGGGGATTTTATTATTAGGATTTATTAATTATTAGGATTCAGGGCGTCATCAGGAAGGCTTTGCCGTGAAGGCAAAGTAAATGACATGCATGTCACAACAAATTTTTCTTGATTAATTATAATTCATTTTATTTATTTATTTTTTGAAATATAAGTTTTAGGTTATTTATAAATAAGATATTTATACGCATCAGCACACCAAAATGGGTGAGACATGATAACATCAGTCGTGAAATTAACCAAATGCTTTTATATCGATAAGGACCCACTTTTTGGGAAAAAGGACCCGTAAATTTTGGAGTCCTGGGTCCCAAGGACCCGTCTCTTCCAAAGTCTAGCGACATCACTGCAGGTTTCAGCCCGTCAATTTGCTCCATGACAATGCAAGACCTCATGCTGCAAAAACTGATAAAAGGACACGTAAGTAAAGTTTAGCTGGGAAGTTTTGGAACAGCCAGCATTTAGCCCTGACACAGCCCCTGCAGACTATCATCTACTTCTGTTCATGAACAGTGCTTTGTCTTCTGTACACTTCCCCACAATGGACGAAATATGAAAATCTATTGCTGACTTCAAAGCATCAAAAGATGAATCCTATGCTGCTGCCATCTGTGCGCTACCTGACCATTGACATTAGATGCTGGAAAACTATGGAAATTACTTTGACGAATAAAGGTATTATTGTAAGTTCTAAATTGCATATTAATTTCTTTGACAAGCTCTTTACAACTTCTAGAAAAAATATACATAAAAGTCACATGAAAATTTAATACTTTTTTTGGGATGTAGTGGTATACCATCTTAACAAATAAAAATTTAAAGTGTGTTTCTGATCAAACATGCCGAAAAAAAATTAATGTTTTTTTGCAAAAACAATGTTCACACACACACTAAAAAAGATACGCAAATTTTCATAACATTTTTGGTATCAGCTTAAAAAGTTACCATTAGAAACAAATTTTCACTTCAGTAACTTTTACAGGTAAGGAGCTATTTAAGAAATTCAGAGAAAAAATTGCATATCTTGCAGAAAACTTAAAAATTTGCATAGTTAATTTCTCGTTAATTAATTATAGAACCTTCAAAATTGAGATTCAAAGTTATCCTACTCTGTAAATCATTTAGACAAAATTCAGGGTTCGTACTCATTGTGTTGCATGAAATTCAAGGACTAAGTGCAAGAAAAATAAGGACCATTAAAATATTCATTATAAATGAATTTATATAAGATAACATACTTAAATTTGTTTATATTACTTTATGATTTAAAATGAAACAGTGAGAACAATATATTTTTTATATAAAAAGAATCAGCTGTAAATACAGAAATGCACTGGGTAGGGTGGAATAAAAGAAACAGCACTTTAGAGAGATTTAACATTACTTTACGAACCGAAATGTTGAAAAAAGGACAAATCTGACAGTTTAAAATAGCAAATTGGACCCACCACACTTCAGTTCATCTAATTATTACTTTGAATGGTGCATACAGTCAAGTAAAACTGTGAAAGTAGTATGCAATTTTCACACATATTGAAATATGACAGGAATATTTTTATTTATGCATACTTGCCGACTTTTAAAATTCCCAAGGTGCAAAATAATATGTGAATAATATTTTTGATGATTTTTGCCAAATGATATGCATATGACATTTTAAATGATTTTTTACTAAACAGCATACAAACAGAATTTTTAGAGCTTTCACCAAAAAACTCAGACACTTTAGCAATTTACATATTTTAAATAGCAAAATATTAACAACATATTTACATAATGCAGAAACACTTAATATATATAACTTAAATGAAAAAAAAATTAATTAAAATTTAGTAACTTTCATTTTAAAAATCATACAGACACAAAAATTTTAATTTTATACACATACAGGATGTCTGAAGAAAGCAATTCTGCATAATAAAGTACTGTAAAATTACTCCTGTAAAGGAATTTTTTTTTAAAAATCTGGAGTGACTCCACTCGACTTTCCGAATACTTACGATTAAGATCATGACCAAACATTAAAATAAATTTTAATCGATGAATAATTCAAACATATATACGAAATTGAAACTCAATCGAAGGTACCGTTTAAACGCTAGGGCATTTTCAAGAATTTCCCCCCATAGGCCAGAATGTAAAAGAAATCTTTGTCGTAGCCCTGTAGGAGAACTATAAGTCCTATACACACCAAAATCAATACCGGTCTTAGGATGGTAGTTTATAACATACATACCCAATATGAGCTCAATCGAATGTACCGTTTAAACGCTAGAGCCCTTTCAAGAATTTCCCCCCATAGGCCATAATGTAAAAAAAATCTTTGTCGCAGCCCTGTGGGAAAACTATAAGTCCTATACACACCAAAATCTATACCAGTCTTGCGACGGTGGTTTATGACATATATACCCAATTTGAGCTCAATCGAATGCTCCGTTCAGAAGCTATCGTGTTCACTCACATACACACAAACACACACACATACATACATCTCGTAAAAATGGCATAACTGGATTCAGAAGACCTCAAAACGTGTAAAAACACCAAAATCTCGAAGTCGAATTTTTTCATGATTACAATACTTTCCTTACATGGTACATGTTCGGAAAGTAAAAAGTAAGCATGCCAAGTTTATTCTTGTTTGCTTTCATAATTTTCTTTTTTCCCTTAATCAAAACATTTTTTGTTTCAATTTCATTATTACTATTATTTTGTTATATCTTCACATTTAAAGGGAGGGGAGAGATAACTGAACCCCCTGGGTAAGGCCTTGGGGTGGGGGGAGCTGGCAATTTGGTAATCTTAAAATAAACAAAACTGTGGAATTTCGCCGAAAAATATCATGAATGATAAATTTTAGGAGGTTATTTTCTAAAGCAAAATATGGGTTGCGATTTTATTAAAATAAATTTCAAAAAGCATAAAAAATGGGAGGTTCGTGTAAAATCATAAAAATCAGTGAACAAGCATAAAAGTTCACAAGTGTGAAAATATATTTAACCTGTCTTAATGATTTAACTTCTTTCTTGATGCATTGAAAATTCAATAGTGTGGTGGGGGGAGAAGGCAGGAATTCCTGGCAATGTTAAAACAAGCAAGGCCTCGGAAAACTGTCATGAACGATAAACTTTACGAGTTAATTTTTTAATAAAATATAGGCCATGATTTCATTAAAATAAAAATTCAAAATTCACTGAAAGAGTAAAAAAACAGGGATTTCATATTAAATCGGTAAAAAAGCATAAGTTTTACACCAAAAGTGTTAAAGATAGCAAGTATGTATGCCAACTTTTACTGATTATAAGCGATATACCGATAATCATTAAAAAGCATAAAGAAACGAGTTTTGCATAAAATAGTAAAAATTTGTGAAAAAGCATAAAAGTTCATAAGTATGAAACTACATTTAAGCTGTTAATGATTTTACTTCTTCGTGCGTTGAAAATTCAATAGTGTGGTGGAGGGAGAAGCACGGAATTCTCAGTAATATTAAAATAAGCAAAACATAGGAAAACTGTCATGAATGATAAACTTTAAGGGATTATTTTTTAAACAATATATGGGCTGAGATTTTATTAATATAAAAATAAATAATAAAACTTCAAAATTCATTGGTAAAAAAAAAAAACAATATTATTTCGACTGCAGTAACTCAACATGTCATGGACTCAACAAGTTGTTAGAAGTCCCCTACAGGAATATTCAGCCATGCTGTCTGTATAGAGGTCCACAGTTGCAACAGGGTAGACGGAGGTGGAGTTTGAGCACGAACGAACCTCTCGATGTATGTCCCTTACATGGTCAGTAGGATTCATGTCAGGTGATCTGGGTGTCCAAACCATTCACTGGAAATCTCTTCAAACCAATCTCTCATAGTTCTGGCATGACAATGCGTCATGCCAGAACTGTGCGAGATAATTACTATACTTAGTGTTGACTCTAGAAAAAAAGGGCCGCCGGGAGGGAAATTTTCATAAAGGGCACCCTGTTCTCAAAAAGGGCACTTTGGGGTTCCACGAGAATGTACAGGTAGATAACATATAGAAACTGGTTTGAAACGATCTGATCCCCGAAACTTTAACATGTAGAGTTGTAATATGTGTTCTGACTTACAATGCATAGTAAGATTTTTTCCAATTTGTCTTAGTCCCCCCCCCCCTTCTTTTGGAGAAAATATCCAGTAGAAGTAAGTGTAAGCAAAATAGGAAAAATAATTTGTTGATAATATTTTGGTCTAAACATGACATAAATATGTGAATTAAATCTACATAACTAGAAGTTTTGATTTAAAAAAAACTTCTAGCATAAAGAAGTTTTAATATAAGTAATGTTGAATTTTCTGCTTAATTTTTTTTCTCAAAATTACGTGACATACATGTTTATTATTTATAAGAATAGTACACTTATTGAAGAAGATTTCAGAAATTTTTAGCCAGACATGATTTGTTAGGCAGTAGGGGAAGGCAGAGGGACTGTTAATTTTTGTTCCTCCATTTTATCACACTATCACTACTGGACCACAGTTACTGGATCTCATTCATATATGATATTTCACCTATATTGGTACAAACTTTTAAACAGAAAAGGGCTGTCAGTGTAAGTGGATTAAGGTAGATGCGTTTAGCATGTAATAAAAATAATAAAATTTCTGCAATACAGGATGTATAAAATTTAATTATGTAAATCAGAATTTTATTTAAATTCTTTTGTTTGCAATAATTATTGAATGAGTACCAAGTAATGATTTTCAAAGTTACCTTTATTACTATTAGACATTATTAAAATTGCATCAAACAATTTAACTCATCCATCAATTGATAACTACAGAAATTGGGGAAATTTAATTCAGAACACAGAAGATTGCTGGAAAAAATGACATAGTCATGCAAATTTTGTAATACATCCTATGGTTGGAATGTACAACACCATATCAAATCAAATCACTGAAATATATTCGTTATTCCTCTTTCACTTCTAATTTAATGCTTGCTCATTCATGAAAAGAGAATACAAGTTTTTAAAAAAGTACTATTTCTTTAAAAAAAATAAAAATAATTACTACATGTAAGTTTTTTAGCAGGTATAAAATTAATATTTTTTTTTAACTCACAGAATTGTCCAAAGGTATGTATGAAATAAATTTTAAAATATTTTCAATAATATATTTTTCATAAAGCTTTATTTTTAATTTCTTGTAACATACTTAAAAAGGTCTCTTTAAAAACACTAAATTTTCTTTCTTAAACCTTGCTTTAATCTTTTTAAAATAAAAATAGTACTAATCAATATTTACAGGGATGTGCCAGCAGCTCCAATTGCTCCAAATTGTGCCAAATCAATCCTGATGTGCCAATCTGCTACAAAAAGATCGTTTTTGGACATTTTTGCTCCAAATTCAGCAAAACTGCTACATTTTTAATTTTTCCATATATGTTTCAACGTTTATAAATCTCCCGAATTTTTACAAAAGTCATCACACATTCTAATTTCAATCTTTCTCTATTAATCTTAAAAATGAATATTTTTTCTTTGGCATCCCTTTGTTTAAATCTCCAATGCCTTAAGAGTAAAAATTGACCTCTGTTTTAAATTTAATTTTTTATTAGCTACTGGTGGTAGTTAACCCATTTGTGCCCAGATTTTTTTGGGACTTTCTTTGATTTTTGCTAATACCAGCAATCATAGATAAATTTCTGATGTCAACTTCTTGAGCAAGGGATGATTTCTTTTAAAATCATTATGTATAAAAATTGAAATGTCAACATCCTACTGGGTCATGTTAAAATATTATGTGGAGTTGAGGTTCTGTACTCGTGAATAAAGGCTAGGAAAAATAAATAACGCTTTCTACTGATAGCGAAAATGACGTCCCAAAAAAGGGACGCTAGGCATAAATGGGTTAATATAGTTTAGTAAATATTGTATTTTTGATTTTAAATAGATATTTTGTATAGCAATGTATAAAATAACTGAATTTTTTATTTATTTCATAAGCTTCTGCCTCCACCGCCCCCCCCCCCAAAAAAAACTGGTTTTTGTTATAAGCTAGAGTTTTTAAGAACCTCCTTAATTTTCATTTTTTTGATTGGCATTCTTTAATGACTTTTCTCTTTCCCTCCAAAAATAAATTTTGTATTTCAAAATTGACATTCTTATGCTCCAAAAAGTGACTTTTTCTTGCTCCAAATTGCTCCACCAACCTGTTTTTCTTGCTCCAAAAATGTCTTTTTTCTTGCTCCACAAATTGCTCCAAAATTTCATTTCAGCTGGCACATCCCTGTATTTATTTTAACTATCAAATGTTTTTAATCAGCTTAATATAATTAAAATAATCAACATCCTGGTGCCGAAAGTACTTAAACAAATTATCTATTAATAAACCTTCCAGAATTCTTTTTCTTTTTTTTTTCAACTGAAAATAAGCTTAAATTGATGACAGTTTGTTTTATGAATAACCTAGCTGTTAACTTATGACACAATTTGTTTTCTGAAGACATCTTTTTCCAGAACTAGCTTTCTTTTGCTTTTATTGTTTTTTTTTTTTTTTTTTTTTTTCCCTTTCTTCATTCATTAAAATGTTGAGAATTTTAAAATCGGAAGGTGTATAATATGAATATTTAGAATACCAAACCTTGTCAATAGTCTGATTTACTAAATTCTGCATTTACTCCACTTTTATGTAATTAAAACTGTGGCGTAATAAATGGGGGGGGGGGGGGGGATCCGCCCCGGCGGCAAAAAAACAAACATGGTGGCCGGCAGGACACTTAGAAATAATAAAGTGGAAAACTAAAGGACCGAAATGGGGGCAGAATGCTGAAACTTAGAAAGAATGGGGCGGCAAACTGAAAGACCGCACCGGGCGCCAATAACCCTAGCACTACATTGCTAAATCAAAAGATCATTATTATGTTCTGATTTTGGCAAAAGCATAATATGTTTCAATTGCTGTATTCCCAAAACGTCGCAAATCCCTCGATTTTCAGATGGATTTGAGTAGATAAAGCCACTGAACATGGTACACGGCTGAAGTGTTGAAGTTCCCACATTCGGCGGGCCCCGTCCGCGCGACTGTCGGTCTGGAGTTTTTGTGGGTTTCATCCAGATGTACGTGTCAATACACATTAGAACTCTTTAAAAAGTCACCCAACCAAGGCACCCCCCCTTAGAGGATATCCCTTGTCTAGGCTTGGCATAACAAACAAGCAAATCCCGCGAATTTTCGAATCGCAAAACGTCGTTTTGCTAAGGCATTCTTTCTGTATCATCTGTAATTATATATGATTAGTAAATAACTGTTATACATTACGAATAATATGTACTTAGAAAGCTGATTAAAAAGAGCAAATCGTTTAGGGGGGGGGGGAGGACTTGCTAGTGTTGCGAAACGATTAAAAACATCGAGAAGAGCAATAATTATATACAGCTGGCGACGAACTCTGGTGTAATGATTGTTTGATAATTCGCAACTACATATTTATCAAACGTAGCCACCGATATTTGAGGATTGACAGATGGAATCAGAAATTTTTAGATAACTCGAGAAAATTTTGAATTTCCCAACCGTATTTTCTACCCCCAACTGCTAAGTGAAATGCCGATCGGGCTTCTCGCTTGAGTCAGCAAAAACAAAACATACAAGAGGGGCCTTTTCGGGTTACGGCTCGCGCGGCTGTTCGGGTCGCGCAAAAGAAAACAAAGAAAAGGGCAGTAGGAGTATTTCGATCTGAAAGAGCAGAATATTTGAAAAAAGCATTTTAATAAATTACATTTGTGGGAAAGATCGGATTTCTTAGACGGTTTTTGTGAAAGGGCCGTTTTCAATCAAACCTATTTTTATGATGGGATTATTGTACTCAATCGTAACCGTTTTAATTAACGTATTATCGTGACGGGCCGCAAATGGTATGTAGGAAATAAAAAGTGCTGGTTGTTTACTAATAATAATAAAAATGTAAAAGCAGGAGGGTGCATAAAGAAGAGAAATAGGGCCGCCGGGCGCTAAAAAGATAACAAAAAGGCCGCCGGGCGCTGCGCCCTGCCAAATTAATCTAGAGTCAACACTATATACTATGCAATCATTTACTATACTATGGGTCCCCTATAACTCAACATTTCATCAAAATTGGTGATCCCAACATCTGAGCCTCCCCTTGTTAGTACTATGGTACTATACTATATATTTCATTCATGGTATAAAAAATATGTGTCTGTTTACCAATTACAGACTATATAAATTTGTTTACTTTCAGATGCCGAATATTAAAGTATTTGGCCAAACTGAATATTTAGTTTATCTGATGAATAGGCAGTATACCAATTACCAACCGAATATTTGGTCCATCCCTACTGCTCAGATTCAGCATAGTGGTACATAGAAGGGTTTATACAAAAGTATATACCATAATCCGTTATTTAAAGTATACTTTTTGTTTTACACAGTATTTTGCAGAACATACCCAACATGTAAAATTATAATCCTGTATACTTCTATTTTTATTAATTTTCAGTCCTACCTATCTATCAATAATGGATAATTCATAACCTACTCCAAATAAAATTTTATATACTTCAAAGTACTGCCTGTCATGCATCATTTATAAAATGCACTTATTTATCATATTTTAAACATTTTTAACAACTTAACAGTTTTGCCCGACTGTCGGTCAGGTCACAGGAAAGTTGACTTCCCTGATTTGCCCGTGTGCCGGTTGATCAGTTCATTTTTCACACTTAGCTGCTGATTTCCGACTTTTTCACTTTACGTAGTTTGTAATGTTTCTAACAGATTGCTCCACTAGTAATATAGAGATTTGAGAGAAAAGCATGTGCGCAGCTGTTTCCGAACAGGTTTATTGTTTTCTGACTGCGAGGAAAAATGGAAAATTTGTTCCCACACATTCAGTCTGTCTTGCTTCACAAGTAATATTTCTTTCTAATTTGGTGATAAAATAAAATAATGATAAGCGACAGTGAGCAGCTTATAACCGAATATAACTCTGACTTTGAATCCAATGGTGAATCGGAAATTTCTCTAAATGAATTTGGAAGTTCTGAAAGTTTGTTGTCGGAATTCTCCGACGAGGAAGCGGAAAGTTTGGATCTAACTAGTGTTCAGAAATTTTGTGAAATTGATGCTAATAATTCATCTCCTCCATTCCTGTAAAGCGTTCTTACAGTTCAGTTAGCTCTTCGGGGAAAATCCAACTTTAAAGTAAAATAGTGTATTTTTTGTAATAATTAAAAATCATTATAAATATTTAAATTCAATACCTGTAAAAGTTATGATTGCTGATATGAATTTATGTAATCAATTAGAATGCAAAATTGTCTATCAAAAATATGCTTATATTTGGACACAATATGACAAGAAAAAGAAACTTAAGTGGTTAATAACTAACAGAAAAGTAGCAATTTAAGTAAAGAATCTTACATTATATTCTGGCATCAGAAATTTTATTATAAATATTAGAGATGTAACGAATAGTGATTTGGCCGAATTGCCAAATATTCGGCTAATAGCTCAGGCCGAATACCGAATATTCGGCACATAGTTTAGGCCGAATATTACATTTTTTTAAATTTCATTTTAACTGCAAATAAAATATTGCTTTTCAATTTTGTAATTAAACACTAAATAAAGATTAATTAAAATTCATTTTATATTATTTGTAGGTACTTAAAAACACACAACAGTATATTGTCTGTAAAACTAAAAATATCTTCACCATGAAAAAATATCTTTTACAAAGTTAAACACTAATAACAGCATATATATATTTTGAGATATTCATAACTTAATAAATATGCCATAGTAAATGTTATTAATCTGGTAACTATACATAATCACATCATGTTTTGGGCTTTACAGACTGAGCTCAACATATTTAGCAGCTTTTCAAAATTATGTTTGCAATTAAGGATCTGGAAAACTTTCTTCTACCCCCATCCAATACAGAAATTAGAAAATCAAGTCAAGTAGTGTCACCAAGTAGAAAATTCTGCATTTCTGTAATATTATTGCATTAGATTATGTTTCATTCAGCTAGAAATTCAATGACTTAGGATATTTTATTATATGAGATTTGAAGTATAACTAAGCAGTATTACTTGTAAATGCATTAAAAACACATTTTTCTCACTTTTTTCTGAAATTATTCAGCCGAATATGTAGCAATATTCGGACGAATACCTGTTCAGTATTCGGTCTACCCAATATTCGGCCAACTGAATATTCGGCTTACCGAAAGTGGCCAAATATTCGTTACATCATTAATAAATATAGTAGAATTTGGCAGCCAAACAAAATATATTTCTACAAATATTTAATAAAATAAAGCGACATTTACCATCTGATAAAACTTCATATGCTTCATTAATTTCTTTAAACTTCTTTTCTGCTTCTTCTTTTCTATCTAAGTTTTTATCAGGATGCCATTTTAAAGCAAGCTTGCGATACCTGTTAAAAGAAAAAACCACATGATTATTCAAATTTTTATAACAAGCCTAATACTCTACCCACGAATCTTAAGATTTATGAGAGGCAGAATTTAAAAAGTTGACTAAAAAATAACAAAACCTCTTAATAAAATTAGAGGATGAATAAACTCATAATAATTTACGGACTATATTCCGTATACGGTGCTTTGCTTACATATCAATGTTTTTGTTTACAAATCATTGGCGAACAATCTGACGCTAGAGTGAGCAATGCACTGCCAAAGTGCAGTTACCTGCCGGTGGTAGTTGTGACTGGCAACCATAAAGAATACGTGTTTCGTCAGGTTTGGGAATTTGAAATTGTTTGTCATTGATGGAAGGGAATGAAATGTGTTATGTTAATATATGAAAAGAATTTGTGCATGTTTGTTACAAATATAGTGTGAATATAAAGCTAAATAAAAGAAAGCATGCTGGTGTTACGTTATAAGCCGGTGGGTGTTGGGGACATTTCTGAGCGGTTATTAAAAAAAAATATAAAGGTAAGTGCTCTTTTTTAACGAATCTTTGCAATGTTTAAGGTTTTTAATGTGAATTTTAAATTGATATTTGATGTGTTTATGTTTTCGTAAGTGCTATTCTAATCATACTGACTTCATAAGAGGTGTACAACTAGGTTGTTTAATCCACCGATGTTTTTTTTGAGTTGAAAACGGGCCAGTGTTTGCCCAATTAACATTAGCTGTACAACTAGGTTGCTTAATTCACTGTTGTTTTTTTAGTTAAAAACGGTCCACTGGTTGTGTAGTCTACATAGCTGTACAACTAGGTTGCTGAATCCACTGAGGTTTTTTTAGTTAAAAACGGTCCACTGGTTGCGTAGTTTACCTAGCTGTACAACTAGGTTGCTGAATCCACTGAGGTTTTTTTAGTTAAAAACGATCCACTGGTTGCATAGTTTACATAACTGTACAACTAGGTTGCTTAATCCACTGTACTTTTTTTTAGTTAAAAACGGTCCACTGTTTGCTCATTTTAAATTGTCTGTTACTGAATTTGCAGACGTTCTTTTGGTTAAATATGGACGTTGTATTTTGTTTTAATGTTTTTGTAAGTGGAATATATGTGCAATTTTAATGTGTTAAAATACTTTGCTGATCGTGCAAAATGGTTGGCGACAGTCACTGGAGCTTGGCAGTTGCCAAGCTCCAGCGGCTGTCGCCGTGTTTATATGGGGTGCACACCGGTTTGTATGATTTTACCTATTTTCAAATAGCATTAACCAGCATAGTCTTGACTAGAGACAGAATGATGGGTATACTCAGAACATAATTTTTACATGCATTAAAAATCTCTTAACACATTGAAGAGGATCAATTTTCAAATTCATAATTCTGAAAGTCTTGTTAAAGTGAAATTTTACTATGAGTGAATTTGTACTATAATTTTCTAAATAGAAATATTTTATTCATTAATCAGAAATATCAACGAAAGAGTGTGTGTGTGTGTGTGTGTGATTATGGCAACGCTACACTAGGGCAATCTGCCAATGGTGGGGGAAGCCTTGGTAGGGGGACTTTCTAAGGGATCCTAACGCATATTCAGTTCTAGGATGAGGGTTGTGTTAGTCGAAGGATTTTCTAAGGAGTTCTAACACGTATTCACGTTACACCTGGAGAAAACCCACCAAAACTCAAGATCATTAGATCGACAGCCACGCGATGGGACCTGAACCCGGGATCTTCACACTTTGACCGTCTACCATTTTCAGTGGCATAACCACTGTGCCATGGTGAGGCTATCAATCAACAGAAGAGAGATTTTATGTTACATATACCAATTAACTAGGTGAAATCAATTATTAGAATAGCTTATAATAGTTTAGTTTCAACATCAAAAAGGTTAATATCATAAAAACTAAATTACACCAATTGTCTTTAATGCATTAATTAGAGCTACCAACAGGTTTTTCAGACCCCAGTGCAGTTACTTGCAAAGTCCCCCCCCCCTTTCTCAAAAAAAACTTTTCCTTTTAAATCCAGAAATGTTTTTTTAAGCACTTTAGAATTAGTACACTTTAATTTATCATAGGTCATACATACAAAACCTTGTACAGGATAGAACTTCCATAAAACATTGCAAGTATTTCATCAGACATATTTTGAAGTAATGTACAGATAATTCTGATAGGTGCCATTACGCATATTGATAGAAGCCATGCTTCTTCCGATGAGTAATGCTACTACAATAATTTTATTTAAAGACCTTACACAGAAACAGACCCTACACCTTACGCAGAAAGTGCCATGCAATGAGTCATTCAACAAAAACGCACATTTCTCTTCAAAATAATTTCAGATTTATAAGTAGGCAGAGAATCTGCGAAGTAGAGAGATCAGAAACATTCAAGTCATGGTCAGTTTTATAGACCATAATAAGGCTGTGTTTGTAAGAGCTCCAGTAAATAAAATCCAGTAAATAAGTAGCAAATAAAAAGCTTATGCATCTGCATGAGCCAAAAAAGGTTTTCGGAGACAAAAACATTCTATTTTTCCGTGGGAAATGTACACTAAAAATTTGTAACATGAATACTTCAGGAAAGGGAGCAATTGTGCCCCCCCTCCCCCTCTCAGTAGGTCTGCATTAATAAGCCTAACAATAAATCCACAATATTGCACCAAACTTGACAGAGATAAATCATCAATTTAGGTGTTGTTTGAGACCCTAAGTTGGTCGCTCACATTTACTCCTAATTGACCAGAGGGAGGGAGGATTATGATCTTCATATCTGCCAAATATATGTGAAGCTATTACAGTGCAATTCAGAAATGGAAAATGTTTATTTTTTGGTTTTGTTTCATTCCTGATTGTTATTATTATTTTTTTTTATTTTATTTTATTTTATTTTTTTTTTTTTTGACGAACATCAGGTTTATTTGCTTCTTTCATTTTTTCTTGATAATCAGATTTATCATGATTATTTTTACAGTTAAGCATGTAATCTTAAAATAAGCATGTAATCTGGTTAAGCGTGTAAGCTTAAAGTAAGCATGTAATCTGGTTACTATATTTCATAGTTTTTAAAGGTTTTCAGATACTGTGACGACCATACTTGTGCTACAGACTAAGAAAACTATCAGCACACATAATATACTAGAGATGAGTTTGGGCTCTTTTTCTAAAGCCTGAGAACTTTTAATACGAGCCTACCCAAGCGATATTATGGAAGTCTGAGCCCGAGCATGAAATTTCAGTTAATAGATAAAAGTAAATCGCTTCATTGATAGAATATCAGAAATTCTGCCGTTTGTGCAAATTAAAGACAAATATAATAGCAAACTTTTGTTACTAATACAATTTCTAATTTTTTATATTCAAGTTTATGAAATAATTAGTTTATTTCTCCATTAATCACTCGTCCATTAAACGAAATGCTTTGAACTTTTATAATAGTAAACTTTTTCATTAGTCTTTTAAACTAATTAGGTTTCTAACTCATTTTTAAACAGGACTTTAAAATGGCATCACTCTTAGTTGCGATATCTTACATGAATTAGCAAAAGAACAAAAATTATTCATGTTATTTTATTTTTCTACAGCATCTCATAATTTCTAAATTTTTTATTTCGCTCATGACATGATTTTTCGCCAAAGCTTGCTAACCTAATTAAGATTTCTCATGCATTTGAAAACTTATGGCATCAAAATGACATTCATTTATGATATGCCACACTGGTTACAGTGATGTTTATCGCTAGTACATAGTATGTCACATGATCACTATTTTACATAATAGGATTTCTAATGCATTTTTAAACTCGTGACATCAAACTGACATTTCATTTATGATATGCTACTTTGGTTGAGTTATATCTATCACCAGCATATAGGTGGTATGTCATATGATCACTATTTTACATAATCGGAAATTAGGAAAGCTTTCTTGCAACTCTTGACAGAAAGAAAAAGGGATGAGATTTCACTATTTATAAAGGAGTCTCATTGTATTGAATAACAGTAGTGTTTGGCGCACTTTGGCTTCAAATATAAGGTGATAAACAACATTTTGAGAAAATCGCTTAATCGACGTAAAATGTTAAATAAAAAATGTTCCAACTCAAATTTCAAAAAAATCGCTTTGAGGTATCTTGGGACCTGCCCAAGCGAATACCCATACAAAATTTGGTAGGCTTACCATCTCCTGTCTCGGAGCTACAGGACTGACAAACAAACTAACATATCACTACATTTTAGTAACAAAAATCCAAATTTCGGGGGGGGGGGGGGGGGCATCCAGACCACCCTGGACCTCCCCCCTAAATAAGTCCTTGATAGCAATATATATGAGGAATGAAATAGTTAAAATACAAATTCATGATGTTTATCAAAATATTTTTCAAAACAATTCATTTTGTGGATATTGCTTTCGCCACAAAAATTCTAATACATAGGATTGTAGATGATGACATACAGTAACACGCTTGCATTTATTCCATCATCATGCACTACCCCACACTCGCTGTTTGCTCTACTGATTGTGTATTATATCCTGTAACTCTGTCAATGAAAATCGATGATTGATAATTAGATGATAAAACCTGGCATCTTTCAATTTTTCTATCTTATACAGCCTCTCCAGCAATCTTTAAAAACTGTACTTCCAGCCATAGTCAGATAACAGAAAAAACTATCTGCACACATAATCTAAAACTATCTGCAAGCTCAGGATAGCTCGTGATAACTAAATACATAGTGCATATATGAACACATGTATATGCATACGCACACACATCTGTGAACGCACTTGCGTTAGTTATTTAAAAAATATTTCTTTTAGGTAACTATCCATCTAGACGAAATTTGAGTCCATTTTACAGCCCCTTTACAAAATTACAGTAGACTAAACTAGACCCTTCACAAAAATACAATCGACTAAAATAAACCTTCATTGCCATTTCACCAGATTTTAATTTGTTATGTAATCTAAATAAAAAGTGAATTTTACAAAAATCTCTATGGAAATTCAAAAAGTAAATTTTCACAAAAATGGGATCCTAGTAAAAATTCCTGGATTGACCACAGAATACCCATTGTAGCAGAACATGACTGATGTTGCTTTTCTTTTATGTGAAAAGGCTTTCATGAATCTCAATAATTTTGTTAAATTTGCCAATCTTGCATTTAGATCTTGATAATGCATTTTGGATGGATATACTTTTCGCATGTAATTATTTAAATCAACAACCATATTGTGGTTCATTTCAAGATGTCTTTTCACAGAAATCATTCAAAGCCAAATCAAAGCCAATTCATATTTTCATAGACTGAATATTAGGGTGGATCGAAAAAAAAAAAATTTCAAAATCTTTTTCTCCTGAGGTCTCAAAAGTTGTATATTCATATATAAGACGTGTGTAAAATTTGAATGTTTTACAACAACGTCTTGGGGTTGCACATCGAGCTTGAAATTTAGAAATTTTTGAAAAATATGGCTTTTTTAAAATATTGACCGAATCAATTCGTTTCCAAGTTATTAGGCTCCTGAGGTTTTAGGAGTTGTATATTGTTATGAATAACACGTACGCAAAATCTGGAGCGGCTCTGACAATTTCTAGGGATTGCACATCGAGCTTGAAATCTATAAATATCTGAAAATTATGTGTTTTTTGAAAAAATTATGTAGAAAGCAAACTTTGTTTGTTAAAAATAACTTGGTCCTTTTATATGTTAAAAAATGTTCAGAGACGCTCAGTAAATCACAAAAAAATGGCTTTACGAATATTTTAATATATTACGTTATGTTGTCGTTTTATCTTGGACGCAGTACGCAAGCTCTGCTCTAGACAACTAGCGCCGGTTTGCCTGCCGAGTGATAGAGATGCATTCGGTTAAACCAGTCACGAGATATTTAGTTGAAACAGGCATTTAGTTTAACGTTTCAGATAGATGGTGCTTTCATTTTACTCTCAAAAAAGCTAAAAAGTGGTTGCCTTTCACTGCTATGATTCTGAATAGAGTGAAACTGTCTGCAACAGGACATGGAACAAAATCGGTGTTCTTAGAAGAGCTGGGAATATTGAAAGAATTACCTTGTACCAAGTTACCAACCCGAGAAGACATACTCGAACTTCTATATTACTATTTTGTACTTAAGAAGAAAAATTTCAGAACAAAGGGCAGGATCCACCGGAAGGAGAAGTAACCTTAGTTGTGGCGATCAAAGTACAGGAAATGTGGATGAAGGTCAGTATCCCTATTGTGTCAATCCAAGGAATTCAAGAGATCGTTAGAAAAGGTCATGAGCAGGTTCAGCAGCTGAATAAATCGTACGTTAAAGACGGACATAAGGAATTGTTTATGAAGAAAGTGGGAAAAACTCTCCCTTACCGAGCACTAATATCGCACTTGCAAATGTCCTGACTTTTCCTGGAGCAAGTGTGGCTCAGAGCTTCACATACCTAATACAAAACGGGAGTCGTTAGCAGACCAAGATATGTGTCAATCGATCTAGTAGTAAAGAAGAGAAGTTTATGGAGAATGAGAGAAAAGTTGGAAAGTTGCAAAAGAGAAATTTCGAGATTGGTTATTGGAACTTTCACCTCTTTATCCACCAGTCTCCAACTTTAGTCATTGATTTGGAAAGTGAAAATAACGAAAGAGAAGTACGAAAGACTGAAGAAAACGCTGAATGCCTATCTACCGCCACTTTGGGAAATTCGTTCAAAAATGACCAAGTTAGAATAAAAATCTCAGTGCTTTCTTTCACAAGTCTGCGACACAAAGTTATTAGAGACTGGGCAGCAGTAACTTTGGTATCAACTTTATTTCACAATCTAGAAAGCAGAAGGAATGTAGATGGAGAGAAATCTTCTCAACTGATTCTCGACCCATATAAAGTTAGAGGAAGGCTGAGATGACTCGCAGTGAAAGAAACGAAAGAAGGCCTTAAAATTTTCTTTGGATTGTATTTTGATAGGAGGAAGAACAAAACCAGATACATAGAAAAATTTGTTGACGGCAAATTACACCCAAGTGTTTGTCACAAAGAACATATCTCGCTGATAATGGAACCTGTTTCAACATACACTGGCCACATGTCACGATCTGATCTTAAGAATTTCACTGGAAATTTGTGAGAGTTTGACACGAAATCCATTGATCTTGAGACCCTCACTAGCATTGGCAATGGTGGCGAATCATGGCAGTCTGGAAAGAACAAAGGCGTCATCCAAAATCTAGAAACGCAGTTCTCTAATCTAACTATGTAATGTTGTATTTGCCAACTGCACACCATAGCAAACAGCCACTCCAAAATTTGCTCTCTATCCATCTATCAGATGATGGTTTCTTACGATCTAGGTTATAACATTTGACATAAAATGCCACAGTTTGATCTGAAGTCTGGCTTTACATTATTCATTAAAATGCATGCTCCAATGATTGGTTGCTTGGGCTGGCACTGGAAGGACTCGGATCCTAGGTAATGTAGTTGCGATTTGGTAGTACTAGAGAAGAGCTGCGAACGTTACTATTTTTCAACGGAACTAATTAATTAAAAATAAAATTTTTGCTTTCTACATATTTTTGTCAAAAAACGCAAATTTTTCAGATATTTATAGACTTTAAGCTCGATCTGCAACTCCTAGAAGTTGTGATAGCCTCTTCTGATTTTGCATACATCTTATTCATAATAATATACAACTTCTAAAACCTCGGGAGCCTAATAATTCGGAAAAGAAATTTTTTGGTCGATTTTTTAAAAAAGTCACATTTTTCAAAAATTTCTAAATTTTAAGCTCGATGCGCAACCCCAAGATGTCGTAGAACATTCAAATTTTACACATGTCTTATTTATATCAATTTACAACTTTTGAGAACTCTGGAGATAACGATTTCGAAAAAAAAAAAAAAATTTCGATCCACCCTACTGAATATAAATTTTACTGCTGTACACATACTAAAACTCTAGCAAACCATGTTCTACATCTTAACCCATTTGTGCCTGGATATTTTTGCGACTTTCTTTGATTTTTGCTAATACCAGCAATACTAGATAAATTTCTGATGTCAACTTCTTGAACAAGGGATAATTTCTTTTAAAATCTTTATGCATAAAAATTGAAATGTCAACATCCTACTGGGTCATGTTAAAATATTTTGTGGAGTTGAGGCTCCATACTCGTGAATAAAGGCTAGGAAAAATAAAAAACGTTTTCAACTGATAGCGAAAATGCCGTCCCAAAAAAGGGACGCTAGGCATAAATGGGTTAAACCTTTCCTTTCTTTACATCAGTTTCTTAAACTGTGGATCGCAACCCCAATTGGGGTCACGGGACCTGCAAGCAGGTCTCACCAAAAAGTTTAGCAATTTTGAATTGTTTTAAATTACTATAATAATTTCTTCACATTTTGTCTTTAATCACCATAAAATCAAAATGTCAATCAAATCTAAAGAATACTGAAGAAGTGCTTATTCCTGCAGTGTCAACTATTTTGCCAAGATTTGATAATATAATTAAAAATAAACAGGCACACTCTTCCCATTGATAGTTAATCTTCAAACATGCGTTGTTAGAAGTAAGTGAGTTTTCTCAATAGTGACCTTTCAAGTAGCTTAACTGTTCACTTAATGGACAGACTATAGTTTATGTTTAAATTTAACTAATTGAATTTACTTTTATAATTTGTGTTATATTTTGAAGTTGGTTAGTTATTTAAAATTTTAATATCGTTTTATGTCTTTCACATTATTCTAACTGCCTAAAACTGAAACAGTAGGTACATTACAGTACAAGTGAAGAAAGTGACAGTTTCACTAATGTGTCGGATTGGTGTATTGCTTATGGGGTCGCACAAAGTTTTCTTCAATATCAGGGGTCTTCACTCCCAAAAATTTAAGAAACCCTGCTCTACATAATCATAATGAAAACTGCCATTTTAGAGAAAAAACTTGTGAAATAACACATTTTCATTTAATGATTATTTGAACAAAATCTTATTGTGCAATATTCCGTTTCCTTGAAGAAACTCAAATCATGTCCTTTTCAGTACTAGGAAAGTACCAAAATGTTAAATCCATATTTTAGAATATAGAATCAAAGCTGTACAACATTTAGAAACTTTTAAAGTGTAAATTGTTCAGGGGTGGCCCTACAGTGCGTCATCTCCCCCCCCCATGCAAATATAAAAAAGGTGTCCCCCTTTTATGTTCTAGATCAGTGTGAATAATCAAAATGGTGCCCTGCTGATGCTAACCTTGATTACCGTGTCAGGCCACATCTGATTCTGTTGTTACTTTTATATTATCGTAACCAGAAATATATATTAAATAACATAACCATAAGATAAAAATACAAAGTTGCTAACTTTGGCACATAAACAATAGTGTTATTAAAATGGAAAAGTACCCTATTTTCTTTAGAAATAAGTTAGTATTTTTTATTAGCATTATACTGACAGGTTAAGTTTTCATGAAAGCAAATTAAATTAAAAACTGAGAATTAAAATATATCTTACGCTTGTTTTACTTCTTGAGTTGTAGCAGTACGACTTAACTCCAAAGCAGCGTAATAGTCAACCATAATTTAGAATAAATACACACTAAATGAATTAATATCTGAAGAAATCAAAAATCGCTGAAATAAAAAAGGATACTATTAGTATAAAACAATATATTTGACTTATTAAATAAACAAATGAATACTTATTAAAGAAAAAATACAGTAATAAATTATGGAATTAAATATTTACAGTGCAGTCCCGCTAAGTTTAGCTTACACCTGAAATGGAATGAAAGCTGGTTATACTGCTGGAAACAGTTGATGTCCCTGCACTTAATTTATTCCTTAACAAGTCAATACGTTGATATTATACATGAAACCCACCTATTCTGAATTCTCGCTAACCAGGGCCGTACCCAGAAAAAAAATTCGGGAAGGGGGGGGGGGCAAGCGGTGAAAAAGGCTAAATTTTTTCACAAAACGGCTTCATTATTATTGTTTTGTTAACAAAATTTTAAATTTCGGGGGGAAAGGGGGGAGGGTCCACCCCTTGGGTACGGCCTTGTGCTAAACCAAACAGTGTTCAATCCCAATTGGTTTGGAATAGCGGGAATCTACCATATTTACAAGCAAATAAGAGCATATTTTCATTTATATAATAATTTTCAATAAATATAATTAAAATTGACATCTATTACTAACATTAATTATGAACAAAAATGTGTTTAATAAATAGCAAGGCGATGTAACCGTGAGCATAAAAATGAATCAATTTAAATGAAAAATACTCGTTAAATTAGTCCTATTTAAAAAACAATGCGTGAAGTAATTCAAAACTTTAGAAAGTTGAGAATATTGATGAAAATGAATGATATAGTACTGAAATTTGTATAAGATAAGTAGTTTCGTTCAACGTCATTTTCGAACGATCATACAACAAATGCAATACATATAATTTTGCTAACACAACCGGAGTAAAAAGAAAATATCAATATATTTTCTTGTTCAGTATGCGCCCTAAAACACAACTGAAACATTAGACTTCATCTGTGCAATTACTATGATCTTTAAAAAAGTGTTATTGCAACACTGCATGACTCTTAACAACGACACAGAACATGTGGAAGTTTATTTTAAGCCTATAACCTACGTTTAGCGTACAAAAACAAACAACACTTGTTTGATTATTTATTTTAAAATTTAAAAGCTCATTTCAAAGCAAATACTCAAATAAGAAGACCACTTTCACATTTAGCGTAACTTTTAAAGGCAAAAAGGGATCATTTTATTTTTTTACAAACTATACGTGAACGTCTAGAATTTTCTGTATACTGAAATAATGAATTAAATAAGATTAATTGTAACTATAGGCACATAATGAAATAACAAAATAACTGCATGAAATCATGATGAAATCTGGAAAACTTTATTTGGAAAAGAAAAGGGGGGGGAGGCTGGGAACAATAGAACTTTTGATTATAAATAGGCACAATCGCAAGCTATCATTCACAAATTTTCTACAAATGTCACTTTAACGGTAACCATAAATCATTGTAAAATAAGCTAGATATACATATTTGAAAAAAAACTGCAAAATGCAAGTTAGAAATTATTTTTTATGTGCGTAAAAGCAGCTGCCACAATAAACAACATCCAGAACATACCAACGTTTAGCAGTTTCGTCTTCAGTTAAGCCTGTTTTTGACTTCTGATACATTTCACAATGAACTGCTGATTTTCATGGGGATGATTAGAACAAATATTATCACTAACATTGAGTAAAATATAATGTTTTTTTAAAAAATTCTCTCACCTGTAGAGAACGAAAGTCGACATTATACCCACACTGCACCACGAACTGTAGGTGTTCAAAAGCAGGGTTGCAAATGCAATATGTTTCAAAGAAAAAATATATCAAGAACAGTGGTGCAATATTTGGGCGTGAAGCGCGACTTTGGATAGTTTTCACGTTTTGTACTGGCAGATTTATCATTTGACTTATTGAAATCAATTTAAGTTATGGAATCAGTATGTTTTCAAAAGTGGTTCTTATATGGTATTTCATTTTCTTATTAAATTTTCATGAATTTAAAATCCCTTACAAAACTAATGACCTATCGTTTAAAATTTAAACCCTAATCATAAGAAGAGTGCATTTGGCGACACAAATAGGAAAAGTGAGCGCGTGTGTACGCGATACATGTGAGAAAACACTGATGAAAAGGGAATTAAACATAAAAGTGGATTATTGATATTGATCGCACTACATTTAGATCCGTATACAAAAATTAAAATTACATTATCTGCGGAATATTTTTCAAATGATGCAATATTAATATTTACGTATGTTTGTTAATTTGTTTGAAAATTTTCTGAGAGATACGCAGAGCAGCACTCACGGACGTGGAGAGGGGTGTTTATGGGGTCTGGCCACCCCCTTAGTCTAAGCAAAAACGCTAACTTTGGCAGCATATCCACATTTTATATGAATTTTGAAAATTTTACATTAATTTTGAAATATTATATTAATTTTTAAGACTGTATAACTTAATGAGTAATAAACGAAATTTACGTCACAGAAAATTAAAAACTTGAAATACAGCAGCTCACAGAAAAGCGCACCGTTGCGTCTTTGCAATAATGAGAGCGAAGAAAACGATGGGAGTGAGAATATTTATTTTAACCCAGGTTCAATGAAAGAGTACCGGGGGTGGGTTTAAATAAATCCCATCTCCTTGCATGCATGCTTAAGCCTAGCTGGATGGGGTGTCAGGACATTTTTAATGGTGTATTTCGAAAAAGTCATGTGATTTGGGAACATAAGTATATAAAAAAAAAAAACTAATTATGTCAAGAACCAAAATTTTTAGGATATCTCTTTATAAGCTGCACTGTACACAATAATAAACTATAAACCTGTATCATTAACGAAACTTTCCGAAAAATTTTTAAAACTGAAAATTTGGGAGGATGCGTTACTTCTCGAAAATTTTTACTGCGAAGTTCAATGTTGAAGATTTTTTTTTTTCATAAAGATTCATAAAAGGTACCGTTTTTTTCGTTTATTACTGTATGCATTGCAGCTTACGAAGAATCACTCTGAATTTTTTAGAGTTCCTGGCCTGATTAGTTTATTTTAATTTGTGTACTAAGCCCTTGTTCATTCGGGAACCCTCACTCAAAAAATTTTGAGAACAACATTTAAAATGAAGTGTTTTGAAGCCTTCTGGGGCGCAATTGCAGCTGCAAAAATTTTTTTATGTGTCAAACTTCATTCAAGTGCTATCAGTATAGCACTTTTTTTTTTATTTTCTTTCTTTTTTCTTTGGGCCCGCCGAGGGCAGGGGCCCACCCGTCTGCAGACAGTCGGACACCCTGGCCACTCCGGGCCTGACATTAAGCCTGAAAAAAAATGCTGAAAATGAATACTTTGATATGAATTTATAAAAACTAGTTGTCAGCCAGTGGTCGAAATTCGATCATAGAGCATTGAATTTTTTAATTTGAGCGCGAATAAAGTTCTTCTGTGAAAGAGTATGTCTCAAGATTCCATATACAGTGGAACCTGAACCTACTAAAGTGACCACCTTGGCTAAGAGACCATCTGTCTATAGTGACCACTTTTGTACAATATTTCACTTTACAACCACCACACTTTCTGTGAAGACGATATTTTTGTAAAAACTCTATCATATTTTGCTAAATGCAAAGGCAGCTCCAGCGAGTGGGTCATAGGGGTCATCTCCCTCTGCCGACCTTGTATTTCACACGTTCCCGCGCGATTTCACACATTCAATTTGTGTTTTGATCAGTTTAGGCTAATCTAAAAAGTCTAGTGGCCCCCTCCGAAAATTCTGCCTGGAGCCGTCCTCGGCTAAAGGCCCATTATGTTCGGAGTTATAAAATCTTAAACTAGCGAATGATTGAATTCTACTTGCTGAGACGTACCACTGACCGACCATGTATAAAAACTTGCTGCCTCAATAAATTTGCACTTTTTTCGAATAATTGTCTTTGAGATTTATTTACTGTCATTGCAAATGCAGGTATATTTGGAAATTGAGTTTATTGAAAGTACATGGTAAAATAGTACCAAAATATTTTATTAGTGGAACTAAAATTCTTTTATTGTCTGCAGTACCAGTTCAGTCTCGCAGTGGTCGTCTGAGTGCTAAACTCCGTTCCCATTAGGACACGACAAGTGAAGCAGCATCTGGCTTGGCCAGTATTTGAGAGGTCAATATCTTCTCAGCTCGACTACTGTGGGACCGTGGACGCTAATGGGAGCTGGTGCATGTAAAATCTATCATGGCTTCAATGTCCTCCAACTTGTTAAACGATACCTCTGGGGGTGCCGATTTCAGGAGGTTGGTCCCTCCTCCAGAATCGGTTCAAAATTAGGTGGACCACGGGCTAAATCGTCCTTCCTCCCACTGGGGTCCTAAAATGGAAAGCGCACCCCCTCTGCCCACCGCCCCCCTTCGGGGGGGGGGGGAATCTGGCACCGCCGTTTGCGGTTGTCAGGGAGCATAGAAACAACAACAACAACAACAGTACCAGTTCACATTTCGAAATCAGTAGCATTAGGAAATATAAACTTCATGAGCATTCTCGTTCCATTGAATAATGCTTCCTTTATATTTAAGTTTCGGATTAGTATAACGAAGCAATTAACTTTCAATACTAACTTATGTGGTGGCAAACTACGGTATTTTTCGGTTAGCCAGAGCCAGGCGCAAATCCTGCCAACTGTTTTTTCTGGGAAACGTTTAAATACTACTTCTGAAACACTGTCGTTCCCCAAAATAAAGCCGGAAAATTTAATCCGTGTAGAAAATAATATTATTTACAGAATTCATTATTTTCAAAAATATTATTATACTAAAAAGAAATTTGTTTGCTTATTGGTTACATACTGCGGAATAGGGGAAAACGTGTGGAATTAACTTAAAATACGAAATTAAATTAAACTTCCAAAATATGGAAAGGGATAAATAACTATGTACTGGAAATCGCTTTAGGTTTGTAAGCATTTTGCGCAGATCACAATTATTTCGCAATTTTTCTCTTACTACAGGATAACCGAAAAAAAAAACCAAACCCTCAAAGAATTCAAAAACTCTATTGGATAGTTATTGATTTCATTGTCATCATAGCAAATTATTTTATCGTAGCATTGGTGATATGTTCTCTATTCATCAGATATTTGATTAAGTTATCATTAATAAAAAAGTTCAATCATCATTTTTAGGTTCGATTATAACTGACTTCAATAT
Organism: Cheiracanthium punctorium; assembly: GCA_038373885.1. Classification (NCBI taxonomy): domain Eukaryota; kingdom Metazoa; phylum Arthropoda; class Arachnida; order Araneae; family Cheiracanthiidae; genus Cheiracanthium; species Cheiracanthium punctorium. Next base: position 832,666 of record JAWZYV010005666.1, read on the forward strand.
GTAATAAGAGTATGCTTTCAGAAATATTTCCATACACTTCATTAATAATATTATTTTCATTCCCTATTAATTGCTAAAGTATTTCTTCAATAATATTTTCGGAGAAAATTTGCTTTAGCATACTGCGTGGCGGGAGATTGTGAAAAAATTGTCGAATTCATGGGCGTAACTTGGGCTTCGAAACTGGGGGGGCAAATGTCATTCTAAATGAAAGTCCATATATGCGTGCCCGTACACGCACACATATATATATAATGTTTATATATATATATATATATATATATATATATATATATATATATATATATATATATATACAGTGGCGGCTCGTCATTAAGGGCCAGAGGGGCCTGGCCCCACCGACTAACCACCGTCTAAACCAAAGTATCTTCCTATTATGTCAGACAGTTCTTTCAATAATTTACCTTCATTTAAAAAAAAATGCACGCATTTTACTCTATTTTAATACTATCCACTAAAAAAAGCATTTAAAAATCCGATAGTTATACGATTTTCCCCCTATCTAAGCCATGCATGAGCTGGCTTGCCCTGAATTTGGCGTCTTTTCTCCGTTCACCGGGTTGACATATTTGGCATTGACCACAAAAGCCATATTGACGCGGAATTAACTTGGCTTCCAAGCGGTTTATTTGGCGCTGTCTTCTGGCCCCAGATCTTCGGGCCCTCGCATGGTTATCTGCACGACTGTACGGGAAAATTTCGGCAATCGGTAGCTATTGGCGAAATTTTCCGCTTAGGAGGAAATCATTTTTTATGTGCGTGTTTTTTTTTTGCAGTGCAGTCCCTAATATTTAGAATTTAATAGCATCAACGCGGACAGCTTACGCCATTGCATTGCAATCATGGCACGTTTATGTTGGGTTGTTGCCACAAAAAGGATTAGAAAAAGGTTTTTCAACCTATCCATAGAAATTTTTAATAGAGCGCCGTCCGTATTTTCAATTCGCAAGTGAGGATCGATGACGTCAGTTGCTTTAAGATACGTAAAAATTATGCCACAATTTTCTCATTTATTCCAGCTCTTTTTTCAACACAGGAAGACGATATTTTGATTAAAATTTACGGTAGAAATAAACTAAGAAATTCACGATTATTATTATTAGAAGTGGTATTTTAATCCGGTGCTTATTTAAAAATTGAAATGTCTTAACACAGCTGAAAATGTTCATTTTAAAAATTACAAAGTTCGTTTTAAAGCGCGATATATTAAAATTTTCTATTTTTTTTTTTTTTTTTTTTTTTTTTTTGGCATTTAATTATGGGGCGGGCGTTGCCTAACATATCATGCATGCTGCGAGTATAGCTTTATTTTAACGTTGAATTACGTTCCTCCATAGTGGTCCTGCATAAAGCAAAAATTTAATGATACCGTTTGAAAACTACTATGCAAAATATCGAAATTAACTCCCTCGGCCAACCGGGGTATCCTTTACGGCAGTTAAACAGTGACATCATAAATTTTAAAAAAATGTTTAAGCTCTGCAATTCTAACGCCCTGTCACAAGCGGGAATAAATAGTTCCTCGAGATTACACAGTTTGATGTTTTTCAGGAGACAGGACCATGGAGGATATATAAGATATCGCTATATTGGATACATGGATATTTAAAATGGCACCCCTTGGATAGTTTCTCCCCACGGTGAGATGAAATTTTTTTGGGTGCTAAATACGCCAATCTTATAAAACTCTGCATAAATTAAATATATATGGAGAGTTTCCTTAATGGCAACGATTATGTGAAATGATTATTATTTATGTTAATGCGTAAATTGCAAAGAATCGCCATAGAATCAAAAGATCCCATCGGTGCCAAATAATCTAAGCTGCTTCTTTTAAGCGAGTTTTGAAGAGGGAGAAGCAAAGATAGATAGTATCATGTACGTAATAGGTAGTATTATTAGATTTGTAAGGATAATATGAATAAATCACAATATACCACGTTAATAAATATTTCATGAAATTAAAAGTGTTTAACCTTTTTCAACGGTTGTCTTACAACCAACTAAACGAAAAGTAATTCTAACTTACGTTAATATATCCCGCCGTAATTTCAACAGAGGCGATTTCTTGAACTTTTTAAAAAATACAATTCTGTTTCGTCACATGCAGATATGATTATAGTAAAATATTCGCTTCTTCCCGTATGAAGAGCGGGTACACAGCTATTTTAAAAACATCTCTTGAAAATACCATAAATGAATTCAGAAGACCTCAAAACGTGTCAATACGCCAAAATCTCGAAGTCGAATTTTTTCATGATTACAATATTTCCTTACATAGTACATGTTCGGAAACAAATAAACGGTTGTCCATTTTATGTAGTGTCTTAGGTATTTAATGCTACAGCTTGAACCTAAAAAACAGTATGATGTAGAGATAAGACATTTTGAAAGCCAGGAGTTCTCTGCAAACCATTAAGCTTTTCACTTTATTGATAGTGAATGACACTGACGTAGTTTTTGAGTCATTATACTGCAATGATGCCAGGTTAGTACTCACGACGCAAACTTTACGTCAAGAGTCAAATAATTTTGCTTAACAAAGTTCATTGGAAGGATTGGAAATTGCAATATGTGTTCACTATAAAAAAAAAAAAAAAAAAAAAAAAAAAAAAAAAAAAAAAAAAACTCCACAGCCACTGGACATGAGCAGGGCTTGACTGTCAACAAACATTTGACGATCAAAAACTGAAGCGGCCGACTTTGATTTTCAAACGCTCTTTCCAATAAGTCAGGAGAGGCATCATTTTTAATTTAAACAAAACTACATTTTCCCCCTCAAAGCGCAACTATAATGGACGTCTTCTATTTAAGGAATTCCTGAGAAACAAACCCCTATGATGTTCATCAGTACATTGGAGTCATTTCTCCAGACTAATAGTTTATCTTTCTTTAAAATTTACCGATTTGACAAGAAAAGTACGAAAACTACTTACCTGTACTCATGCACAAAGCAAGTTAATATTTCACTGCAGGATACAGATATTCGGCTGGTAAAATTCATTTAACTTAACCAAACTTGACACACAGGCATCATTTATTTAGATTAGCTCTTTGTAATCCATTCTTTGCAGCTCATTCAACCCTCTTGTACATCTCCTGTGTCCTAACATCGAGTCAATATGCTTGCGGGAAAAACTGCTCCTATTCTATTTAAGTGAACACAGATGTGACTGATTTTTGCGTTAACGGGAGATAAAAGGGCCGCGTTCGACATTTAAATCACTCCAATTTTTCACAGAATCTTAATGGTCATTTAGTGATGACATGTTCTTATGTTTTGTTTGTAGGTCCAGAAAAACGATCATTTTATGCCTTGTTTAAAAGCCGCTTTTCTTGCGGGGTTTGAAATACATTACAATGAAACTCATTGCACTGCACATTTTCTATTTTCTGTAACCTCTGTTCCCGCGGTACTTTCTTTAATGTTAGGGACCTGCTAAATTTACAGCATTCTAAGCTCAATGTTCATGTTTTTCCTTGACTTGGACAGAAAATTTTAAATTTTTAAGAGAGTCCAGTACGTTATTTTTATTTATTTATATTTTATTTTATTTTTTATTTATTTATTTTTGGGAGGGGGGGGGTTGATATTGTAAATATTTTTAGAAAAATAATGTAGAAAAAGATATTTAATAATTTGAAGAGGTGGAACGACTTTTAGCGTGACTTCATTAATCAAAAGTTTGGCATAAGCGGGGAACAGGCGTCGATACAAACAAACATTGGGTTCGTTTTGTGGCCCTATAACAAAATTACAATCGATTTTAACGGAACCCCTTCACAAAAATACAGTCGATTAAAACTGCCCTTCATTGGCATTTTACCCTACATTTTAATGTGTTTCATCAATTAACAAAAAAGTGACTTTTATTAAAATTTGGTTTGAAAATTAACAAAAAGTTCTGAAATTCACAAAATTAAGCATTAAAATTCACAAAAATAGGCAGTTTCTACAAAAATGGGCCCTGGAAAATATTCCTGGATTGACCCCTGATAAATTATGTATGTTATTGAGTTGAAGACGTATTCACGAAAAAAAAGGGGGGGGAGGTATATAAATTAGGTGAATGTACATATACTCTAAAGAAAACTAATATTCTGAGATATTATCTTAGCTAGACTTATAAACGATTTTTTTGAAATGCTAGAAAATAGAATTATATGCAGAGCCTGATTATGACCAACAGGGGCCCCGGGCATTGATGAATTTGGGGGCCCCTATCTATAAAATTCGTTTTAATTTTTATAAAATTTTGATATAAAAATGAATATTTCAGAACAGCATTAGATACTGGGAGGGCCCTTTCGAGCCGGGGGCCCTGGGCAAAATCCCGATTTGCCCATGCGATAATAAGGCTCTGATTATATGCACACATGGGCGCCCATAAGGGGGGGGCAAGGTATGGAACTTGCCCCCCGCCCTAAAGTTTTAGGTTTATGTCTCATGAAGTTAGCAATGGCAAAAACAGAACTAAATTTGTTAAAAGTTTGAAATTTGCCACCCTCTAGAAAAACTTTTTGAAATTTGCCCCCCCCCCCTTGGAAAATTACTATGGGCGCCCATGTATGCACATCAGCAGATCGTTATAAACAATAGCAGTGAAGGTTCCCCTTCTGTGTCGAACGTTGCTTCTCCCTATTGCTGGGAGCAACGCTGTTAGTAGGAAGTAATGAGGCGATTTGTTGCTATATTTTTCTAATGCATGAAATTCTAAAAGGGTTAAAGGTATCGAAATACTGACTTAGATAGTACTGCAACTAGAGTTTATCTCTCACGACGAACCAACTAGAACGGCCCCCTCCCATGGAACCATAACTTATGTTGGAGCCCCCTACCAAGTCTGGGACACGTGTCCCTAGGTGCCCCTGGCAGCAAATATAAATCATAAAATCGCAGACGGTTTCTTATTCTCTTAAACTGCGTCGCATTTGAATTCGCAATTAGTCGTCTGTCAATCAAGTAAGTTGTGCCCGATCATAAAAGTGTGTTTTCTCTCTGCTACTGACCTTCAGACACCAAAATTAGGTTCATTAAAATATAAATGAGAAACTGGCCCCAACCTGTGACAGGGCGGCAAATAAAGGGGGGCAAGCGGGCACGGGACAAGCACCGGGAGACATTCTAAATGGAACGCCAAAATCAGTTATAGCTTCTTGGGATGGGGCGCGGCTCCATGCGAGGGGGCACACGACCATGGGCACCCATTAAGGGGGGGGGGCAAGGTAGGGAACTTGCCACCCCCTAAAGTTTTAAGTTAATGTCTCATTATGTTAACAAATGGCAAAAACAGAACTAAATTTGTTAAAAGTTTGAAATTTGCCCCCCTCTAGAAACTTTTTTTTAAGTTTCCCCCCCCCCCATGAAAATTACTATGGGCGCCTATGCACACGACACTAATTATGGTTTTCCCCGGATGACATAAACTCTAATTGCGGCATTGCCTGTGAAAATGACCTCTTTTTGCTCACTATTTACAGCAACAGGTCTTTATTTCTAACGCTGAACAATTGATTTCAGACAAGTTTAAAATCGCTGCCCCTAATTTTTGCTTTCCTGAGAAATTATCTAGCTTGGCCATTTGGTAGAATCTGCCATCGTTCCTGTTGGGTTGAAAAGCTTCTGTGATTCTATTCTTTTGTTGATTTTTGCAGGGGGAATTTTTTTTTTTTTTAATCTGATAGTATATTTGGGTTATAAATGCATGATTTGGGTTCAAAATCATAACTTTGCCCCCTGACTTTTTAGACTAGGGGGGCAATTTTTACAACTGCAGGGGCAATTGCCCCCCCTCGCCCCCCCCCAGATTACGCCTATGGTCGAATTTACGAGTTTCTCGGCAGCGTCTCTTCGATTGCGACCTGTCCTGTTCGGTTCGTTTTTCCACAGCTTTAAAACATGGAATTTATTAAACTTTGAGCACCTATCGACCGTCTAAAAAAAGTCGCCAAGCACAGGGCTAAAGCACATTTTAGTCGTTGGCGTTTCACCTAACTGCGGAATAATTTCACTTTTTGCAAATTTTGTTGTAATATTATAACCCTATAGTACTGCTGGAACTTAGTGTTGTTATTTGAAAATCGACACAGCATTGGAACCATCGTTCGACCTGGCGCAAAATAATGCTTGCCAAATTACTTCTCTAATTTTTTACGGTGCGTTAACATATTACACAAAAATTTTAACATTCGCACAACCAGTAGCGCACCCAGGAGTTTAGTTTAGGGGGAGAGGGCTAGAGCTACAAATACTTTAAAGAAAAACAATATTTTGAAATCGGTTATAGTGATTTCTATTATAATTATAACTCCCTTATAACGACAAAATATTCTGTACCAATTGCCCGTAGAACATAAGCCCCTATCAACGTACCTTGTTATAGAGTCATAAATAATTATCAGATACTTTCAGCAGGGGCGTAGCCAAGGGGGGGGATATCGGGATATATCCCCCCCCCCGAAATTTTTGGATTAGTGATGAAATTCCGTCTACTTATACACATATAAGTTCATATCCCCCCTCCCCCGAAAATTTTTCCTGGCTACGCGCCTGATTTTCAGTGACAGTGTAACCAAAGAACACTGTATTGTAAACTCTTATTGTAAAAATTTACTGTAGTGCATGTGTGTGTGTCACACTAACTTTAACTATTTATATAAAAACCAACATCCTTTCTTTTTTAAAAATATTTTAAGACAATTTTTAAAACATTTGAAGACAATTTTTCAAACGTAAAATATTTTAAATCATTAGTGAGAATTTTCACAGCTTCTCAGATCCAAATCTCCAGATTTAGGAGGAGCTTTAGCCCCTATAGCCCCCCCCCGTGGGTGCTCCTATGCACACAACCATCTCCATACGAACTTTAACTGTGCCGAATTTTGCGCTCATCTGTTCGCGCAATGTGCTGCAAAAGGGACACAAAGGTTTTCCTTAACGTATTTATATATACATAGATTATGATCATCGTGCTTATCACTTCATTATGAAGATCAGTTTTTCATAACTTCGTCATCATGATTGCTCATTTGACCATGGGGGGGGGGGGCAGAGCAGAACACGTACTGCCCCGGGTAACAAATTTCGTAGCTATGCCCCTGACAAAGACCGTGAGGGAGATTCTGTTTCTCCGAACAACACCCTTAAGGAGAGGGTTCATAAGTCTCTAACTTTAGTTTTTTCAATCGCTTATCTAATTTTTTTATAGAGGGTTAAGAATTTTCAAAAGACACGCATCCTTCCAGGTTTATCTCCACAACCGCTTACACCAACAAGTACGCCACTGCAATGGAGTCCCCTAACCCAATTGGCTTAGAGCAAGCACCCCCTCAGACGAAGAGAATAGTGATGATTCGAATTACAAGCAGTGGCTTATGCAGGGCCTGGTCTAATTATAACATTTTTGTTCCCAGAGCACTTTCAAATTTCGTGCTCCTATAAATGGCTCAATTATTCTTATATTAGATCTAAACTCAATATTTTCGCCTATTTCCGCATGTGCCCAGGTAACGAATCACAAATGCCCGTGTAGGCCACACTATAACCAAGTGGATAAAGACATTCAAAATGGTAGTCGGCTGAAGTGTTAAGATGCATCGTTCTGGCCTATCACGCGGCTGTCGATATAGCGGTCTGGAGTTACGGTCGGTTTTCTCCCGATGTAACGTAAATAAGCGTTAAAATCCCTTAAAAAGACTTCCAACCAAGAAACACCAAGGGCCACGGTAGCCCAGTAGGTAGAGGCGTCGATCTCGTCGGCGAAAGGTTGTGAGTTCGATCCTGGGACCAACAATCGTCAAGACAATCGTGCTCGCTAACGGCGACTGGTGCATGTTAAATATGTCGTTGTCGCAATGTCTTAAAAGTCCCCATTCAAAAAAACAAACGATATCTCTGGGGGTGGCAAAACTAATCCTTGGGGTCTTCTGCTTGGTATTTGCTTCAATTTAATTAAGAAGCCCCCGCTAACGATCTGTAGTGATGCCATCTATCAGCTCCTGAATGAGATCAAACAAATGAACTCTTCGGGAGTTTGTGGTAGAAATTAACACCCTTGGCAAGTACTGCCGCTATCGATCTAATTTGGGGTTGGTACAAAATGCTGTTAAGCAGAAGTTCCAAAGCTCTTTTAATCCATGGAAAAAAGATGACAGATAAGGCACCTCACGTCTTTGACAGATAGCCCTTTCGTAGCTTTGCCATAAAACAACACACACCCAAGTGCCCGTGTGATAATCAGGGCCTGTATGTATGAAAAGAGTGATTGCCACAGATTTTGCGTGCGAAGTATGCAAGTTGACAGCTTTCAGTGCCAAATGTCTCGAGAGAGTGTCGTGGTGGTTCTAGGCTAGGGTCTAGGAGGCTTTACCCCGAAACCCCTAAAAAATCATCACTTAAAGGTAACATTTTGCTCATTGTACACTTTGCTTAGGTCAGATAAGCTCTACGAGGGTTATTCTGAAATTTTTGAGGCAGTTTCAGACTATAAGCGAAAGAAGAAAAAAAAAAAGCTAAAAATGTAAATTTGAACTCTTATGGTCACAGACAATAGGCAACAGCTGCAATTCATCTGTTGTAGAATAAACTTTGAAAGAAAGGAAAATGGAGTTAACGCGAGAGTTTTATCGCGCTATGATTTCCTATAATTTTAAAGTGGGGACAAGAATGCCTTCAACTTTAACTGTTAGCATTTGGTAAAAGTTTCATCTCTGGCTTCTGTATTCAGATTATTCACAGAATTTTGTAGAGATCGAAATTCTCCCCTGGATGAAGAGAACAAAGGAAGAATCTTGTCGGCTGTAGTCCCAGAAAATGTGTCGGCCGAAAAATGTTAATCGGTGATAATCGCTGCACTCGACAAATGATACAGGAGGAACTTGACATTGGATCCGCAGCTATGTATGAAATTATTCATGAGGAACTTCAAATGAAAAATTAGTTTCTCGTTGGGTCCCAAATAATTTAAAAGAACAACAAAAAAAGGAGCATATCAGAATCTGCAGAGGAACCCTAAAATTACGTAACGATGGGGGACACCACCTTATATCAAAAATCGTACTTGGTCATGAAACGTAAATACGGATTTTTGACGTTCCAACACGTCAAGAAAGTAAAGTATAAGTTTTTGAAGATGACCCCAAACCAGCAATTGTGAAAAGACAACAATCAATGAAAAAAATAATGCATGTCTTTTTTTTTTTTTTTTTTTTTTTCAGAAGTACAGAATTGGTCAAAGCCATCAAGCTGGAGAGACAGAAGACAGTTACAGTTAACTGATACACGACTAAGCGTTTTTCAGGAATTCTTTAAAAAGTTTGTGTTCATCATGACAATCCTTCTTCTCATACGGCAAGATTGACAGTGGAATTTCTTGAACAAAAACACATCAAAATGATAGAACACCCACTCTATATTCCTGATCTTACTCTGTGTGACTTTAGGCTATTTTTTGATCTGAAGAAAAACTTATATGTGGTAGCCGTTTTCACTCCGAAGATGAGATTGATGAAGATGTAAAAGCATATTTTGCATCGATTCCAAGAAAGTGGTGGCTTGAGGCTTTTAATCTTTGGAAAATTCACCTACAAAAGTGCATTGATGTTGGAGGAGATTACTTTGAACGTTGCTAAAATTTGGCATATTTAGCCATTTGACCGTAATTCAAAAATTTCAGGGTAACCGTCATATATATAAATTAAGCCCGCTTGAGAAAATTTGCAGTTTCTTTAAAGTAACATTTTGTGTTGTCAAACTCTTAAAAATTAGCTGCTCCCCACAAAAATTTCTGTATTCGCCGTTGTTTTGGACGGCCAGATATGGGGTCTGTGGGACCAGATCCGTCACTTAAATGTCGGTATAGTGAACATTTTTATAGAGTAGGGGAAAGTAGGGCGGGTTACCATCAATTATGTCTAAAATAAACTTTTTTTTTTTTTTTTTAATGTCTGATTTTTCCACCAAGTTTAATTTTCATAGCATCATAGTTATTGCTTTAAATAATTTCTGTTACAAATTTCAGTGAGTTTATGCGACAAAAAATGTTTTCAAACACCAGAAGTAAATTACTTCTTATACTTTTCATGTAAGTTTTTAGTCTCATTTATTATAACTAACAAATTCCTACTTAATTTTTGTAAGAACATAACTTTTATAAATTAGCAGTTTAGTGATGCTTAGCAGCAGCATATATTCAGAAATAATTTATTTTATTTATATGTTGTGTAAAGGGAGCAATGGGATGCTTTAGGGAGGGAAAAAGATGAGAAAAAGTGAAATTTTATCATCCTGCAAGAAACTGACTATCATTGATACAGAAGTTATTACTGCAAAACTGCAACCACCAAAGACGGTTGGCGGAACTATGGGTGCACAGGCAATATTTTTCATCTGATTTGAACAATATGCTAGATAAATGCATGTTTTAATCTATATGAATAAAACGAACTGTAAAATGTCAGTTGGTTAGTTAGTTTGTCTGTGTCTCGCGTAGCTCCGAAACGGGTTATACTATACCTACCAAATTTTGTATGGAAATTCTCCAAGCAGGAATGAAATGTTTTATACTCAAAATAAAAATAAGATTTGGAAATTTTCCGACACTAAAATGTGCAACTTTTTAATTTGGCGAAAAATAAAATTGTTGATATGCGATTTTGAGGAAATGACTCAAGCCCTTGGCGCACTTTATCGTCTTTTTATCGCCAATGATATACTTTCCAACTTAATGGAATAAGGAAAGCAAATAGGGAAGATCCATGGATTATGATACGCTTTTAATATATAGCACTTTAGTGCGTACTTGAAATCTGAAAGTGTTTCAGATTTTCTTTATTTTTTTCCCCTTTCTTTTTTTTTTTTTTTTTTTTAAATAAAGTTCAATATATCCAGAAGCTCTTCAAAATTAATATAGGACGAAAATAATTTGTACCTTTTTGTAGGTTTTTATCATTACACCCCATCTTATTTTTGTAACCAGGGGCGGCCCGACACGGTAAGCATCGCATCGGGGGGCCGGCTTCGAAGGGGCGTCATTTCGAACTTAAAAACTACGTAGAGCATCCTACGGCCGCTCTTATCCTACGGCTGTATCCTACGGCCCCTATATTTACACTTATCCTACGGCCGCTCCTGTTTGTAACCATCTTAATTTTAAATTCCATTCAGAACCTGAGAATTTCATTGCCAAGGAAGGCGTTGAGGAACAGGATTCTCTCCGAACAAGATTTATTAAGATGGCGAACCAACTGGTCGCCGGAGGCAGCTAGTATGCAATAAACCTTCCGAACATAAATTATAACACTGTCATTTTTTCCGAATGTTTATGAAAATTCTAAATAAATTTCAACTTTCAAAAACATCATTACAATTAAAATAGCAAGAAAAATCTTCCATCCCTCACGTTAGGGAGAGATGGGAGATTCTTCTTACTATTTTAATTTCCCAATACAACTAAGCCTTTAACAATTACCATCAACTTTATGCTTTTCAAAAATGTTAAAATATTTCAAGATGTTATTTTGGAACTTTTAAAGTTGTACAAGTAGAAAGCTATTTGTAAGAAATATTTTGTTCAAAATTTTCCATCCCTCCCTACTCTCACCAGCTGAACATTTTGTATTATTTTAGTATTAAAGTGCTTCAAAGCCCCATGATAAGCCCCCCCCCCTTTCCTACATCTGCAAATACAAGAGAATTAAACCCCTATAAAATTGCTCTACTTGAATGAGCTAGCTGTCTATTAGAGATGAGTTCGGGCTCATTTTTTAAAGACCGAGCGATATTAATGAAGTCAGAGCCCGAGCCCTACATTTCAACTAATAAATAAATTAAAGTCAATTACTTCATTGATAGAATATCATAAATTTTGCCGATGCATGCACATTAAAGACAAATATAGTAGCAAACTCTTAATGCACTTTCTAATTCTTTATATTCAAGTTTATCAAACAATAATAATTATTTTATTTCTCCCATGAATAAGGTGACCATACGTCCCATTTTTAGGTGGCTTGTCCCGTTGTCCCCACGCACAGCTTCGGGACACCGTAATGTCCCGTTTTTAGGAAATATCCCCTGCAATGTCCCGTTTTTAGAAAGAGAACACCCAAGGTAACGATTTCAATAAAGGCCGCTAAAAATCTAAAATCATCCAACGGCAGTGTCTGTAAAAAGAAAACCTGACCTCCCTCCCTCCCCTCTTGAGACGCAAAGAAAACGATGGGGAGATGTATTGTTTTTGTGTTTGTTCTTTTAATGTTCTTTTTTTGTCAACTGTTTCAAATTTATTTAATTTTTTCTTCTTTTTTTAAAGTCATGTTCCTCTTTTGCTTATTCCTCCCCTCCCCCGATCTCCACTTTATTTTCCCTTTTCACTCTGATTTTCTAAGAATTTTTGTTCCTTCCGTATGACAATTTCCTTTTTCTGTGTGTCCTTTTGTTTACATTTTTCACTTTCCTACCTTCCTGCCTTGTGTCGGATGGTGTTTTTGAAGTTGAAGAAGGACCTGTCCCGTGTACAACCCGTACATGTGGATAATGTGGATTTTAGAAAAGTTTTCTTTGTTCACTTTATTTTGATATTAACATTAGCACAAGCTGTTTTGCGCGTTTTCTTAACAACTAAAAGATACCCAGACCTGTAAATTCAGTCTCCCTACACTTATTACCTTAAAAACAGTAGATGTCCCGTTTTGTGGAAGAAAATAAATACACTATTGACCCAAAAGTAGTAGACGTCCCGTTTTGAAGAAAAAAATAAATGGTCGCGTTACCCATGAATCACTTTTTAAAGTATGTTTACAAGGAGTATGTATTTTTCACGAGCCCGAGCCCGACTCATCTCTACTGTCTATGATAAAGCCCACTTCAGATTCCTCACCCGACAAAAAAAAAAAAAAAAAACTGACCGTTTCAAATGAAAATTAAATACAGGGTGGTCATTAAAAAGAGCCTCCCCGCTGTATAAACCTCTAGCCGCCGCACAGTGGGGCAGGAGCGCTCAAAACCTGGCAAAAAATAAAAAAACTAAACGTTATGTAAACATTTTTCTGTCCAACCCTTCAACAGACAACTAACCCAAGAACAATAAAACGGTGTTTTTATGTCAATAAACTCACCCTCCAACCCGTACATAGGCTAAGTTTAAGCGAATTATTTGCTGAGAACACATGAGCGTTGTTTCAGTGTTTTTCAAAGTGATTTTTGAGGAGTGTTTTAGCCTTAAATGTCGTATAATTTAAATATTATGCTATGGAAGCTTCAAGTTCAGGTATGTAAGTATAGTCTAGTACCAATAATTTTGTATTTAAGTGTATTTAATTAATAGAAATAGGTCGAGAAAGAATGACCACTGCAATTTTAGAAATTAAAATAATATTTCAAAATATTGATATTTTTAGTTATGTTCCAAAGGAGTCCCAGCATCCGTTCTTGTTTTGTCGAATAAGTATTTATGAGAACATTATATAACCGTTTAATTTTTTTTGCTACTTTCGTAGTTACAGGCTATGTTTTAAACTCGAGTAGTACCTAAATAAGAAGAATAAACATTGAATGTTCACAGTTTTATATTTCAGGAACCAGTTTTAATATTTTGTTTATGACAAGAAGAGAGCTTCTTGACATTATGAAAATTTCTGGAAGCAGAATAATACAAGAACAATTAAATTTTTTGACAGAAGACATGAAGAAACGAACAAAGGAAAGGTGTGGTCCGATTGTTGACAAACCAAAACCAGGATTCGGTCGCTCAAACGATGGCAACACAGCAAGACGCTTTTCAAGAATGCTGAACTTTATGCCAAAATTACAAACATAGACATCACATTAATTAAAAATATTCATATAATTATGATAGTGGTGTCTGGTGTCTAGCGGATATGATATTGATGTTGAAAAATTCAGGATATATGCCCATAACACGGCCAGATATTTTGTAGAGAAGTATCCTTAGTACAATATGCCACCCACTTTGCATAAATATATTTTATACATGGAAATCATATCATCCGCACTTCTGCCAATAGGTCAGTTAACAAAGGAGGCGCAGGAAGCTCGCAACAAGGACTTCAAAAACTACAGCGAGCATTACGCTAGAAAATGCAGTCGAGAAAAAACAAATAGAGATATTTTTAATTTCTTTTTGTTGAGCTCAGATCCCGTAATCACAGCTAAACGAAAATTACCAAAGAAAACACTCCAACGTCTTCCAAAAGATGCACTAGAATTAATAAAACCATCAACCCCAAACGAATACAATCATTGGAATGATGATGATGACGATGACGACGATGATGACAGTGATGATAATGAGGTAGATGACGACGATGATGAAGAATTCAACCAATTTTGACGTTTGATTTTTAGAGTGAAGATTGAAGTTTCAATGAATCATTATGACGATTTATGTATTTAATAAAACTAAAATTTCCGAATATTTAAAAACTTTTTTAGGTTTTTTCAACAATAGTAATAGCCCTGTAAATAAAAATCTAAATTACGAATTCTATAATTTAGTATTTGATTTAATGCCAGTTTTGAAGCTCTCCTGCCCCACTGTGCGCCGTTCCGTTCAGTTAATCAAGATGATATTTCAGAATATGGTTATTCTGGTATGCACTCGATATTGGGGTTTGAAACAATATACAGCTCTCACGGTTATGGTTACAGTGGAAAATGTTCCAAAAATTTTTAATGGCAACACGAGCCATTAAAAATTTCTGAGAAAATTGATCAACGCATTAAAAAACCTAAATGGCTGTGGAACAACACACCGTATGATGAAAATTGGCGACGCACGGCATTTGCGAAGAAGAACATATGTTTAATGTGATATTTTCACTCACGTGAACTAGAGATGGGGAAAGAATGAACATCCTTTTTGGAAAATGCCTTAAAGGTGAAATTTCTCATTAAAAGGCGTGATTAATATTTTTTTGCTAAGAAAAATTTAAATTCTGGGGGACCAGACCCCTCTCCCCCCCTCCTACCCCCCCTCTCCTGTTCACACCTTGGCTACGTATCTGATGGTGGGGACAGAAGTTCACAATTTTAGCTTTATCAAATTCTAAGTAATTGCAGAATCTTAGCTATTTTGAGAAATAATGATAACGATGATGATTATCTGGGGGGGGGGGGATAGAACTTTTAGCTCAACCTACCATAATTATAGAGTGGACCCGGGCTAAGAATAAGAAACTTTCTTATATGTTCAATACGAAATGCCCTCACAGGAAAACAATTCGTCAATTTTTATTATTCCAGCCAAACTACTCAATTTCAATCAAAGTAAAAAATTTAATAATAAAGAAAATGATAGTCTGAAACAGAAATAAATCAAAAAAAAATATTTTACCAACGTCAAACAATAATATAAGCATTACACTATCTCCATATAAAACGCGCCTTCCCTTCATAATCTCTCAGCCATCTCCTTTCGGCTGAAAAAGAACCTATTCCGAGGAGACCTGTCCTATTGGCTGAAAAAGAACCAGTTCTTTGATCACGACCGGGAGCTGGTGTAAGAGCTAAAACACCTAAATCAGCGTTCTTTCGCGGAACGGAGAGCTAGGTGTTTTTTCGAAGAACGGAGTGAAAGGCGTTCTTTTGATCTGTTCCTTTGTTTTAATTCCGTTCTGAGCTGAATACAGGGTCTAAGTTGTAGACTTGGAGTCAGAAGTAAGGCCGTACTTAGAAAGGGGGGGGGGGTTCCTATGGGTTTGGACGTCTCTCCCTCGACGTTATTACATTATATGTATATGGTGTATTTATACAGGGACGTAGCCAGAATTTTTTTTTTTTTTGGGGGGGGGGTTGGGGGGATGGTGAGGGGTATGAATTGCAGTGATGTATAAATGAACGAAATGTTTTCGCAATAGTTAAAAAAATTAAAAATCTTGCTACATAAGTTGAAAATTGGGTGTGGGGGATATATCCTGAAATTTTTGTCTGAGTATGGCCCAGGTCTGAAGCCATTTAAGCTGGATTTTCGGAGCCATGTAATTTTATATGCCAAAGTCCTATTCATTTTCTTAAATCGGAGTCGGAGCAATACTGAGCCTGATACTTACAGCTGTTTAAACGGAATGTCTTTCATTTTTAAGCTGGAGCATGTACATTTTTTTTTCTTTTTTAAGCTCTAAGAGCGTATCGACTATTTTGTGGGCTCCCCCATTGGAAATGGGCAGGTCCACGCCGTGTATTTTTAACCTGAAGGCAACACAAGGAGTTTTTTTTTTTTTTTTTTAACTTGAGATGGACTTACTTAATATTTTGAATTAGAGCTAAAAATGTTTGTCGTTGGTACAAAAGCCATATCTTTTAAGCTGGAGCCCGATACATATATTTTTATTTGTAGTTGTAGCCAAAGAAGGATTTTTTTTTTTTTAACCCGAGCCAGATCCATAACCTCTTGGAGCTAGACCTGGAACAATATATATTTTTTAAGAGGCGTTGCGAACGGTAAAAAAGGCTGAATTTTTCAGCAAACGACTTCATCATTATTATTTTGTTAACAGCATTTTAAATTGGGGGGGGGGCAGACATTCTGATTCACCCCCTTGGGTACGGTCTTGCATGAGTGCTTAAATAGGGGAGTTACAAAGGGTAAGGGCCGTATCCAGAAAAAAATTATCCAGGCAAAAATTTCGGAGGGGGACCAAACGAAAGAAAAAGGCTGAATTTTTCACAAAGACTTCAACTTTATTATTTTGTTAACAAAATTTTAAATTTCGGGGGGAGGGGGCACCAGACCCCCTGGGTACGGCCTTAAAGGGGGTGCTCTCTCTCCAGCTTTCGTTATAGTGAACACTCTTATAGTATTTTGAATTTTTTTATCATTATTATTTTTGTATTAAAATGTTTGAAAGTCCAAAAAAAACTTCTACAACCCCCCCCCCATCCCATTCCTCCAAGAGTTACGACTATAGGGTCAAAGCTAACGTTACTTAGGTGCATTGTGATAATGTAGATATTATGTGCCCGAGGTAACGTATTATTTTTACTTCCCGACGACCCCCTGGCACATTATCCAGGGTCAAAGTCTTGCGTTACTTTCGCTTTATCATGAAATTTATGATGTGGACTGGGAATAAGGCTAGGAAAGGAGGGGGTGGTGGATTTCATTGCAGATGTTCAGCTTCAACGGTCGCTCCTCTTGTGCGTCCGGCTCTTTTACTGCAGTAGTGCTGAAAAAGAAACAACTAAAACAAAAGGGTATGCAGTCACGTGGCATATTGTATCAGAACGTTCAAGGATTAGTTGAAACAGATCATTCCTTTGCGCTGTTACTGGTACAACTCTTAGTTATGCTTATGTTTGGATAGTTTTTCCTCATGGATAGAAAAAAAATCTTTTGTTTGGACGGATTTTAAAGTTATTGATTCCGCTGCTTCCAAAGCTTTGTGCAATATAGTCTAATCAAAATAAACAGTTATGAATATTATGTCATTTTAGGAGCTGTCAGACTCAAATATTGTTTACTCATGTAAGCAATATTGTATCACTCATGTAAGTAATCGAAAATTAGGCCTGGCCTAAATAATTCTCTCTAGAATTGAAGTTTTTCCATTTCTTTTTACATACATGCTATGAGTAAGGATAACAAAAGTTAATAAAAGCACAGAAAAAATTTTGATTTTAGAAATATGTGCATATTTAACACTATATTATAGGACGTTAATATAATTAAAATATTTTTACCAAAAATTACTGTTAATATACTTGATTAAAGAAAGCCAGTGTGTTGGTTGCAAATTTTTTTTAAACATTTTGCAATTGTATTAAAGCATAATGCATGTTAAAAAGGACGTATATTTTCATTTTTAAATTGAATAAAATAGTCATAATAAATCTACGATAAATCAAAGAACCTGTTCTCAAAAGAACAGGAAAAAGAACTGTTCTTTAAAAGAGAACTTTAAAAAAGAACGAGAACAGTGAACAACTGTTCTTTGAAAATAACGCTTTTCCCCATCTCTAACGTGAACCATTATGAATGAGTATACGTATAATATCCTTATCTTTTGTGAATGTTTGGGTCCCCAATAATTGCGTGCTATCTTTTCATAAGAAGGCTGCCCCGTTTGCAATGAGTTCTATGTAATTTTTTTTTTTTTTTTTGGGGGGGGGGTGATTATGGCAACGCTACACTAGGGCGATCTGCCAAGGGGAGGTGCCTTGGTAGGAGGACTTTCTAAGGGGTTCTAACGCGTATTCACGTTACATCTGAAGAAAACCTACCAAAACTCCAGACCGTTAGATCGACAGCCGCGCGATGGGACCCGAACCCGGGACTTTCACACTTCGGCCATCTACCATTTTCAATGGCATAACCAATGTGCCACGGCGAGGCTTTTTTGGGGGGAAAACAGAGAAATAAAGAAATAAATGTGTTTATATTTCATCTGCATACTGAAGCATATCTTCGTTCCCGTTAACCTCTAGGCATTATGACAAATCCCATTGGGAGATGCAGCGATTTTAAAATTGGGTCACTCCAGCAATGGGGAGATGGAATGCGGCAAAACGCACTAACGTTTTTCCGCCCCAGTTGCTCTTCAGCGCGCACTTTTATGCAAGAGAACGAAAACAATATATTTTAGGTATTCTAATAAACGGATTCTTCCTTAAAAACTCCAATGAAGTAATGAATTTCGATTTTTGATCTTACGTAATCTAAATGGTTGTTATTGTTCAGGAAGCAAGCGGGAAAGCCGATACTGGATAGGATACATATACGGGGGGAGGGCACTTTTTGTATTTCAGAGAATTCCTTTGTTTTCAGGTTTTGAGAAGGAGGGGAAAAAGCTAGGAGGACATTCACATTTTAACATTATAAAGTGCAATTTTGAGTCGACGCATAGCGAGAAATCTTTATTTCGAATTCTTGAGTATCTCGAAAAAGTAATTCCAAGAACCCCTAAAATTTATTTTAAATTTAGAGCTCGAGAGAACGTTTGTGTCTTTTGACGATTTCTTTTTCTGTTTTTTTTTTTTTTTCCGATAAAGATTTGAAAGTTGGAGGTTATTTGCAGTTTGTGTAAAGTTATTTCGCGTAGTTCTCTCAGTCAGTGCTTCAACTAGAGTTTACAGCATCCGGGGCAAAACTAAAATTCGGCGTCCCCATTAGCATGGTACAAACCTGGGCATCGTTTTCAACAATTAGTTTTCTTTGTTAAAACCCATTGAGTTATGTTTCTTTTGAAATATTCTTAAGTCCATTGTTTCAATATTATTATTGCTACATTCTTAAAAAGCATGTTGTCTCACACAGTTTAGCATTAATTTCAACAATTGCATCCTCTTTGTTAAAATTCATTGTGTTATGTTTGTTTTAGTATGCAGTTGAGTTCATTTTTTAAATGTTATTATTTATACATTCTTAAAAAGCATTCATGCTGTACATATTTTTGCATTCATTTTATAAATTATTTCTCTTCGCTGAAAAGAAATCAGTTATGCTTTAGTAGTCTGTTGAATCCATTATTTCATTGTTTATTACGGGTACGCTCTTAAAAAAATTAAAAATTTGTCGGATGTATATAGCATCGATTTCAACAATTAGTTCTCTTTGTTAAAACCCATTGAGTTACGTTTATTTTAATATACTTTTCCGTCCATTGTTTCAATATTTTTATTGTGACAGCCTTAAAAAAAAACATTTTTGTAGCTTATAATTTTCCATTGATGTAAACATTTATTTCTCTTTGTTAAATCTCATTCAGCCATTATTTTATTCTTAAAAAGCATTTTTGTTGCACATATTTTTGCATTGATTTCAACAATTATTCCGCTTTTTTAAAACGAAATCAATTATGTTTTAGAAGACTGTTGAGTCCATTTTTGAATGCTTATTATTGAATGTACGTTCTTAAAAAACATTGTTGTCACACGCAGTTTGGCATCAATTTCAACAGGTGCTTCTCTCTGTTCAAACCCATTTTGTTGTATTTGTTTTAGTAGAACTTTGAGTGCTTTTTTTTTGAGTTTATTTCTGATGCATTATTAGAACGCATTGTTGTCCCATATATTTATGCATCTTTCCAACAATTAGTTATCTTTGTTGAAACCCACAGAGCTATGCTTCTTTTAATATATTGTTAAGTCCATTGTTTCAATATTGTTGCAGAAACTCTGCTTAGTTTTTGGATAACGAAACACAACGAACACAAATTTGATTGATTCTAGAACTTCTTCGAACAATCTGCTGTACAAAATTCACAGAAATTAATAAGCAATAACACGTATTGTAACAGTCAGCAACACACAGAAGCTTTCACAGATGCTGTATTTAACACACAACAAAATACTTCCACAGGCTAAATTCAATGGAAATTCTCGGGGAAAATTTTACATTTATTCCTCAGCATAATGAAGAATTCAAAATCAAGCTTCAGAAAACAAGCGAATGGTGGCTTTCAATCACAGAACGCAGAACCTTGTGCTCCAGTAAAATCGACGTCTGTTCACACAGCTGATTGCAGTAAACTGAACTCCGGATGCCTAGCCCCTCTTATATACCTTCCGTCGACGCCACGCGTACATTCGAGAGAAATACATCTCCGGAAAGATCCCAAACGAACGCGAATTTTGATTGTGTAATAGAAATGTTTGAGTATAGACGTTTGCATAATATTAATGCAGAGAAACAAACATTACAGGCCCCACTAGTAAAATCGCGCCAAATGTCCGAAATGTCGCCGAGCTTGCCGACTTTTTCACGGAATCTTGCTACATTTGGCGCCAAAATTAAGTTCCTAAAAGTGAAGCCAGCTAAACTTTAGCACCAATATTTCATCAATTTTACTCGAGAATTCAAGAAAACCCTATGTTAAACAATGGGGGGTACCTAAAACTCTCTATCTCGCGGTCTAGTTAACTGATTTTGATGCAACAAAATGAAAATTTTAATTATTTGACAGGCAGAATACGAATTTTAGACTGTATTTAACCCGTGAAGGGCAGGACAACCCAGAAATTCGTAACAATATTATTATTATTACATTCTCAGAAAGCATCTTGTCTCACATTGTTTAGAATTAATTTCAACAATTACTATCTGCTTGTTAAAACTCATTGTGATATGTTTGTTTTAGTAGACTATCGAGTCCATTTTTTAAATGTCTATAATTAATAAAATCTTAAAGAGTATTGTTGTACATTTTTTAAATTGATTTCATCAATTACTTAGTTTAAAATCCATATACTGTTGTTATTTTTTAGTGGACTGTTGAGTCAAAATTTTCAATGTTTATCATCGATACGTTATTAAAAAGCATTGTTGCCACATTTATTTATTTATTTTTTCAAAAATTACTTTTTCCTAAAATTAAATGTGTTATCATGGTTTAGCAGACTTTTGGGTTCATCGTTTCAATGTTAATTATTGATTCATTCATAAAAAGCATTCTTGTTGCACATTAATCAACAATTATTTTCTTTATCACATCTTCCAATGTGATTATTCATAGGTACATGAAGACGACGTTTCCGATCCCACATACTGTGCGATTCTCAGCCGTCTAGGTTAAGTCTAAACACCCCTTACATTTTTTCCCCAAGACTTACGAATCACTTTACGTATAAAAGGCAATATTCAAATGTTTGTTTTTCCTACAGACTAAGTAACTACTGGGCCGATTTCACCCATTAAAGCGCAGTGTTCCCGCTGTGGGAACACCAAACTCTGACGTTTTGACTGTTGCCAGTCACGAAGAATAGATTGGATTTCTATAAAAATAGTGGCGGATGACATAGCTCCACGAGAATCCTTTACTTTTTAGGACGTCATTTCCCGTAAAAAGATTATTTTTAACAGCACTGACATCTGCTGAAAAATGGAAGAATGCGAGAACAGCTGGATAGATTGCCCAATGCTGAAAAAAGGGCAGCCGTTGCCATCTCTCGACTTAACTACCAGCAAGATGGCGGACGATCGGAAACGTTCATCTCGTGCCACAGATCTAGAGACCCTTTTCTGACGACAGCTGGCTGTGCCCGCGCACAGTCGTCAGAAAAGGGTCTCTAGATCTGTGGCACGAGATGAACGTTTCCGATCGTCCGCTATCTTGCTGGTAGTTAAGTCAAGCGATGGCAACGGCTGCCCTTTTTTCAGCATTGGGAAAGGGTTGCGCCTCAAAGGGTAAAGCACGGTTTTTGGAAAAATGATCTCTTTTGTCTGCAGAAGGTTTGAAACTATTGAAATCCTCAATCTTACCAATAGAAAGAAAGTTTGGACCCAAAACATTATTTTTACATTCACATTTCCACTTTTCTGTCACCGCGAGGAGTGATAATGCTGTTTTTCCTGGAAACCATGTCGGCGGGAAATGCAGAAATTTTTTCAGCCTTTGCGCACTGATCGCAACCGGATGAAGGGCATACCTATCTATGTAAAAGAGAATGTGTACGGAAGAAACACTCAAACGTGTGTTTCTTCCGTAAGCGCAGTTTCTTCGCAGTACTTCGGTGCTTAAACGGTAGAACTTAAACCAAATGTACAAAATCTTACACTGCAGAAATGAGGCATCTGGAAAGTGAATATTTTTGTTTGAAAAACGCTTTTCATGCTCTTTCTTTTTCTTCAAGTAACGCTGACATAGCTTTTGTATAATTATTTTCCTGTTGCACTCTATATCATCTCAAGTAAGTATTTGCAAGGCAAAATTTATGCCTTTAATTTTAGTCAAAGAATTTCGCCTTTTTTGAATTTTTACAACAATGGAATTAATTTCAATACATAATATGAGTTAGGGAAATATTCCCTTATTTCTGTGCGAAGAACGGATACGCAGCTAGTACATATATATATAAAATGCCTAACAAGAGTCCCAAAAGTATAGCGATAAACTTCTAGGAAGATATTAGAAAGGGTTCAGAATCCATTACAATGTGGAGAGAAAAACATTGTTTTCATAGACGGGTTAATAATCATTGCACAAAAGGTGTTGAAGAGTTAATGAAATTTACTGCCTTACTTTACTATAATATGTAATTATTTGTTCGTTAAAAATATTTTTTTTTTTTAAATCTGAAATGGATTATTGTATTCAATGAAATTCAGAAATCACTTATTTGATAGTATTTTCTGCAATATGAAGCCCCCCCCCTCCAATGTTACATGCAATTTATGCAAATGGCTGTAACTGTTGGCGAATAAACCATTTGTTATAAAATTTGATGAATTAAGTTAACAAATACTTCAATTCCTTTTCTGAAGGAGTGACTATTAACCGGTCTATAAAAGCATGGATTTTGAGTGAATTATCCTAAAAGTTTTCGATTGTATTTTTTGAGTACCCTGTGTAAATAAAGAACACTTTTTAAACATCCCATAAATACATACAGCATTAAGACTTTTAACATCCTCTTTTCCCAAGATAACATTTTTCGGGAGATAATTTCGCGTGCAGAAACGAACCACACGCAAATAAGATGACTTCGGTGATATAAACACCTTTCAACGCCAAGAGGGAAAAAGTGTTAAAAGGTGAAGAGAGGCTGCAGCTCTTTCCTGCATGTGAACAAGCGAAAGAGGACCTTAACCCCTGTAAAAACTCACAGTGATTTCCCGTTCACGGTCGGAACTAGCCAACAAAACGCGCGTGTGTCACTCTGCCGATAGTGTGAAGAGCTCTGTCTTTCTTATTTATTGCCTCTTGCACATCTTGATGAATGTTTTGCTTGAACCGTGAATGACAGGACATGGAGAGGAAATAACGCGAAGGCTGCTGAAGGTATCTGTGGTCTGCGGAAATGAAGTTGTTTACCCTTTGAGGCGCAACCCTTTCCCAATGCTGAAAAAAGGGCAGCCGTTGCCATCGCTCGACTTAACTACGAGCAAGATGGCGGACGATCGAAACGTTCATCGCGTGCCACAGATCTAGAGACCCTTTTTTGACGACAGCTGGCAGCATTGGGCAATCTATCCAGCTGTTCTCGCATTCTTCCATTTTTCAGCAGATGTCAGTGCTGTTAAAAAGAATCGTGACCATTTTTGTTACGGGAAATGACGTGCTAAAAAGTAAAGGATTCTCGTGGAGCTGTGTCACCCGCAACTATTTTTATAGAAATCTAATCTACTCTTCGTGACTGGCAACAGTCAAAACGTCAGAGTTTGGTGTTCCCAGAGCGTAAACACTGCGCGTTAAAGGGTTAAATATGAAATGGCAACTTTTAATGGAGCCACTTTTTAGCTTCTTATTCTTTTATTAGTTACAATAATCATTATTAATTCATTTTGAGAAAAATTGGATTAATAAGACTTATTTGGGATGTTTGGTTCTTTCCGGGAGGTCATCATTTAGGGTGAGATTTAAATATTTAAAAAGTGCAAATGTATATTTATTTTTAAAAAGATTACTTTTATTTGTATTTGGTTATTTTCTGTGTAAGTGAAAAATCCTATAATTTTTAATAAATAATTATTTTTTCTTCATGCTTTTTCCAAAAATTAACTGTTTTAGGAATGCATCTCTTCTGGATCCCTGCTTTCCTGTACGGATATTCTTTAAAGTCTAAACAGCACATTCAGTTGAGCACAAATTGGGCATGTATTTAAAATATCACAGTCACATGATCTGCTGAGATTTTGGTCGTGTAGAGTTGCTAGTTTATTCACGGGATTGCAAAAAATTATTCTTATATATTACGGTCTATGGGCGCAAATCATTTAAAACGAGCTAGTGTCTAAATGGTGCATTCGAATTGGGTATGTATGTTATAGGTCACCGTCGCACAACATGTATAGATTTAGCTGTGTATAGGACTTGATAGTTTTTTGACAGGGCAACAAATGAGTGTTCTTTTACGTTGTAGCCTATAGACGGAAATTCCTGAAAGTGCGCTATAGTGTCTATAGGGTTCATTCTATTGAGTTCGAACTGGGTCAAACACCTGGGAACAAAAAAGGGTCTCTAGATCTGTGGCACGCGATGAACGTTTCGATCGTCCGCCATCTTGCTGGTAGTTAAGTCGAGCGATGGCAACGGCTGTCCTTATTTCAGCATGGGACAATCTGTCCAGCTGTTCTCGCATTCTTCCATTTTTCAGCAGATGTCAGTGCTGTACCTATATATTATAGGTCCCAGTCTCATGATCTGCATAGATTTTGTTGTGTATGAGCTGATAGTTTGTTCACTGGCTTGCAGAAAGTAATTCTTAAATATTACTGCCTAAGGCTGCTGATCATTTAAAGAGAACTACTGTCTAAATAGTGCTTTCGATTGACATGAAATTAGGTACGCATATTATAGGTCACTGCCTTACATACCGCAACAATTTTGGCGAGTATACACCTTCACTTTTTTACAGGGCTACAAAAAAATATTCTTATACATTGCGCCTGTACGCGCAAATCATTTTAAGTGCACTAGTGCAAGGCCTTGACTAGTGCCTGAACACTAGATCCGATTCAATTGAATGAAATTTATTTATACGCTTGGTAAATATCAAATGTTTGGAGAGTCGAGTAGAGTCACTCCAAATTTTATTTTATTTTATATTTTTAATGTACGAATGTAATTTTATTGGATAAGATGACTAAAGTTATGAAAAAAAAATTAGTGTGCTTCTCTAATACAACTTTGAAATTTATTCTTATAAATTAAATTTTAAAAATCATATTTTTCTGTTGCGTAAATTTTTTGGATAGTTTTGTATAAGGTTGCATAAAATAACAAATTGAAGTTTTATATTTTTAGTAGTTGTACAAAAGAATGCAAGGGGGTTCAGGTTTTAAAGCAATATTTGTACACACTAAAAAGGAGTACAAAACTTCTTAAAGACATTCGACTGGTCACTTCTTATACACGACTTTCTCAGTAGGTATATGATGTGATGCATAACTGTAACATGTATAAATTCCTTGGAAATCGTTACCTATTGGCGGTAGAGTACGAACAGACGTGCGGATAAACTGAGATTAGCGCTTTCCTGCTTCGTTGAAAAATGTTAAAGAACAAAGACCCGTGCAGAGAATGTTACAAAACACAGTTGGTCGAGAAATATTTTTTCATGGATAAAGTGTATCGAGCCATGCCCTGTTGTAATCCATCGAGGGCGTTGATTAAAAGGGAAGGGCGTTCCGATAAATATCAATCATGCTTTCAAGTTAATGCCGTTCGTAGCGATTGCCTTTTGACAACCACTTATAAAGCTTTAGTGAATTACCTTTAGCTGTAAAAACAGTAATATCTGAGCAGGAAGGGATCAGAACATTTTTGGGCTGGAAGCAGCTTTCTGTTGAATGGAGCGCTTCACATCAAGTTCAGGAAATTGCGTTCATCAGGGAAAAAAAAAAAAAAGAGTGGCAATTAAGTTCAAACTCCTTAGGTGAAACCCAGATTTAACGTAAATACTTCCATCGTTGCAACTGCCCAACGGTGAAGATTCTTTTCTGTATCCCGTTTTGTTTACCGCGATGTAAAGCTAATGTTTGGCCCCTGCATTCAGAAGAATGTTTTGCTTGAGTTGTAATCCATCGGCTAGTGATGAAAAGTTTTTATTGTAATAGGATTTCTTTTTCCTTCCTTTTCTTTTTTTTTTCCCAATCAGCAGATGTTTATATTAAATTACTAGCCGCCTCCGGCGACCAGTTGGTTCGCCATCTTAATAAATCTTGTGTTTCTAACCGACTTCCTTGGCACTGAAATATCTCAGATTCTGAATGGAATTTAAAGTTGAGATAGTTACAAACAGGAGTGGTATTAGGGTAAGTGGTGCCCCTTCTAACGTAAAAAAGACGCCCCCTTTTATGCTGTACTTAGTTTTTGAGTTCGACATGACGTCCCTTCGAAGCCGGCGCCCAGATGCGATAATTACCTTGCTTACCGTGTCGGACCGCCCCTGGTTACAAAATTAAGATGGTTTAATGATAAAAACCTAGAAAAAGGTACAAATTATTTTCTTCCTATATTAATTCTAAAAAGCTTCTCGATATATTCGCCGTTATGAAAAAACGGAAAGAAATTAAAAAGAAAAAGGGAAGAAAATGCGAAACACTTTCAGATTTTAAATAGGTACTAAAGGGCTGTATACTAAAAGCATATCATAATCCATGCACTTTCCCTTTTTTCTTTCCTTATTCCATTTAGTTGGAAAGTGTATCATTATTCATGAGTGTGATTAAACACAATTAAAATTGATAGTTCTAACATCCTTTTTCTGGATGTAATACATTAGAAATAGAAGGGGGAAAAGATGCGCAGAAAAATGCATAATTCGAACTGAATGAAAGTTTCAAAAATTTACTTTTTGTTTGTTTGTTTGTGCATCATGTATTTCGGATTTGTGTACTTGGCCCGTAGTCCGCTTATAAATCCACGTCAGACGGAAAAACTTATTCAGGTGATTTTATTTATTAAAAACTGCGTATTCTATAAGTTTGCGCCATCTTTCGACGGCTTTGTAAAAAAAAGATCAATTGTACTCTTTTAAGATAGTTTTTTTTTTTATAGGAGCAGTGTTTTTTTCACGCGATAAAATGTAGCCTGTTTGTTAATCCAGCACTTTATTCCAAATTTCACCCAAATACGTCAAACCGTTCCGGCGTGAAAAAGTAACAAGCATACATACAAACATTGACATTTATAATATTAGTAGGACTATGTGAATTGTTCAGGTTGATCCCTGAGCAAAATTCGTTTCTTCAATTCTACAGAAATTTTTATTATTGTAACCAAAACTTTTAGGAGATGTGAAACGAATGTAACAAAATAACAAATGCGTGTTTGACCACTCCGGAATAAAAGGGAAATGTGCAAAATTCTTATTCGTATCTTAACTCGAACTTTATTTCTTTTCGCAGTTCTAGAGCTTCGTCGAACAATCAGCTGTATAAAATTCACCAGAGTCAGACAGTAAACATGCTTATAAAAGTCGGCTTAGTACAGAAGCTTTCACGGATGCTGTATTTCTCACACAAAATAAAACACTTCCACGAGCAAAAATTCAGTGGAAACTTACGAGGGAAATCGTAAAAAGTCCCCCAATACTCAGCAATGAAAAAGTTACACACAGCATTTAAAAAAACAGCTTCAAAAAGCAATCAAACTATAACTTTCGATAGCACAATTCAGAGCTCAATACAGCGTACTAACTCATCGGCAGTTCGAAGAATACTAACTTCATTTCCCCGGCCTGTCTTTTTTTACGTACTTTCTAGAAAAAATTGGAATGTGTAGAAAGACCCCGAACAATCGCGTTTTGATTATGTCATAGAAGAGAATTAGAGTAATATTAGGCTATTATGTGATGTTAATGCAATAAAACAAACTTCAAAGGCCCCAATGGAAAATTTGCGCCAAATATTCGAAATATCGCCAAGCTTGGCGACTTTTTATCAAAATATCGGCAGATTTGGAGCCAAAATGTCTCCAAAAGTGAGGCCATTGAAGCTCTAGCATAGGTATTTCTCGAGATTTCTAGAAAACGCTATGTAAACCAATGGGGAAACCCTAAACTCCATATCTCGAGTTCTAGTTAACCAATTTTGATGCAACGAAATGCAAAATTTAACTGTTTAAGCCGTAGAATATGCATTTTAAACAAGCTTAAACTTTTAAACGGCAGAAAGACCCAGAAATCCGTAACAATATATTCCGTTTTTTTACTACATTTAAAAGTGTTCAGTTTCAGTTCTCTAATTATTTTTGATGTAATGCTCTTATTGCTCCACTTTTCTTGCTTTCTATCAAATAATAGGAATGAGATAGAATAATATACTGGTAAATGTGCTAGGTTTTTTTCTTTCTCCAAGGGAAGAATCATCAGTCATTCGCCACAAATAAGGTTCGAATTTTCGGCCATTTTATTATGAGGGCCCATAATAGGCGGCCAACTTTGGACAAATTAACACCCAAGCCAAGAATCGAACTCAGACCAAAGGTGTGATAGAAATGGTTCTTTAGCCACTGTACCACCTGGACGGTTGGCAAACGTAAGTGTAAATGCAATGAATATTAAGAATTTTTTAAATGCCGTGTTAAAAAAAATTTAAGTTGGAGTTACATATTATATTTTTAGGTGCTGCTGAATCCAAAAGCAGAATCAGAGGAACTCTTTGCACCGGAAGTAGAGTCTGAATTTTTTTTTACTACTTTATTTACTAAAACACATTATGGAGTAATAGTCATTATAGTCGAGGTTTCTTTAACCGTATAATATAATTTTACCGTAAGAAGGACAATAGGGATGGACGCGAGACGAAAAATAAGCGTCTCGCAAAATAGCCTAAAAGCTTTGTCTCGTCTAGCAAAAATCCCTATATCGTAATGTTAAAAATGTGTGTCTCGTCTCGCAAAAGATCTGTAAATCTCTGTCTCGCAAAAAAGTCGTCTCGCGTCCATCCCTAACAATTTATAACAGTAATCGTTTAGAGTTTCTCCCTCGCTTTACTCTGTGAAATGACGGTACACAATAACCGAGCTGATTGTAGAATTAGTTGAACGTGAAACCAGTGACTAAAATACTGTGTTAAACTAATGATCGTAGCCAAAGTTCCAGAGTGTGGAGTGTGGAATAACTAACAAAATTGTCGAAATGAAGACCATCGGTTTGATCGGAAGTGGAATTGAACATTTCATTTATGCAACTAGAGCCGACGACATCAATGACTAAGCTGCCCTTTTGCAACGATTCATGGGCACATTAGGGGGTCTGGACCCCCCCCCCCCTTATTCTTCGCACAAACGCTAATTATAGGCAGGCGTCGCAGTCGGTCCTATTTTTTTTAATCCCTACCTCTATAAATAACAGAGTAAAATGTTCTGCTGCTTCAACAGTTGCTAAATGTACTTTTAGATGTTGAGGTTTCGTCTATCAAACTATTAAAATACTAGGCTATATCAATAAAATTTTGATGAAGGTGGGAATTTTTAAAAAATAGGACCGACTGCGATGCCTAATATAGGCGAATATTCACCTTTTGAATCCATCGCTCAAAATATTATACGTTGAAAAAGATTTAAATAGTATGTAAATTTAGAAAATTTATGTCGATTTTTTAAAAATTATGTTAATTTAGTACGTTTTATAATTTAATGCGTAAGAAACATAATATACTGTAAAGAAGTTTACAAATTTTAGAGTTATTGAAAGTTTTACCAGATATTTATGGTAAAATATACTGTCAATAAAATTATATAGTGAGAATGGACAACCCCCTCCTTTTAATTTTATACCCTCCCATGAGAAAGCTATGCCCGTGCAAAGATTGGTCTTGCTTGCAAAAACTAGCAAATTAATTACTAACATAAGTTAATGATCCGGAGATTTCCTCATGTAAACAAATCCATATTTCAGTCAAAATCTCTGAAAGCGTTCTATAAATAAACTTTTGCGTCTTGTGAAATCTTAATTGGGAAGTTGATAAGCTCGTTTTCATGAACGAGTCCTTCGATGGACCGCCTCTTCAGAAAACGGCTCTTCTGATTTCATCAATCTCTCGACACCTCCGCAATGTCGTCTGCTACTTTTGCATAAAGAAACGATATGTATGCTCTTACGCATATAGTATCACATTCTTCAGAAGGACTGGCAAGAACACCGGGCTCTTTAAAACTCGAGAGATAGGTCCGCGTCGTGAAAAATCTGATCTTGAATATCGCGTCGAAATTAGAATTTTTTTTATTATTATTATTGTTGTTGTTTCCGAGTAGAAAAATACACTTCTACTCTGATTCTTTTAAAGATAAAATAGCTTCAAGGGCCTGTGATTAAGCAGATGTTATTATTTAATGACGGTCTTTTTTTTAAGTTCTTGGAGAGTTTGTTAAGGATGTGACAGTTTTAATGAGACTGATTATATGCCAATGTATTGAGAATGACAGCAGTAATGTTTGTGAAGTGAGATCTATGAGAACTGCGTAAGTTTTACTTTTGCTGCTTTACATGTTTGCTTTAAACTGGCTCAGTGTTAGACTAGAATTTGCTTCAGTTTACATTTCGGTCATAACAGTATTAGGATGGATAAATTACCACCAGTATTTGTGATACGAACTGTGAACTTTGTGCATCTAGAGAATTCATACTGCCATGGACTACAGCTTTCACAGTTTTCTTTGCTGGATTAAACAACAAGTTTTCTCGCGCACTGTTTAAATTGCGGGTTCCTTTTTATTTGTTAATTGTACAAAAGTAATCCGAAGCGCTTCATTGGTACAAAAAAAAAAAAAAAAAAAAAAAAAAAAAAAAGGAATATCCTGAATTGATACCTTTCTAATTCTGGAAATCTACTGACAACTTTTTGTCCATATAAACTTGCCCAATGTGTCTACGATGACACACAGCGTTTTATGAGTAGGCTCCAGCTGGAGGAAGATCTACGACAACGAAATGCACTATTCAGCTTTTCAAAAAACTGAAAAGAATGTCTAAAAACAATAATAATGTCGTCCGAACAGTAAAATAATGTCTGTTTTTCTAGGTGACTCATGAGTAAACCGTCCATAGTTTAGTTAGAGCCTTCCAAGAACGTACTTAGGGAAGGGGCGGGGGGCAGGGAGTGCGTGCCAGCCCCGAAATTTCGATTTTTATTAATAAAATGATGAAGTCTTTTTTTCAGAAAAGTATGTCTTTTTCATAGTCTGGAACCCTTCCAAAATATTTTTTCTGGATAACTCCCTGGAGCCTTCCCATTCTTAAAAAGGCTTCAGTAACATTTTAAGCCCATATCGCACCTTCCCGATCTTCAATTCAGACAATACTTTCGTTTGACTGTTTTCCGCAACAGTTGGGTAAAAATCCTCATACGATATGTATGTTCAACATCCGCAACTTTTCTCAGCCAGTCCGGGAAAAATTGAGCATTTCATTCAACTTGTTCAACTTCTCTCACAGACCAATCACAGGCAAGGAAATGTAGAGGCTGCAGTGACATCACAGATTCGCTCATTCCTTGTTCCAGTCAAACGAGTTGAGTGAAATGGTCGAACAAGTTGATTGAATCGAAGACCGAACGTAGGAGAACGTGATATGGGCTTTAGTAACCTTCTCCCTTGGCTACAACTCTTTGATTACACTGGCTCAATTGTCACTCGATCTAGATAGTACTAATTGTTTCGGTGGTAATTCAGAAGCAGACATACTTTCCTTAAAATCGATTACTTGTATGAAATTTATGTGTTGCATTGCAAACGATTAAAAAATATATAAGAAAACACGGATTGAGCTCTCTTACATCCAACAGTATAACCGAATTTGTGATAAATTTTAAGCAGCGAAATAATGACTAGCAAAAGAAAATACACACTTTTATCAGCTTTCTAGAGGTAACCATATGGGATCAATAATAATAATAATAATAATAATAATAATAGTAAACACTTCTATATAAAATTTCGTAATGATTGGCCACAAGAATTACATGTCGGCAATTTTCAGCTTCGACAAAGATGGTGAGTTGTGAAATTGTTATATAGGGCTAAGACATGTTATTCAGGACTAAAAAAGGGTTTCAAACTGACTGGTGTAGAATCGAATTTTTGTTATAATATTGCATTGCCATCTAAAATACATTAGTACGCAAAATTTTATCTCAATTGGAGATTGAGAGGTTACCGAAAAAATGATTTTATAGGAGTCATTATAGCAGCTTACGAGCAGTACTAATATTTAGGAAAAGATGAGAATCTCTCAAATGCATTTTTACTTCCTTGTACGTAGTATAAGGAAGTAATGTGATCCCGAAAAATTTTGGGGGCCAAATTTCGACAAAAAATCTGATGTGTCCAACACATGACTTCCTTGCACGTCCATTAGATCAAAAATATTTTCGACGCACTTCCTCTAAACTTATTTGTTTGAAAGAGATAAAATATCAATAATAGTAAGGTTTAGCGGTTTCTAGACAAATATTTCGATATCGCCAAGCTGAGTTCAATTTGAAATATTTCCTTCTGACACTTTATTTGGCGATAATTCACCAAAAGACGACAAACTTGAGATAGTCTGCGAGATTTTGGGTATAGCCAAAGTAGTCATTGACCACAGACTTTCAATGAATTGAATGCATCCATACACCTCAATGTATTAAAAGTCATTTGGCTCACCCTGTAAATAAATTCTCAGTCGATTGCTGTCAAAAAAGATATGGAAAACAGTTAGATATTACAATAGTTCTAAATACAAAAGTTCAAAAATCTACGGGTTAAAGTTTTAGTGTTATACAAAATACGAAATAATTTTTGGCGCCAAATTTGGCGATATTTCGGCGAAACTCGTCAATGTCGACGAAATTTGGCGAGATTTTAAGCATGAACCAAACAATGACAGATTATCGCCAAATTTGGCGATATTTCGCCAAAACTCGCCAAGAACGATGACAAATGGCGATACTTTGGGCATGGACCAAATGACTGACTATCGCCAAATTTGGCGATATTTCGCCAAAACTCGCCAAGGTCGAGGACAGACGGCGAGTTTTTGGGCATGCACCAAACAATGACTGTCTACAGTTGTATTATATTGAAGATGTCCATAGACATTAAAGTACTAAAATTCTTTTCGGTGGTCCTGTATATAAACTCTCCAGTAGATTGGAACCAAAAATCGAGATACACAACTAGATGTTACAACATTCTTATATATGAAATTTCATAATAGTGTTTGAGATTTGAGAGTTAAATATGCACACACGTACACCAAAAGTCGCCAAGCTTGGCGACTTTTGGCATAGTTCTTGAGGGAGGCACGTGACCCTGGTCGGACCATTACCTAACTTATGTTGTAGGACGGTATTGTGCTTGAAATGGATGAATGCCCCTAAAATTGCCATTGACCGTAATGTATTGGAAATCTTTTGAGTGTTCCTGTAGCAGAACTACAAATGATAAAGACACTTTTTTTAATGGAGAAATTCATTTTCTAACTCTTTACAGCATACATCACTTCTGAGTCGTTTGAAATAGCCCAATACCTCTAAAAAACGCTTTGATGAATTTCGGCCCATAGAGCGTAATGTATTTCGAATCTTTTGGGCGGTTCTGTAGATAAACTATCCAGTCGAATGGAATCGAAAGGGGAGGTGCACAACTAGATGTTACAGAAATCCTAAATATAAAGTTTCAACATTCTACGCCTAATAGTTTTTGAGATATGCGAGTTTAATGAGTTTCGGCCCATTGAGCGTAATGTATTTCGAATGTTTTGGGCAGTCCTGTAGATAAACTATCCAGTCGAATGGAACCAAAAGGAGAGGTGCACAACTAGATGTTACAACTATCCAAAATATGAAGTTTCGACATTCTACGCCTAATAGCTTTTGAGTTAGGCGAGTTTAATGAATTTCGGCCCATAGAGCGTAATGTATTTCGAATCTTTTGGGCGGTCCTGTACATAAACTATCCATT
Organism: Cheiracanthium punctorium; assembly: GCA_038373885.1. Taxonomy (NCBI): domain Eukaryota; kingdom Metazoa; phylum Arthropoda; class Arachnida; order Araneae; family Cheiracanthiidae; genus Cheiracanthium; species Cheiracanthium punctorium. Next base: position 867,031 of record JAWZYV010005666.1, read on the forward strand.
CGATTGCCACCAAAAGGGGAGGTGCACAACTAGATCATAGAACAATCCTAAATATCAAATCTCAACATTCTACGACCAATAGTTTTTGAGATATGCGAGTTACATACATACGTACGTACGTACGTACGTACGTACAGACGGCATGGAAAAACTGGCCACAGCAGACTCGCCGCTGGTGAAAATGAGTTGCAGACGCGTTAATATGATCGTGCACGCTAGCCTACGATAGGATGCATCGAAAAAAATTTGTAAATTAAATTTAGAGGTAGTCAAAATCGGTTTTTTTGTCGAAATTTGGCCCCCAAAATTTTTCGGGATCACATTACTTCCTTATACTACGTACAAGGAAGTAAAAAACCGATTTTGACTACCTCTAAATTGAATTTAAAAATTTTTTTCGATGCATCTCATCGTAGGCTAGCATGCACGATCATATTAACGCGTCTGCAACTCATTTTGACCAACAGCGAGTTTATTGTGGTCAGTTTTTCCATGCCGTCTGTACGTACGTACGTATGTATGTAACTCGCATATCTCAAAAACTATGGGTCGTAGAATGTTGAGATTTGATATTTAGGATTGTTCTATGATCTAGTTGTGCACCTCCCCTTTTGGTCGCAATCGAATGAATAGTTTATGTACAGGACCGCCCAAAAGATTCGAAATACATTACGCTCTATGGGCCGAAAATCATTAAACTCGCATATCTCAAAAACTATTAGGCGTAGAATGTCGAAACTTCATATTTTGGATAGTTGTAACATCTAGTTGTGCACCTCCCCTTTTGGTTCCATTCGATTGGATAGTTTATCTACAGGACCGCCCAAAACATTCGAAATACATTACGCTCAATGGGCCGAAATTCATTAAACTCGCATATCTCAAAAACTATTAGGCGTAGAATGTCGAAACTTCATATTTTGGATAGTTGTAACATCTAGTTGTGCACCTCCCCTTTTGGTTCCATTCGATTGGATAGTTTATCTACAGGACCGCCCAAAACATTCGAAATACATTACGCTCAATGGGCCGAAATTCATTAAACTCGCATATCTCAAAAACTATTAGGCGTAGAATGCTGAAACTTTATATTTAGGATTGTTGTAACATCTAGTTGTGCACCTCCCCTTTCGGTTCCATTCGACTGGATAGTTTATCTACAGAACCGCCTAAAAGATTCGAAATACATTACGCTCTATGGGCCGAAATTCATCAAAGTGTTTTTTAGAGGTATTGGGCTATTTCAAACGACTCAGAAGTGATATATGCTGTAAAGAGTTAGAAAATGAATTTCTCCATTAAAAAAAGTGTGTTTATCATTTACAGTTCTGCTACAGGAACACTCAAAAGATTTCCAATACATTACGGTCAATGGCAATTTTAGGAGATTCATCCATTTCAAGCACAATACCGTCCTACCACATAAGTTAGGTAATGGTCCGACCACCGTCACGTGCCTCCCTCAAGTACTATGCCAAAAGTCGCCAAGCTTGGCGACTTTTTTGTGTACGTGTGTGCATTTTTAACTCTCAAATCTCAAAAACTATTATGAAATTTCATATATAAGATTGTTGTAACATCTAGTTGTGCATGTCGATTTTTGGTTAAAATCTACTGGAGAGTTTATTTACAGGACCACTGAAAAGAATTTCAGTACTTTAATGTCTATGGAGATCTTCAATATAATACAATAGTAGACAGTCATTGTTTGGTACATGCCCAAAATCTCGTCGTCTGTCCTCGACCTTGGCGAGTTTCGCCGAAATGTCGCCAAATTTGGCGATAGTCAGTCATTTGGTCCATGCCCAAAGTATCGCCATTTGTCATCGTTCTTGGCGAGTTTTGGCGAAATATCGCCAAATTTGGCGATAATCTGTTATTGTTGGTCCATGCTTAATATCTCGCCAAACGTCGTCGACATTGACGAGTTTCGCCGAAATATCGCCAAATTTGGCGCCAAAAATTATTTCGTATTTTGTATAACTCTAAAACTTTAACCAGTAGAATTTTGAACTTTTGTATTTAGAACTATATTATAATATCTAACGGTTTTCAATATCTTTTTTGACAGCAATCGACTGGGAATTTATTTACGGGGTGAGCCAAATGACTTTAAATACATTAAGGTGTATGGATGCATTCAATTCATTGAAAGTCTGCGGTCAATGACTACTTTGGCTATCCCCAAAATCTCGCAAACTATCTCAAGTTTGTCGGCTTTTGGTGAAATATCGCCAAATAAAGTGTCAGAAAGAAATCTTTCAAATTGAACTCAGCTTGGCGATATCAATATGTTTGGCTAGAAATCGCTACATCTTACTATTATTGATATTTTATATCTTTCAAACAAATACGTTTAGAGGAAGTGCGTAAAAAACATTTTTGATTTAATAGACGTGCAAGGAAGTCATGTGTTGGACACATCAGATTTTTTTATATACGCATTATAGCGTATTAAAAAATGTTTTGTGTGCGCCTGTAAGAGAACTGTTCATATTATGTACGCCGTTTTCAGTATTCTTGTACTGTCATTCGTTTTGATAGATCTGAAAAATTTCAAGTTAATTGGCGATCGAGACGTTAGTGAAAATTTTATTACAAGATTTAACCCTATTATAAGACCCAATGAAAGTTTTTAAAAAAT